>VZSZ01007645.1:156172-252461 GCA_013398815.1 Ibidorhyncha struthersii
GACGTCAGCCGCAGCCAGGTGCTGGCGCCGGGCCGGGCTGAGGTGAGGAGAGGAGAGGTGCGCTCCGCTCCGCTCCGCTCTCGGCCGCCGCGCCGTTGGGGGTGACCGAGGGCTCGGGAGGGCAGAGGTGGGGACGGACGGTCGCTATTGCCGCCTCCGAGGCGAGGGGATCCGATCCCGTGGAGGGCAGATCTGCCGGCTGGGAAACACTGCTCCCATTGTTAGGCTGGCTGGGAGATCGCGGCCGGCCGGGAGCAGGGGGGAAAGCACGTAGGTTTCCCAACTTCTCCAGCCAGCAAAACGCCTTTCTCCGTGCCCGCTGCGCTCCCGGACAGGATAAATATAAAGTACGGAGCGCTGAAGGGCTAAGCTTTAATGCTGGGCATATGCATTGCGTGCGCTTGCACCTGGAGCGGTGTACATTGCCGTGACTTCCTTTCATGCTGCATGTGCTTTCGGATTTAAAGTGAACATACAGTGACATCTAATTGTGACACAGTGGCATTTAATCAGATTAAATGCTTTAGGTTGATTTTTTTTTTCCACCCTTTTCAGCAGTGACGGTTTTATACAAATACCTTAGCTGGAGAAGACATAACTTGGATACTTTTGAAGAAAAAATGATAGAATAAACATAAGGGCGAATAGAAAGTGTGCATAGCCTGGAGTGGAGCAAGGTGCTGCATTTTGATCTGTTTTATTAAACATGGACATGCCTCTTCTTTGTATGCTAGAATTAGGATTTTAGGTAACAGGCCCCCATTTTCAACACTAAGACCTTTCTTTTGTTTGCATCTCCAACAGCTGAAATATACTATATTTAACTAGCATTTCATATGGTAATGAGTTGAGTTTTTCTCTTAAATATGTGGATGATGAATCTATAAGTAAGGAAAGCTACATGACGCTTCACATGAATCACTGCTTATTAGTATCGAAAGTGGATCTTCCACTGCAGTCGATTTGTTTATTGGCTGTAATTGTTAACAGATTCCATATGACTGCATTGCTTTTTCTCTTGGCATGCAGATGCTGGGTATTGTCTGAAGTTAAAAGGTGCGCTTCCTGAAAAGTGAAATATTTCAAGATCTGTTTGTGCAACCAGTCTGTGATATTTTATCTGGCCAATTGTGCTGAAAATGATTAAACTAATTTTGCTTTGTTATCCTTGAACCTGAAATGTTTGACAAAGCTTTGGTAGTTTGCTTAAGTATGTTCAGCTACGTCGTGTCCAAGCATCCCAGATTGCTTGCCAGTAAAATTTAATCATCTGAGATTCTAGACGCTTTCATTGTAGAACCTCTGAAAATTGCTTACTGGTTTAAATTGGGTGCCTTTCTGGTACCATCAGGCTAGTGTATCAGCAAGCACAGAAGAAGGCATTCAGTGGAATGCCGTCTGAAGTTTCTCTTTGGTTAAATTGTAGCAAAGATTAATTTTTAGTAAGCATGTAGATGCCATTTTTGAATATGAAATACTGACTTGACTACGCTATAAAAGTGTAGATGGATAATATACGTGGTTATCCAAAATCTGGTTTTCTTGAAAAACCATAGAAATTGCTGATTGCTGTTTGTGTTTAGTTAATATGTTAACATGTAGTGACTATTAACTGAATATTTGTGAATTCAAGAAGGGGTTGATAGGTATAAAACAAATCAAAAGAGTGATACAGCTTTTTAAAAAAAGTCTTCTAATGGATTATTGTATGCTGTAAGTATGTTCTGTTTTAATCGGATTCCAGAAAATGTGTTATGCGTTGGATGCTGCGGGTTCTGAACGCAGACTGGAGTAGTGGGTGGAAGGTGATTTGGGTTATTTGGCTTTTCTTTCCATCCAGCTTTTCCCCTGCTGTTTTTCCTTGCAGTCACTTTGCCTCTCTTGCTTCGATTTCTCCAAAGGAAGATAAAAATGTCCCGCTTTGTACAGCACTTTTGCATATAAAAAGGTCCTTTTGGCACTTGCTTGTTATTACTCCTGATGGTGAATACTATACCAAGTAATACCATGTCTTCTGTTTTTCCTGAGGTGAAAGAGGAAGAAGTATTTTAAAAGAGTAGTTCCTTAAGCAGTAGAAGCCTGGCTTCTTACCCTTTTTTTCTTTTTTTTTTTTTTTTTTTAATCTCACGGATGATTGTAAGCTCTAATGGATTTTTTTTTTTTCCTGTTTGAAACATTTATAATCTCATTCTTTTGTGGATCATCTAGTGTCTAATAAGGTATTAATGCATACTGCAGCCTTTCCCTCGGTCAGGACACTCATAGCATCTTGGTTTTGTGAACTTAGCATTTTCACAGGCAGTTATCTTTGAGACTCTTAGCCTTGTCAAATTTGATTGCATTCAGCCAGCCAGTTTCCAAGTGGGGGATCCCCTCCCCAACACTTCCTGCATAAGACTATTTTCCTTAAAAAGCTGGGGTAAAGTATATTAAGTTTTAACCCAACATTTCACAATTTTTCCTTCACGAGTCTTATCTTCCCTTTAGTAGATAACTAAATCTGTTTCCTTGTGCTTTTAATGTTTTATCCTACTTTCTTTTCCCTTTACTTGTTCTTTCATAGTTCTTTTTGTCGCTTTCCATGACGGATGTGCTTTATCTCATACCCTGTGTTTTCTGTTGTTTTTTTCTTCCCCACAGAAGATGATGCGTATAATTCTGCTTGTTCTATTTTTTCTCTCTCTATATATATTTTTTAACACTCTAAAACTGCTATCAACCCACTTGCATATACACTAACTTCTCATCCACCAAGATCTGTAAGTCTGCAATTTGGAGGGAAGAAAAAAAAAAAGCCAGATACTTATCAGACTGAGGATTAAACTAAAACATGAAGCTCTATTGTCTGTGGGAAATACAGAGTTTGAAAGAAAATGAATTTTTTTCCTTTGTTCCTGTGCTTTTGGTTGCTGAGGAAAGGTATCATGATGGAAGTCTTATCAGGTTACTGTTACTGCTTTTGGATGGGGCCCTTTTATAACCTTCTTCTCCTGTGTCTGATGCATCTTAATGTACTCTATTTAATTTAACTGTTTGGAGAGTGAAGCACCTTTTATAAGTCCTGCTCTGCTTTTCCTACTACCTTGGAGCCTCTGACTGCTGCAAGGGTGATAATACCACTTTTCCAGTTTTTGTTTTTTTGGACTGTGTCCTGGATTCTGAAAGAGACCAAGGCGCCAGATTGCAATAGGAGTTCTGTGTTCCAGTACATCTGTGAATCAGTCTCTTAAGTTTTTTGGGAGGGATCTTGAGGTCGTCTGACACAGATTACAGGCTATATATTTCATGTTTACAAGATGTGGTTTCAAAGAAGAAAAGATATGGGATAAGACTGGAACAACCTAGGCCGTCATACTTACTTCAAATGACTTTGCAAACAAAATAATTTCTTTTTGCAAAGCCACCTCCTCCCTAGTGGTCAGAAGCATTTTGTGTAGCCTCTTCGAACTACTCAAGTGCTTATGCAGTGCTGTGACCTGCATTTTACAACACAAGTTGAACAAAGAATGTGTCGGAGAGGCAGCTAAAACATTAATTATAGACCTCCAGGAAAATAAACTAATTGGCATAATTAGAAATTCTCATATCTTTAATATTGGATTTCTTAATTCTCTGAAAAATGTTTTTTTTAATCGGTTAGAGGTCAGAAAATGCCATTAAAAGTGTATGCATTTCTAAAAATATATTTATTAATTTAGGTGCCTATATTTTTGGGGGGGTGGGAAGCTAAATTGAATGCTAGCTTACTTACGTTAGTGTGTTGGTGTAATAAATTACCTTATACACACAAAGAACTACAGAATAACAAAGGTAGTTACATGTTAACAAAACACTTAATGAAGAGCAGAAATAATGAGTAATTTTCAATGAGTTTATACATTGATGTTGATTGATTTTTTACTTAGATGCTATGGTTGCAACATGAATTTTGTCTTGCGACAGCAGACCCCACGCAGAAGTAGATTATGATGAATGCCATAACCGTGTGGCGAGTAAAACTTACTAGAAACCAGGAATCACTTCTAAACCTAGGTGTTTTTTTTTGGCATCTAATGAACGGCATTAAATTCTAATGAAGCATTTCTTATAGCTAGGGCATTTGTACTGTTCTTTCCCCCTTTTTCCTGTTGTGTGGTAAGCTTCATTCATTTACTGGGAGTATTAATAGAGTCTCTGTTCTCTATCTGGCCCTTGTTTTCACAAATTTGGAGAACCTCAGTGTACTTGGGTCCAATTTGGTAGAAATTGGTGAATAGATTTTCAGTTACTGAGGGGGAGCTTCCAGCAAATCCTCCACAAGTGATCTCATAAACTTTGTGTAGGAAACAGGTCTGAAAATTGTTGGGACCTCTTAAAGAAAAAACATGTACACATAATTCTCATCCCTTACAGTTGCAACTGGCTGTAGGTAAAAGTATACGATGACAACAAAGACTGATGGTAGACTCAGTAGTACTAACCAGTAATACTAACATAGTTACTACTGCTTCTGCAAAGACAATTGTGTCTCACTAATCTACGAGGGTTTTTTGATTGCAGTAATAGCATAGCAGATTATTTTAATATAGTTCTAATTTACGTATGGTTTTTAATGGTTGAAGGTTCCTTACACCAGGCTATTACATAAAAGAGCCATGATGTGAGAGTTAAAATATTTCCATGGGTCACAAAAATCTCCAAGAGGAAATAACAGAAATAAATGTTAAGTTATAGGAGGCTTAACATTTTGTCTTAAATTGGGAGCTGTTCAATATTTCCTATTAATCGTCTGCAGAATTTGATTTATAAAGCAGCAGTATTTACTGAGGATTCAAAATGTTTAATCAACTTCAGAAATACTGGAAAGGTCACCTGAGAAATCTAAGCTGTATGAAAGGACAGCAGGATGACAGGTAAAATTGGTTGTTGGTATATGCAAAACAGTGTCTTTTGGAGGCAGAAAATAAGATATCATTTACATGTCTTAAAAGTTCCTAATTTAACACTTTTAATATAACAAGAAAACTTGGACGTCATTGCAGTTTGCCCATGTATCATTACCCAATTATAGCTGTAATCAGAAGTGGGGAAGCAAGCATAGAGAAAGAAGTGCCATTTATACAAATTCCTTAATTCTTATCTGCTATTCAAAGTGTGATATTAACTGTCAATTAGTTTTAAAGAAAAGATAAATCACAGTATTGTAGAGAGTTTGATACGAAGGATATGGTAGACTTTTTCAAGGGATTGAAAAGATTGGAATTATTTACCCAAGAAAATGAAATGCAGATCAAACCAGTGAGGAGTGGGAAGTTATAAAATAGATGTGAATTTATGCTCTGCAATAGCAGGTGTAAAATAAATTTTTAAAAAAAGCCGAATTCAGTAAAAGACAATTTATCAAAGCTGTGCTTTTTTGCAAGGAGAAGGGGATTTAGAATTTTTCCTGTCTTCCACTCAGTGTACCTGTGTTTCTCTCCATGCGTGCATATATGTATCTGTCTGTATCTGTCGTTCAGTGTTACACTGTTTCTCTTGAATACACAGAACCAGTTTAAACTCCATGTTTTATTTGCTTTAAACCAATATTTAGAATTTTGCTTTTCATCATCAGAGATGACTGCTCAAATAAATTAATATTCATTGGAGTGATGTATTCTCAGTCTTCTATAGCTGAAATGAATTTTGTAATTTCTGGGCTTTGGAGTCACTTTCTGGCTGCTTGATGCAATAAACTGTTTTACACAAAATGAAACAGTCCAAATCAGGGGGTGTTATGGTTTGAAGAACCCACAATAAGTTACTGCCATTTAGACAATTATTCTATCATCCGATGACCCCTCCCCACCCAGGAAGGGGAATCGGGGAAACAAGGAAACCCGAGGGTTGAAACATAAACAGATTTAATAGAATAAGACTAGATGATTAATATTAATAATACTAAAGAACCAATATTGATCCCGATACCAATACAAAATATACAAGGATTATACTCAGCCAATTCTATCAGGAGGAAGCTGTGCACTCCCAGCAGCGGACAGCAAATGTTGGACACTACAAGTGCAACAGCTTCGGGAGCAAGGGAAGGCCTCAGGGGTCTGGCACCAGGGCAAGAAGTTCTCAGGACTGCAGCCATCATAGAATAGGAGAAACTCCTCAGCAAACTTTCAAATTTATATTGAATGTGATGTTCATGGTATGAAATAATTCTGTTGGCCAGCTTGGGTCAAGTGCCTGGGTCTCGCCCTTCCTCATCCTCACACCTGGCAAGGTCAAAAATACTGAGACCTTGAAAGCTGCATACCATAGCTGGCTATAAAGTAAATATTTTCACGAATTCAGACACTAGAGTCTTAAAAATGGAGTTTTCCCTAGGATTAGAAGAGGCCTTACTGAAAAGTAAAATTGCTGAAAGAGAAATTAATCCTGTGTTGTTCAAACAAGGGCAGGGGGATAATAAGGGAAACTTTTACATCAATATGTTGAGTATGGAAATGGCTTGTAGCATGGGCATGGCCAGTTTGAACACAAACCGTGGATGAAAATTGATGTTTGAAGAGAAGCCTTTTTAGGCCAATCCAGCAAGCTTATAGTGAAGGTGTATGGCAAATGAGCATGAGGGTCCTTTTCAGGGCATGGAGTCTTCTTTCAGATTAACCCTCTTATTTAGTATCAGCACTGCATAATAGGTGAATAGGTTATGGAAAATTGGAAGAGTGATTGCACTGAGGTACTTTACTGGTAGTACTTAACACTAAATACTGTAAGTATTACAGCAGCTTGTCCAGCAGCACCCAGTTGCCACCTCTAAAGTAATGGCTATAGAGTCGCCAAAATCAAAGTTGTCAGCTATATTTCTACAACATGATGCTGTCCATGGTTTGAGGGTCCAGAATCTTTTACCTTCCGGCATATTCAGGATGGTGATGTGGGTTCAGATAGATTGTCTGCCAGATCAGCTATACCAGATAAACAGAGTATTGAAGAGCCATTGTTGGTAGCTGACAGCAGTTTTCCGCTGAAGATTCTCCTTATCATAAGACCAAACAACACCTTCCACAGTGATTTTGGCACAGACATTCAAGTAATTAAAAAAATAATAATTGGGAAAATAGCAAGTCATTTATAACTTGATATTATGTGTGAACTTAAGTAGTTCAACCAGCTCTTGTAAAAATGGTGTGCAGAGTCAGCTTTTCAGCAAAAAAAGGAAATGCTTAACTTGTTAAATCTTGTTCAGCCACTAGCCACTGAATGTGTGTGCAGAAATGCTTAGAGAGGTCTTTTACACCCAGCTGGTTCTGTCTTTTTGTTGATATTAAAGGAGAAGGCTGTGACTGACAAACTTTTCCAATTGTGATTCCATGTGCAGTTGTGAAACTTACGAAGCTTGAGAACACAACTAAAAATACAAGTTGAGTTTCTTTCTTTGGAGGCCCCTCCTCAGGAAGAGGGGCTTTACAACAATTGTTAAATTTATGGGGAGAAAAGTCTTATTTCTGTGCCTCCCGGCAACCTGGTGTAGCAAATATTAGTCTCTACTGGTAATACAAGACAGTGATATTTATTACATCTTAATACTCTGAGCAACCTGCTCTAGTTGCTCCTGCTTTGAGCAACCTCCAATGTTCTATGATTATATGATCTTCATAGTAGGAACAAAAAAATATACAATTAATTCAGGAGAAGTTATAGGTGGCCTAGACTGCTGTAGAGGTGGTGATGAAAGTTTCTGCCATTGCAGTCTGATCTGAATTTGGTCTCCTGAAGATGCATCAAAAATGATATGAGTATTTGATGTTGCCGGGATCTACGTTGCAGCTGAAGAATGGTGTTATATGGCAGAATACTTCTGTATGTCATTCATATACAAAATGAGCTGACGTTATTCCATAGGCTTGAAGATTCAAGAGTACTGCACTCTGGAAACTTCAGATGTGGCTACCCACTTGAAACAGTGCTGTCTGCATCCCCAGGCAAGACAACAGAATGCATTCTGTGGCTCTAGCTAGCATGAGTGGTCTATTAAAAAAAATAAATCTGAGTTACAAAGCAGTTAACAATTTTCATTTCCCATGGGAACTAACTTCAAGCAAATCTACCCTCAGCAAGTTCCGTGATACAGGGAGAGGTTCTGTGCAATTCAGTCCAAAAAGAATACGCTTTCTACCAGCTATGATGTTTCCGGTAATGGAAGCCAGATATTGGGGATTATCTGTGGCTAGCTTATCTAGCTAGACTTTTATCCATTCTACTTCTAACTATAAAAAAAAATTTCTTTGTCTAGGAAAGGAGAAAAAATTTTATTGACAAGGAGAAATATTTTTGTTCATACTATTTTTTTCTTGTCAGAGGAGAACTGGACCTTTATTCCACGCCTGTGGCTACTCTGCTGATAAACACATTATTTTATTCCAGGATGAGAAATGTACATGTCATTAAGCTTTGGACAGGCTTGTATTCCTCCTATACAGTCATCTGTCCAATCTGCAGGGAAGTTCAGAGACATATCAAGATATCTTCAGATATCTTATCAAGAGATAAGCATATGATTTTAAAATGGAAACAGCTAGAAAAGGAAACCATAAAAACTGTATGATGCAGTCATAAAACGTGTTGGATGTTTGATTCTGGTTGTTGGTCTGTTTTTGTTCTGAAGCATGTTAGCTGGAGAGAGCTGAGGACTCTGCTTTTTGGTAACCTAGAAGGACGAAAAAGGCTTTGAAGAACAGATTCTTCTCTACCCGTTTTATGCCTCCTTTTTCAGGAATTCATAAGCTTGCATTGCAACACTTTCAAACATAGACTGTAAGAGTTTTTAGTCTTGGTTTCCCAACTTCTTCAAAAGTCTGACTTGCAACATGAACCTTTTCATATTTTTTTTCTGTCTTGCAACTCGCCTATATACCATTTTTGCAGGTTAGCGGTTTATGTTAATTTTCAAGCCATTATTGTCCATTTAGCTCCCAAGACACATCTGTTAGCCTTATTTTTAGAATACTCAGCTATCTCTAAGCTTGAGTTGCAGTCAAAATGATAGATGGTTTTGATTTCATGTTGGAATATGAGGAACCCTTTGGATGTTGTTGTTGAAAAGGTTCTGGAGAAGCCTGATTCACCTGTACTTGGGAACAGTACTTTAACTCAAAAGATACACTTCAGAAAAAAATATATTGTGACAGGACCTTATTTCTGTAAGATTGTAGGAATGTTGAAATATTTGGATTCTTATAGAAAAAAAAATGCACGTTCAGTGCAGAGTTATAGCCCTTTAAAAAGTGCATATATTTTAGGATGTGGAAAACAGACAGAAACATTTGAATATAATGATAATAATCCTGTTGTTCAGAGTGGTGGGGTTTTTCTTAATGAAAATTTATAAATGGTACATGGTGGTCCCACTGTAGCGCATGTATTAATTTGCGGTAGAATTATGCAAGCTTTGGAGATTAGATCTGCATGTCACTTATTAAATCTTTTTAAAAACTATAATATTGTCACTTAATTTCTAGATTTAATTGGACAAAATGATGCTAATTACAGATAGGTAGTAATTTTTCTTTTCTTACCAATGCTGTGGATTTTGTTATATAGATGTATTTACAATTGAGTGCTTCAAAATCACTTGTTATCCAAAGTTAGTGAAAGTTTATTAGTAAAAATGAAATATATTGTAATTATTACATACTTAGAAAGTAAAAATATTGCTAATACTGTTTGCTATTGTGCAGCTGTTAGGATTTAAAAATATATTCTGTAATTAGTGGATACCCTAGGGAGAGAAATTTATTTATTAAATACAGTTAGCTGGTGCACGAATTGGGCAGATGAGCAGTTGGCATCCAGTTTGACTCTGGTCCAAGGCCAAGATGAGCCAAAACTTAGTATTTTCAGTGGCCGTACTTGTGCATGATAAAGCTCATAACCAGAACTAGCATTCATACTACCACAGATAAATAAGGAGTAAATGGATCTAAATGTGTATTAGCTTCTTCTATTACATTGTTTAACTCTTCTATAAACCAACCAGAGTGTTCCAGAGTTTCTATGTCAAAAGTACAAATTTAAGTCATATTCTTGCAAAGTCTTGAGTTTCAATTTTTCTTGAAACTGCATTTATTATGGAAGTGTATTTTGAACATACACCGTTACTTCTTCAGTTTTGCTATGTCAATTATATGAGAAACTGTTTTGTTGGTGAAATGAGAATTAGATCATGATACAGGACTCCTGCTTAATAATTTTAGTGTGCTTCTGCTGGGATGCCACTTTCAGGCTTTCCTAAAGATTCAAAAAATAGAGGTCCAGAATCTCAGGTGACTAGTATGTATTATACGGGAAAATAATTCTTGGTAATTTTGATTAGTATTGGAGAAATTAATGTACTGAATCTTTAGTACAACCAGCAATAATAAGACAATACCTTACTTGTCAGTAAATATTTAGGAAGTTTCCCCTATTATGAAAACCAACCTAAATCTCAGGAAGTTTTTGAATGTATACTTTTAGTTAGATAGCTATAATGTATCAAGTATTAATAGAAAATAATAATAATTTTTATCCTGTTTAATACACAGTGTGTTTCAGTCCATCTGCTGCAGCTTGGGTTTTGTCAGAATGTTGCAGAATGAAATAAGCACCCGTCAACTTGGTTGAGACTTAGGTACATTCTCATCTCTTCTGTGGAACATTCATGAAAATGAAAGGAGAAAGAAAGTGGTTTGGCCTTGTTCTAGTGCTAATTGAGATATGGTGTGCGGAGTATATGAGACCTTGGGATAGAAAACCCAGACTTCAGGGATCTTGTTTTTCAAGAAGAAAGTAGTGGACTGTTAGGCTTTAAGCAGGAAACTGTAACTGAATGTTACTGGTGGTGGACCTTATCACTTAAAAAAAGGTATCAACTACTTGCTGCTTTGGACTGTGGCTAAAAATTGTCAGGCAAATCATCAGTCCTTGATCATTTGTCCTGTTTAGCCTACTTTTTTTTCTAACAAATAAAATGAAAATAACAATGTCAAACCTCCCGAGAACATACATTTCTTCTGTATTTAGTTTTTAAGGATGTTGCCTGTGTTCTGAGTTTGTAGCCTATTTTTTATTGTAATAACAGAAAATTTTAAACAATTATTAAATGAAATACAGAAAGGCTCTCTGGAGGATGTATTGTGTGTCCTAATGGCTGAGTCATACACTAATGCTTGCTTTTTTCTGCTATTGTGAATCTTGAATTGTTTTGTGGTTAGTGGAACAAGTGCAAAGAGAAGGTGAAGAGTTTTCTAGTTTGTGTTTGTTTATATTCTCGCCCATGGGAAGTAGGAGATACACTTTTGAACTCCCAGAGAGCCAAGGAAGATGTTTCTTCTTTGTAGGGGATAGACCTAAGATAGAAGATGGGCACCTTCTGTCCTGGCCACTTTTATATGAGAAAATAGGACATCTATTTCATTTCTTGAAGGAATTAATGTGAACAGCTGTGTTCATTTTTAGTGGATAAAGATACTAGCGTATAGGTTTGAATCTGACAGATGAAATCTAGAAAAGGGGTGGAATATAAAATTTACTTGTCTTTACTGTCATCCATAGATTTATTTTAGATTATACCCTCTCCACACATACTGTGTGTGGGTAGTCTAGAGGCCTAAATGAAGATTTTTCTCTGAAAGGCAGTCCATATTGCTGTGGATATAGGATGGGGCTGAGGCAGTGCTGGCTCATTTCCAGACACCTTAACAGATAGCTGTCTTCAGCTGTCCAGGTAGACATACCCTAAGTGTTTTATTAGATCTAGGCTTTAATGGTATGATCAGATTTGACTGAATGGTATATCATGCAAAGTTGGTTGACACAACATGTAAATAAAAGCAAGTTGTTGGGGTTTTCTCTGTGTGTGTGTGAGAATAAAGCAGTACTGAAAAATGCATCTGTTAAATGAAAGTTCGCACACATACCTGTGTAAATGAGGTCATAGTGTCTCTTTCTTATTGCATTTCTTAGCAAAACGAAGTATGCTTGAAGAGAAACACTAATTTATTTACTAATTTAATTAACATTCCCTCCCCTTCTCACAATATTTCAGTAATGAGCACAGCAAAGTTGTTAGATGCATTTTGGATAATTTAAATTTGTTTTATAGCATATTAGTGATCTTGAATGCTATTTGGGGACAGACAGTAAAAATGAAGCTGACCAGTAACTGGTCAGTACCTGAAGCTGACCAGTATCATGGCTTGGTAGGGAAATAAGGATTGTTAGAATGCAGAATCATGTTTAATGTGTGATTACAAACTTTTCTTCCTCACCCAGACTCTAGTTAGTTTATGTTCTTTCCTGGACGAGTGAAGCTTAAAGTCACACCATTTTCCTTTCAGTCTTCTAAACGTGACATCTCCATAAATACTGATTTGCTATCAGCTTTTTTTTTATTGCAATGGAGCATGAATTTATGAAGGTGATCTGTTTCTATAGGCAACAGAGAAACTTCGAGCAGAAAAATCAACACCTATCCATGTTGTACCACCATTTTCAGTGCCTGATATCCTTAATCTCTTTTCCTTGAATCTGGTGGTATGCTGCAAACCTCCACTGCTCTAAGGCAGCTAATTAGAATACAAACAGAACCTTTTCTTAAAGTAGCGTTTTTCAACCCTTTTTGCTTGAAGCTTCTGAGCAGTCAGTTTACTGCAGTTTGAGGGACACCGGCTTGGTTGGTCTGTCACTGTTGTGTTGTACCTCTGCATACCCACGGAACACAGCTGAGAATGAGGAATGCAGAGAGGCAACAGGTTCACTGTCTGCTCTCAGTGGGGAAAGGAAGGTACCTAAACCTGTTGCTTTATTCTAAAGGGCAGAGATGAGCTTCCCTTATAGAATGCTGGCTAATGCCTTTCTCCTTACACAGAGGTTTGCCATCCATGTTCTGTCATCCCTGCCCTGGAGAGAGCCTTATCTAGAAGGGGTCACCCCTTACAGTATGCTTCAGTCCAACATTAAATGCCCCTCAGATTGACAGCTGCTGTCATGGAGAAAGAGATCTCTGCAGATGTTTTGTGACTGCTGCTTTTTAAGAGCAGGAGAACCTTCAGTTACTTTAACATTCTGTTGTGACATGTAGATAATGGATATTTCATGGAATTCATAAGTTACTCTTTGTCAGAACATTTTGAACTTCAGGTATTAGAAACTAATTGAAGTGAATATTTCACTCCAGCCCTTGCTGACCTTTGTAACGACCACGTTACTGCTTGGGAGTGTAGTTGCATTCACTCGGGATAGTAGTTGCATTCACTTGGCTGTTAAACAACTTCTAAACCTCTACTCTCTGATCTCAAGAGTGTAGTTTTCTTAATGGGATTTTTTTGCAGGTGGCCATAAAAGAAAGACAACAGCTACTGTCAGAAGTATTAAGAAGTAGTGTGCAATGTGAACAGGCTAGTTTAACTCACTTCTAAATATAATTCTTCTAGATCCTTCTAAAAATAACTCTCCTCCAAACAATAAAAATTTATGTAAGTTGACAGCATGTTTTGCATTTGACAAAATGTTGATTTCTGCTTTTTGAGCTTGTAGATAAAAAATCAACACAATAATTTAAACTCTTCTTAATAGATGTTGTCGCTATACTGCTTTATCCTTGTCTGTTTTGTGAGCCATATGAATGCTAGTTTCCATTTATCTTCTGTTTTTTTTTTTTTTTTTTTTTCCTCATCTCACCATTCTCCTTTCCTTCTGTTTTCTACAAAGTTATGGTATTTTACTTGCTGAGGTAGTATCTAGTTCGAGCAAGAGACAACAGCCTCAGTTGTGGAATATGTTACTGTTCACAGTTGTTGCCTTTTCATTCCTTGCTGAGTGAACTGGTAGCTGAAGTGCTTTGTTCTCTTCTTGTGGTGGAGGTAAGTCTTCTCTGCATGGTAAAGCAGAATGATGACGTGCAGGACTCATTTTAATGTGTAGATATCCTACACAAGGCTAGGCAAGTAAACTCATTCCAATTACAAACTCTTACAGCAGGTGTCAAGTTATGCTTATTTACATTGGCGGGTCACTTTAATGCAAGTATGTGGAAGAAGGCTTAATCATTTCAGCAGCCTAAATAATGAGCTGTAAATGAAAGATATCGCTTGGATTTTTTTTTTTTCTGATTGCTATAAATTGTAATACATAATTTTCTTTTCATTGTTACTCTAGTTGTAAGTCTTACCACTTTTTCAAATATTTTAAAGGTAGGAGTGCTAATAAGATGTATTATACTGTGCTTATTTTCATAGACATCAGTTCATCATTATGTACGTAAGCAAAAAACTGCATTTAATAGCAGTTGAACTTTAAACTGGAAGCTAGAAATTTGTAGCAAGATAAGAGGCTAGCAAAGGAATCATGTTTTGACCAGCAGATTCTAGAATGTAAAGACAATAAACATTTTCTTTTACTTGTAATAACTAGTATAACATAAAGAGCTAGGGATATGAAGAGAAGGCAAAAATTTACTGTCGTAATTCTGAATTCCTTATGTTACATATAAAAAAAAAATATTTTTTAAAAAAAATATTAACACCTCATGTATGCGTTTTTTTGGGGGGGGGTTGTTTTTACATTTTGCTGTGTAAAGCTTGCTCAGGAGAGAAATTTTTGACTAACTTAATGTGTTTGCATATACCTAGGACTTGAGAAAATACCTTTCTAAACAAAACATTGCAGTTACTGTTAAAAAATTTTGCTTATGTTTTCATTGTAATTCTAGACAGAACTATTTTTAGTGAGAACCAAATATAGCCATAATCCTGAGTGGATTTTTTTTTATTATAATAATTTAGTTAAATAAACATGCACAAGTTCAGAGAAACCAGTCATCTTTGGTGATAGGTGATGTGTGTGCGAAATGCTAAAGGATTTCTGTGTGACCATTCACAACTATGATAACTATAAATATCATGTAACAGTTCATGGCTTTTATAGTTGTTATAGTGAAAGTCAAACAGAATTTTTAGAGCTTCTCTGCTCTTTTCAAAGCGTGGGCAGCAGTAGTACCGAGGAAGAAAACTATTTGGTTTCACTCTGTTACTGTCTCAAAACTGGAAGAAACCAATAACTAGCAATGAGGTTTAACAGGTAAAGAAAGAGGATGTGGATAAGTGGAGGAAATTACTCGAATGAACAGTGATCAGTTCCAGGATCATGTGAGGCAGTTAAGTTCTGAAGGAAATTTGTTCAGGCTCCCAACTGAATCTTAAATATTCTGTCACCAAATTAAAGGAAACCTCGAGTGTTGTTGTTGTCTGCAATAATAGTCTTGTTTCTGGATATTGCTAAATCACCACTGTAACACATAATTTATATGGGCATCTCAGGAAACAATTTTTAAAGTATTACAGTTTTTTGGAATGAGCCAGATTTAGCAAAATAAAATATTACCTTGAAATTACTAAGATGATGTACAAAATAAGCTCTTTGCCCTCAATTTGTTCTATCCTTATATGTCAGCTGGCATGTTCAAATGAAGTCTTGTCTGTCTTTCAATAAACTTGTGCCTTTCACAAATAATACATAATTATTCCAGTAAAATGCAGCTTAATATTTGCTTGCTTGCCAGTGTAGTTGTTTTTTTCCCTTGGCAGTTATTAGAAAATTTCGAAGTGGAATGCCAGACTCTAAACCTTCTCATACTCTTTTACTTTCCAGTTACAGACTATGGATACAGCAGTTTTGTTATAAGACGAAAAAATGGGGTTTAAGGGCCTCTTGTGCTATTAAAACCACTTAGCTTTCTCGCGTAGGTGGGCAGTGAGTTGGGATAGGATGGGGAGATTTCAAAGTTCTTTTCCCAAGCCTGCTGTGATAGGTCTTTGGGAAGAAAATGGGTGACTACTAAAGAAGAAAAAAAGGAAAAAACAAAGTAAGAGGTGAATGAAAACTTGTAGCTAAAAAAACAACCCCCCTCCCTCTCTTTCATCTGAATGGGTGAAACAAAAACACAAACTAGTCAGTCGTGCTTTGAATCCATTTATTTGACCCTTAGTTTTGTTTTCAAATGGTGTTTTAGATACTTAATTTCTGTCTCTCCTTGGAGAAGAGTTAAACCTTGACAAATTATGAGAAGGGGAGTATGACCACTGTCATACTTACCAATTTGTCCTGCTTACATCAAGAAGACAACAGTTTGGAAAACATGAGGAAACTCCTGTTATGGTCAGTCTTCCACGTGTGCAAAACAGATTTTTTGTTATTTTCAGCATAGAATGAGAATGATTATGTTCACATTTGTGTGTGATCACATCCTGGTGTGATAGAGCTGCAAGATGTATGGATGAGTGGGATCAATAGGTGGCATTATCTCTGAAGGCCTAGAAGCTAATCACCAAGACGGGTGCAGCAGTGCAGCAAGAAACTGTAAGGAGGAGTTAGGTGGAATAGAAAAAAAAAAAGAAGCATTTGTGTTTTTTCAAATACCTACTGAGTTTGAGGGGCACTGGAGGCTTCTGTGTGATTTTCTTCTTTAGGAAAATTCACTTTAAAAACTGCCCATTTTTCTCTTAAACTATTTGAAGCCCTGACCCTTTTAAAATTGGTAGTAATATTCTCAAGGTTTTCTTTAATGATGTATTGAATGTTGATAGAGAGCTTTATATATATATAGATTTGTACGCATTGGGAAGAGTTGAAGTTAATGAGAGAGTAGAGAGGGGTTAAAGGATAGAAGACGTACTAGCAGAAGGAAGTGAATCTGGGAGCTGGAAAAGGGAGAAAGGAAGATAAATCTGGTGTGTAGATAAACAATTTAGGAAAAAGTAAAAGGTGAAGGAGCTTTGGAAGAAAACTCTAACATGCCGAGATGAACATTTGTGAAGAAATAGCAGTAAGGAAAATAGAAAAATAAGGAAAAGGAAAATAACCTTCTGGGAAACAAAATCCTGTATACAAATATAATTGGTGGAAAATGTGGCTGAAAACAGAATGTGGAAGGAGAAAATAAAGCAGAAAGATAACAAAAGATACTAAGGATGCAGAGGATCAAAGCACATATCCATGCTAAACCAGGGGCTCATTTATGAAAAGAAAACCACCTGAATTTACGAACAGTCTTACAAAAATATGAGGGAAGAAGAGGAATATGGGTTACAAAACTAGGTTAAACTCCAACTTGAGGTTAGAAACCCTGTGCAGATCTAAAAAAGGCATGTAGGTATTAGTAGAGCTTCTTTTTGGGCCATATTTGTTTTACTCAAAGGAACATCTAGACAGTCAGACTAATATCTTGTTAGTCATTGCCATTCATCCTTTAATCTTAGAGTATCAGTTGGGTTTTCATCTTGCCTTCTAGCAGATGCTTTTTTCCTTAAATATAGCAACACAAGATTTTGCAGAGCCAGTTATTTAAGTGTGGGTATGAAGCTTCAGTGCCTTATGTTAACAATCTGCACAAGGCCATAGCAATGTCTGGTTTTAAGAACATTATACGATCTGAAACTTCATGACTAATTTAGGCTAATATCATGTTGTATAGAATTCTTGCACTGTTGACACTGAACCTGAGGCAGGAACCCCGTCTCTGTGTCTCTTCTATGTCTTTATTTTGAAAAAGTATGGATTTTATATGGATGTAATATTTTAAGTAGGCTCAGTCAGTTTCAGAAGGGTGCTTGTAAGAGTTTAGATTTTCAAGAAATTCTTGTGATACCGATTTTGTTAGGCAGCCCCTGCTGATGGTGCTTGCATTCGTGTCACCCTGCAGTTGTATGGTCTTACAGTAAGCGGGATTGGGTACTCATGCAAGGTCTTTTTGATTTTGTTTGCTGGATTATGTTTTGCTTGGATTAATTTTCTGTTCTTCTGAAGACAATTTTACCTGCATGCCGGAGGTGGAAAGCTAGGGGCAGAAACTGCAGGATTTCTCTCTATGCTGCTTAAAAAATGGTTACCAAATTATTACCTAAGTATCCATTGCAGATTTATACAAAAATTTCCCAAGAACACTCTTCAAATCTATTTCAACGCTTGTGAAATCAAGGGGGCTTTGCAATTGATTTCAATAGAATCACTCCACTTATAAAAAGATGGGAAGCTGGGTAGCTGGAGGGAATTCCTGAGGTTTTTCTTTTAAGGCACAAGTCGTCTTTTCCATTTTCATCTCAGTATGCTTAGTTTTAAACTAGTGGAGTAAGAAAATAAGGCATCTATGTAGGTTTGGAATTGGACTTTACTTGTCAGTTGGGCTTTTGTCAGAAATAATTACAATGAATATTCTACACAGTTATAGCATACTTTCTAAAATCATAGCTGTAAACGGTCCTTATTCTTCTTAAACTCAGACTGTTTTTTTCAGAAGAAGATAATTCTGGCAAATATGTTATTCCAAGCTGGAGACGCCCTATTCTATGAATCCCTTAAATTAACTTCTTAATTGTAAGTGCGACATTAAGGGTGGGGAAGCTTTATGGGATGCTTTAGCAGGGGAGTTCGACTAGATGATCTCTAGAGGTCCCTTCCAACTCTGAAAATTCCATGATTCCATGAAGCTTAATTAATGAACTTGGGGATGGGGGATTTTGGAATAAAATAGGCAATAAGGGTGACAGTTAAAATGAAATGAGATTTCATGCTGTCACTTCTGTAAGGCAGTAGAAAGAGATTGTTCTGAAATAAAATAAGCAGTTCGCACGCATAAGCTAGTTATCAGTAATCTGATGCTGTGTCAAACAGACTTCTGTAACTGTTTATTTTTCCAGAAGAATGAAATACATAGTTTATATTAAAAAGTTAAAGTAATGCACGGGGGCGAGGGGGGAGCTTGTTTTGCATTACATCCTACTCACCAAATAATCCTTTAATATAGCATCAGGACTGGTTTAGTTCAGACCATTTCTGTGTATGTTATATGCTTCAGGTGAAAGGACTCATTTCAGTGGTAATGCCAAACTTCCTGTTTCATTTTGTATTGAATACAACTACTTTAAGGGGAGACAGTCCTACAATTCTTAGATAATTGTCATAACACTAGCAAAATTAGGTTCATTTTTCTGTAGCTGCCTCTGCCTGTTCTTTTAATCCCGTAGCAGTTTTAATGTCTTTTTGTCAGATAAAACCATAGACGTGATGACCAGGGACCTCACTTTATCTAGTCCAGACTGCTGCTCAACTCAGAACTACGGCTGGCATTAAGCCAGGCCGGGTACCTTTGTCTGGATGACTCTTGAACACTTGCGAGGATGGAGCTTCCACAGGCTTCTCTACAACCGGTTTCAGCCCTGTACCACCCTCGTGTGGAGGAATTTTCTCCAGAAGTCCAGCCTGAACCTTCTGAGTTGCAATTTATGGCCATTCACTTTTAACTGTCTGCTGCTACCAAGAAGAGTTTGACTCCATTGTCTTTGTAACTCCTATCCAGTAGTTGTCATTTGCTGTCATTAATTCTTCCTGAGTCCTTGTGGCCGAAATGGTCTAGCTCGTCCAGTGTTTTTGGAGGCTGAGAGTTCTCAGCCCCCTACCATCTGGGGGGGCCCTCTCCGGTTTCTGATTAGTCTTTTTGAAATGGGAACCCCAAAACTCCAAATTCTAGGTATTGCCTTACTAGTACTGAGCTAGAGGGGGATGATAACCTTTCTTGTTCTGTTTGTTCTTGTTTCTGTCTTGTTATTTTTCTTCCTAATACAGTCCAGTGTGATGAAAAAGCATTGTTGACTTGTCTTGAGCTTAGAGTCTGTTGTAACCCTCAGGTCCTTCTCAGCAGGGCTGCCTGTACTGACGTGTGGAGCAACTCTACCTCCTTGTACTTATAAGTGAACTTCACGGTTTCAGATGACTCACTCCTCGAGTTTCTCCATGTCCCTCTTTTTACTGTTATACAGTGAGTTTGGTTGTGGGTTTTTCTTTTACCGTGTCAAAACAGGATCAGAACTAGATGTTCTGTACAACTCTGCTTACAATCTGTGGCTTCATCAAATGGCCCTGAACATCTTGAAGGCCCAGTTCCCAAAGAAAGGCTTCTTTAGATTTTTAACTTAGGAAGAAAGGCCAAATTTCCAAACTTTGAAATTAAAGAGAAAAGGAACATTTCTATTTTCATTTTCATCTTTGTAGTGATGAGAAGTTACTGCTACTGAATGGTTGTATAGTGCTGTGCCCGAAATTTCTTAGTAGTAGTAGTACTAGCAGTGGTTACACGCTCACTTTAACACAGTATTAGTCTGTGCTGGCCTTCAAGGATGTCACCAGTAGACTGTCCATCCATAATTACATGTGTTGAATCTGTTTTATAGGTGAATAAATACCTCCTTTTTTGGGATGTAAATACCACCAGTTTTCAAAAGAGGGAAAGTGGATAGATATTTTAAAAATAATGGTACAGTCACATTGCAAGTATCTGCAGTAGAACCTGCTTTATACCCAAATATTTCAAATACAAGTATTGACATACTTTGTTTTGATCAATATGGTTAGTATCGGGATTCTTTTTACATAAAAAATGAGGTCAAACTAAGCCTCTCTCACCACTTTTGTATTTAAGTATTTCTTTTGAAGATATCATTTGAACAGAAGGGGATGAATGAGATCTGATGTATTTGTGTGTGAAGGAATTAATTTTTGTTAATCTGTTCATTAAAATTTTAAAAGAAAAAAACTTGAAAGTTTTTCTGACAACCTAATCTGGTAATTTAGTTTTTTTTAATATTGAGCTTAAATTAAAAGCATCTGTCATAGCGACGTGGATAAATGAAGAAAATATTCCTCACAGAGTTGTTATTACAGGCTTATGTTCATCTAATTAGTTAACTTAGTTAATAGCAAATAATTTGAATAGTGAATGCACAGCAAGTTAATGTGACTGAGACGGAGAGTGCAAGAGTATTTCTGTCTGGAAAACAGATACTAAGATGTACACAAATAGAACTTTCCTGTGATTCAGATGGTTTTGTAACTGTTTTACTGGTTAAGACTGCAAGATTAAGACCTAAAGTGCTTATATTCAGTAGACGCACGACAAACGCTGGTAGTAGCAATGCAAGCCTCCTGCCTGCGCACCAAATGCTATTACTTGCTTTGAATTCATATTTAACATAGTTGCTTTAAGGATGTGAAAGGAAGCTGGGTGTTCCTTCTCCGAACTCAAACATTATTTTCCACCTTTGACAGCACTTAATTCCATGTTTTAAATTGAAGGTGCATAGATATGAGTGGTCTCTTGCATTCTGAAAAAATGTCTTTCTGAATTTGTAGTGCATGTAAATTGGAAGACAGAGGCCTGTTGTGATTTCTCTGCACTTCTACTCAAATCCACGTTCAATTTTAGGTCTCTGTGTGCTTTGGTACAGTATTAGCTTATTGCAACCGAAAGACTATTAAGTAAGGTGCTTCTGATTTCTGGACAGGGGGCATTTTTGATTGATACTGAAGGTCGGTTTTGTTCAGTTGTTTTTCTCAGCTGGAAATGTAGTGTCCACGTGTGTGAAGTCTTGGAATGGAGTGCTGAATTCCCGATATGCTAGTAGATTTCAAACAGAGAGCCCCAGGTGGAGTTACTTATCCATTTTATGTTTGTCTTGCCTATTAATTTGCCATAAGCTGGCTAATTTAGGCAAAATTGTAATCCCTGTAGGTATCATGACAATCCAGACAACAGTGACTCTGAAAATAGATTGTAGGATATTGTGTTCTCTGTATTTCCTCATTTTTACTGCAGGGCAAACAAATGCATTTTCTTTTGCGGACAATTGGTACACCTGCTAAAGTGCAGGACCTCTCCTCAACACTGTTGCTCTGTGACAAGAACATTATTATAACTGTATTTTTTCAGTCAGAAAAGGAGTAGGAGGAATAATGCATTTAAATATACCAAATCATATTTAATTTGTTGCTTAGCAGCCAAAGCAAATTATGGAAATCTCTGAGACAGATCAAGTATTGCTGTAGTAAAGGGATTTCAGATCAGCTTGTCCATTTTTGTTGTTATTTAATATTACACCAAAGTTCAGAGTTTGGGGAAGGGAGGTGTCTTTTCCCAGTTATTGATGTTCTCATTAGCCAAAATCATTCTGATGAAACCTTAAAGAGCATCAGGAGAAAAGCAAAAGTGAGCATTAAAATGAAAGGAGTGCAGGGAAGAAAACAGATAAAAACCAACTCTGCCTTTTGAAATCTCACCAGATGGGTACTATGGGTACATAGATGAGAAAATGTAACATATCCCTAGTCTGGATGTTTAGGGAATTCCCTGGATGCCAATTTAATGTACAAGTTTTTTCACCATGTAAGTTCAAGTGTATGGAAAATACACTAACTAGTCTTTGTTATTTTGAAGATACAGGTGATTGATTCAGTTTCACATTGTGCGTATGGGAAGCTATGTTATGCGTGAAATTTTAATCATTTGGTCTTAATTTAGTTTTACCATGTGTAGTTAGATACAAAGAATAGTAATTACCACAGCAAAAGCACACCAAAGCTTCGAGCCCATACAATTCTTTCAATGTTTTTCTTTTTCCAGTATTTTGCGCAGGAAGGAATTGCTATTAATTGATGTTTGGGGATTGGGGATGTGGAACATAAAATCTATTTAAAGATAAAAGTACCTCCAGATTGATTCAACTGTAAGATATATACATAAATACACACAGAATAAAAATAATGAAAAAAAAAAGTTGAGACAGACTTTAATATACAGGTAAGCATTAAGGTGTATGCAAACAGAGGCAGACTGCTGCGGGTTGACTGAGGAGCAGAAGCAGACTGAGCTGAGCAGAGGATGTTCGTATCTGACTAATGTGAGATCATCTGAGGGACTGGTATAGCTATAAAAAATACCACCAAAGCTCAGGCTGATGGCCTCTCCTGTGTTCTATGATCCCAAGCAGCAGGCAGTGCTGGTGGGGTTAATCAGGCAGCCAACGGCATCTGAATTTGGGGGCTTGGAGCATGAAGGAAGTAGCTGCTGCAGTGCATGAGAGCTGGGCGCTGTAATGGGAGGTGTGCGTGCATGTATGAATTGAGGAAATTCCTAAGCTTAAAGCATGAAAATGTACTAATTTTGAGTCAATGTTTTGTGATCGCAAACCTGTTACTGTCATGATTATTCTTCATAGAAACTTAAAACCTTTTGGAAAGAAAAACCATTTTGGTTGGAAGCTTCACGTACACAAACCTCTTTGTTACCCAGCACACAGGCCACAGTCCATTTTCTTTCATTGTCAGTAAGGAAATAGAAGCTGAAATTCTCAGGCTATGACCACAAGTATGATTTTTTGACATTTGCCTCCTCTAACTCTTTGGGCTTTTTTTCTTTAATTTTTTTTTGGTATAAAGATACTGTTCACCCTTTTTAAAGTTTCTCTTTCTGGTTTAAATGAGTAACCATTACGTGTGGGCAGCATCATTTTGAGGGTAGCTTTTGATGCATTAGCAACTGCTGCAGAGAGATACTGGATATTTATGGAATTTTAATTTTTCTTTTTTAAATGAGCAGAATATTTCTTATTCTAACATAGAGAAGGAAATACATAGCTTTCAAAATAAGATACAGAAAATGTTAGCAACTTTTATATCACAAGTACTTACTTCATAAAGAAAAACCCAAACACAGTATAACCTGAATGTTTAGTTTCTTCTTTACTATGGAATATTTCTGCAGTTTGTATGGTCTTCCAAGAATTCTGTTTGTGCAGCATCTTCTGTTTAAATATATGTACTTCAGGGCTTAATTGGATTTAGTAAAACATGTAAGAAACATGGGAACTATCTGTTTTCTTTCATATCAAAAAGCTAAAGGGATGGAGAATCTTTGTGGACTGCTTAAAATTAACATAATGTGAGAAGCTTGGAAGAAGAGCCAACTCCCCAGACTCCTTATGCCCTAATCTCAAAATTCTTATTTTTCATTTTTTTGCATTCAGAATTTAATTTCAAAATCTAATTATAGACAATTGCGAAATACCAGCTTACAGAACAGTGCTGACATAAACATCGTATTTCTCAAAAGGTACTTGGATACTAACATTGAAATTTGGCAACCTAGTTTAGTTGTAATTGACGGGAGGGGCTTTTACCATGTTGTGTTTGTGGGGTGTTTTGGTTTGTTTTTTTCCCCTGACAGAAAACAGGTTCTATTATTATAGTCTACAGTTTGAATGGCAAAAAGGACTGAAAAGCATGCAGGGAGCATCACTTCGGTGTTTTACTGATGACATTCAAAGGTAATGTTACCAGTCAACAGTGGTCATCTAATAGACATTTTGCTTACTGACAGAAGCCTTAAGGGAGGTAGTCTACAAATTGGCAATGAAATCAATAAGTGATCTCTTTTTGTAAGCTAGTACAGTTTTTAGTTTGAATTGTAAGACAAATTCCTTTAGCTGTACAGGACCTCTGTTTTTCTCAAAATTTACTGCAGATAGGCTTTTCTCCATGCTTTCTCTATGAGCCATATAGCTTGACCTATATGCATTTAGGGTACGTTTCTCACAGTCACCTTCTTGTCATATGGTCACTTTTACACGTGACCTGTATATTTCTGACAGGACCAGTGCTTATTGCACATGTGCAGTACAGCAAAGGCACTGACATAGATTCCTGCTTGTGTCTACTGGAAAGGCAGCATCCAGAAATGGTACCACAACAATTTCTGTAGTATGCTCCCAACCTTATTCTTGCATGAGGACCATCAGAAATATGTTGATGATGAGTTAGGCAGCTACAGTCTCTTTCCACTTTCTCTCTCTTCTGAAGTCTCTACTGTGTTATAGGACTGAATGTGCATCCCGCATGGAGGGAGTGGAAGATGGGTGTCAGTACAGAGCAGTTTGGTTCATCTGTGGTCCCTTTTCCCCTACAATGTTTGAAAGGTCCTAAATAAAGAGGATGGACTTCATGTCAGGTGAATTGGGATAGCAGGTTGCATGTGTGTCTTAAATTACGTCATTCAGGAAATGGTGTTGTTCCAAAGAGGCTGAAAGTATCATGATAGTGATTGTGATTTTCTCTCAGTGTTTGGATTTAACCAAGCATGTACTAGATTTGCTGCTGAGTTGAAAGTGATTTGGCAAGAACAATGTTGAATCTTGTTTTCTAGTCTGTGATCCTGTGGTCAGGGCAGAGACTTGGGATTTGTGGGTTTTTTGTGTGCACATGCTGATATTTGGAATATAAACTTGTGAGAAACTATCTTGATCTGCATTGAAATGCATTGGAAGATTACATCATCGTGCAGTATTGGACCATTAATCTTTATGGCTAAGTTTCTTCATTTATGAGCTTGAATAGCATCTGTATCCCTGATGCAGACAGAGTGAGTTTGCCTGCCTGCCTGCATTTGCATTCTTAAAAGTATTAAATTCTAAGCAAGCAAAAGATACCATGATGGTTGACGTTATTCAGAGCTGCAAAGCTGTGGTTGTAGCAAATATGTGAAATTATTTGTACAGAGAGCTTTTGTGCTTATATAACAAAAAATGCACACATTTTGTATGTTTTGTGGGCTCAGGTAAATTTTTTTTTTCCTCCCCTAATACATATCTGCAGTTTACTTGAAATTACCAAAGACATATCTCTTTCCTGCTACTTCTCTGGGTAAATTCATTGTAACTGTGTTTCAGGAATGTAAAAAATTGACTTGAGGCTTTCTGTGGAATTATAAAGAATGTGCTACATTTGCTTGATGTATGCACGATTGACAGTAATTCAATGAGCATTAGGGTAGCATTATGATGCCATTAGAAGTCTCTGAGTATTGGAGTAAATTAAGATGATCATTTTAATTCTAATGTCAATAAAAGTTTCTGGAAATGCGGACTGTGTGAGGGTGACAAATTTTGGCAGATTTGTTTTTTCTTGTGTAATCATTTAGATGCCTTTTTTATTGTGTTTATTTTAACGCTTGGATATAAATAAGAATGCTATAGTCACATTCAGGTGTCTTCAAACATGAACACTTTTCCAGCATTCTTGGTACTTTGCTGTGAGAAATTCCTGTATGCATTTAGATTAGGAAGAACATCATATTATGATATGATAGATCGTATTATATTACAGAATAGTTGAGGTTGGAACGGACCTCTGGAATTCATCTGTTCCAACCACCCAGCTTAAGTAGGGCTGCCTACAGACAGCTGCCCAGGACCATGTCCAGATGGCTTTTGAGTATCTCCAAGGATGGAGACTTCACAACCTCTCTGGGCAACCTGTGCCAGTGCTTGGTCACCCTCACAGTGAAAAAGTGTTTCCTCATGTTCAGAGGGGACCTCCTGTGTCTCGATGTGTGCCCACTGCCTCTGGTCCTGTTACTGGGCATCACTGAGAAGAGCCTGGGTCTGCCCTCTTTGCGCTCTCCCTTCAGGTATCCTTATTACTTTGGTAAGATTGTTCCCCTGAACCTTCTCTTCTCCAGGATGAAAAGTCCCAGCTCTCTCAGCCTTTCCTTATATGTGAGGTGCTCTGCACTTACCCTTGTTGAACTTCATGAGATTCCGTAATCTGTTCTTTAATCTTTTATATCTAATATAATGCTTTCTCTACAAAATCTTTTCTATTCTTCATCTGTTTTTCTATCCAGATTTTCAATATGTAAATGGAGATGACTTTCTGAATGCCTTTATGTTCTTTAATTGAGCATTCTCAAAATTGAAGGAGCTAAAAGATTGTTCTTTCTGCATTGTGGCTACACTTCTGTTACAGTTGTGAAAAAGCTAATGCAGATGAATTGCAAATGACTCAGAGAGTGTGAGTAGCGGTTTGAACACTGTAAATACAGTTATGACATGGATACAAATTTTGAACTTTTATGTTTAATTAAATGGAAAGCTAGAAATCAAGCCTAAAGAGAACCCAGCATCTTAATGTATTGTTTTGTTGAAAGTTATTATGGGTTCTTTAAGTTATTAATTTTATATTTATTTTACTTCTTTATTTTTTAAATGGCAGTCTTAAAAATTTGGCAGTAATATTTGACCTTCCTTTTTACAGAGCAGACTGTTTAATGTTTTTTATTATTATATCTTCTTTATATGTTAATGAATTATTATTGGTGTGCGTATAAAGAACACTTACTGAAAAGGGTACTTACCAGAAAGTGATGGTTCCCAAAAGGAGAAAAACATGAAAAATTAATCTGGCATAATCTGTGCTTTCTCTAGCCCCTTGATGGGAAGAAACAGGGCTTGACCCACACTGAAAGAGCAGGATTTGCACCTTTTAGTAGTTGTCTTTGTCCTGGAGGCCTACATACAAAGGTGACAGTAAAAATTCTTACGAGAGAGCCCAATGGTTCCTTGTCACATGATGCCCTTACCAATCTTAAGGTACTCAGGGGAAAAAGGGAGAGCTTTCATAACTTCAGGAATCTTCTGATACCATTTGGATTTACCAGCTCTGAATTTTTATCTTTGAATTTATAAAAATTATCATTCAATTGAGTCACATATTAGAACTCTGTTATGTGCACTTCCTTCTGCTATTTCTTCTCACCTGATCTTGTAACCTGCCTGTTACATCTCAGATTTTTTCCTGTTCTTATTGCCAGCATCTCTTTCATCATCTCATTTTATTCCTTTTTTGAGATACCATTATCTCCAGTGTCCAGATATGACATCTACAACTTTGCTTGTATATATATTTTGATGTATCACCTCTGTGAAGCCATCTATATCTGAATGAATTGACCAGATTTTGTTGTATTGTACTGGGTTTACGCAGCAAGGTTTTGGTAGCAGTAGGGCTGCAGGGTGGCTTCTGTGAGAAGGCACCAGGAGTTGCCCCCATGCTGGACAGTTTCAGCTGGCTCCAAGATGGGCTGTCACATTTTAAGTTTTTTTGGAACAAGGAGTAGGCCACTTATAAGTACCAGGTGAAAATTAGAGAATATATACATTGTAAGGTGGGACAGGGTGGTGAGACACTGGAATAGATTGCCCAGAGAAGTTTTGGTTGCTCCATCCCTGGAAGTGTTCAGAGTCAGGTTGGACTGGGCTTTGAGCAACCCAGTCTAGTGGAAGATGTCCCTGCCTGTGGCAGGGGGGTTGGACTTTGATGATCTTTAAAGGTCCCTTCCAACCCAAACAATTTTATGATTCTAAGAACCAGAGAGGTTTATGGTAGACGTACATAATGGAAGAAATGGAGAAAGTCCAAATATGTTTGTTGACTCAAGGATCTTAAGTTAATCTTACCTTAGAAAATGCAGATAAAGAGTTTTTTACTGTTTGCAGTGAGAACTAATAAAAGCTATAATCTAGTCGCTAAATATATTGTAATGATTAAAATGTTGTAGTAGAGTTACAGGGAAAACTCTGAATTTATTAATACTGCCTGATGTTCATATATTAAAAACATGAAACTTTTAAAAAGCATTCTTTAATAACATTTGACCAGTTGATGTGTTCCTATTGGGAATACACATTACTGTAGGCATTACTGAGCTTAGCAAAGATTAATATAAGAATCAAGAATTTTTTAATTTAATAAAGCACTTGATGCTTGAATGTTTTCTGTTCAGAAAGAAAATAGCTCCAAAATTTTTTCCCTATAATTTTTTTGTTTGATGTCTGTGTTGAGTTTTTTTGGTATTTTTTCCTGGGCACCGAGGAGAATAGGGAGGGTCAGTGAGCACCTGCAGAGAAATACAAACCATCTCCAAAACCAAGAAGCTGCTCTTTCAACTCCCTCCAACTGATGAAATGTTAATTTAAGAATCTTGCCTTTTCCTACCTAACAAGGCCATTGAGGTATTTAGAGTTGCTAGTGCTAGAGACTTCGCAGATTAAAGTTACTATCTTTAAACTGGGTCAGGGAAACAATTGGTGGATTTGTAGAGAGAACAAAAGCTATATTATGATTGCCTCACAATAAAACTTATGTAGAAATAGATGCAATTCTGTTAGTTCATGTCTTTTGGCCTAGTTCCATGTGTACATGTAAATAGAGAAACCACTAGAGTGTGTTTACATGTCTGTCCAGCAGGCTGTAACAATTTGTTAAAGAATAAAGGGAAAAAATCCAGAGATCATGTAATTTGTTTAATACAATATCTAAAATTAATTCTGTTCTGGATTTGTTTAATACAATATCTAAAATTAATTCTGTTCTGTACTCAAGCATATGGTAAAGCACCTGTGACGTCTAATGATGGTTATCGTTTGCATTGGATGGAAAGAAATCACAATCATAAAGCTTAGCTAAATGCTCATCAATACTAAATGCCTCAGTGTTAGATCTTAACATTTTATTTTTGTTTCTTCGCTGTGATTCATATTCACTTCAATATGTCTGCTTCAGAAGATCATGACAAAATGTTTGATAGTCTTAAAATATATAAAACTAGGAGGAGTTGCTGTTGTGCTGCTGTCGAGAGGGACCTGGACAGGCTGACAGAAACCTCATGAAGTTCCACCAAGAGAAGGGTCAGTACTGGGTCCAGTCCTGTTCAATATATTCATCGATGATCTGGACGAAGGGACAGAGTGTACCATCAGCAAGTTTGCTGATGACACTAAACTGGGAGGAGTGGCTGATACGCCAGAAGGCTGTGCTGCCTTACAGCATGACCTGGATAGGGGATATTCCTCCTCCATGGGAGGAATAACCCCATGCATCAGTACAGGTTGGGGGCCGACCTCCTGGAGAGCAGCTCTGTGGAAAGGGACCTGGGATCCTGGTGGACAACAGGATGACCATGAGCCAGCAATGTGCCCTGGCGGCCAAGAGGGCCAATGGCATCCTGGGGTGCATCAAAAGGAGTGTGGCCAGCAGGTCGAGGGAGGTCATCCTCCCCCTCTACTCTGCCCTGGTGAGGCCGCATCTGGAATACTGCGTCCAGTTCTGGGCTCCCCAGTTCAAGAAGGACAGGGATCTGCTGGAGAGGGTCCAGCAAAGGGCTACAAAGATGATTAGGGGATTGGAACATCTTTCATATGAGGAGAGGCTGAGGGATTTGGGTCTCTTTAGTCTAGAGAAAAGAAGATTGAGGGGGGATCTTGTTAATGCTTTCAAATACTTGAAGGGAGGATGCCAGGGGGATGGGAGCAGTCTTTTTTCAGTGGTGCCCATTGATAGGACGAGGGGTAATGGGCACAAACTTGAACATAGGAAGTTCCATCTTAACATGAGGAGGAACTTCTTTACTTTGAGGGTGGTGGAGCACTGGAACAGGCTGCCCAGAGAGGTTGTGGAGTCTCCCACTCTGGAGACATTCAAAACCCGCCTGGACGCTGTCCTGTGCAACCTGTTGTAGGTGACCCTGCTCTGGCGGGGGGTTGGACTAGATGATCTCCAGAGGTCCCTTCCAACCCTGACTATTCTGTGATTCTGTGAGAAGTGCAAAGTCCTGCATCTGAGGAGGAACAACCCCAGGCACCAGGACATGCTGGTTGGAAAGCAGCTGAGCAGAAAAGGACCTGGCGGTGCTGGCTGAACATGAGCCAGCAAGGTGCTGTTGTGTCAAAGAAGGACAACAGTGTCTTGAGCTGTGTTAAGCAGAGGGTCACCAGCGAATCAAGGGAGGTGATCATTCCCCTCTACTCAGCGCTAGCAAGACCATGTCTGGAGCTCTGGGTCCAGTTGTGGGTTCCCCAGTACAGAAGACACATGGGCATCCTGGAGTGAAAGGCCACAAAAATGGTTAAGGGATTGGAGCGTCTGTGGGGGGAGTCTCAGTGGGCTGGGGTTGTTTAGCCTAGAGAAGAGAAGGCTCTTGGGAATCTCATCAAAGTATATAAATGCCTGACAGAAGGCAGTAAAGAAGATGGAATCAGATTCTTCTCAGCAGTGCCCAGTGACAGGGCAAGAGGCAATGGGCACAAACTGAAACACACGAAATTCCGTTTAAACATAAGAAAAAACTTTATCTCTGTGGGTCTGGTCAAACACTGAAACAGGTTGTCTGGACATTGTGGACTTCTCTATCTGTGGAGATACTCAAAACATGCCTGGACAAGGCCTGGAGCAATTGTTCTAGCTGTCCTTGCTTTTAGAAGGGGATTGGTCTAGATGATCTTCAGAGGTCCTTTTGAACTGCATCGGTTCTGTGATTTATTGGCCAAAGTTCTTCTGACTTGCTTTTCTACTGAACTGAGCTCTTAAAACTTCGAACATGTGGACTTTTTAAAACTTTCTGGAACCATTTTAGGAGAATAGTGCAGCACTGGAACGGGTTGCTCAAGAGAGACTGTAGTCTTTATCCTTTCAGGCCTCTAGACCATGATGAATAAAAGCAAAGGCTCCCCTGGTTTAGTGCTGGCAATAATCCTCATTTGAGCAGGAGGTTGGCCTAGATGACCTCCAGAGGTCCCTCCAACCAAATGTCTCTCTGATTCTGTGTCTCCCCGTGAATTTTAGATCCGTTTAGAAAGTGAGTAAGGATTCTTGCTAATCACAGTGAATGGGGTCAGTGTGATGAATCGATTCAAGCAATTTATCCGCCTGTAGCTGCAATTATTTGAGGGGCTGTTATTATGCACACCATGACCTACGTTCTATCCCTGCTGTTTGGAGTTTCTGTGGCTGAGGGTTCCTGCCAGGGCACATGCACAAAGAACCACTTCATCTGTTGTACCTGCAGGTGTTGTAACATAGAAACAGTGCATCAAAAGAGAATGTTTCTAGTTAAAAAGAAGCCCAAGTTTACTGGAGTGCTTCAAACGGGCAATGAAAGGCCTGTGGTCAACACATCTGAAGTAACTATGTTTACTTCTACATCAGTAACTGTTTGCTGTTTATAAAACAAGTATAAGTTTATGCAACAGAAGTACCTAAGTTCCATTGCTCTCTCTTTTCCTCTGCAGTAACAGGGAGAGGTTGTCATTTGGGTAAGCATAGTTTGCCTCTCTGCTGATCCATTTTGATGACTCTGTGCAATAAATGAACCATATTGAATAATCAAATCCCTTCATGTTATCTGCTAATTAGCCTTCACTTCAGCTAGTGTCACATTGGCTATGCTATTAGATAATGGTAAATTTTCATGGCTTTTCATATGTACACTAGTTACAGCATATGGGTTTGTTTTGATTGTTTTTAATGCTGATTATCAAATGGAAGACTGTCCTCACTGTTCTGTTCTGTATTTTATCCTTCTCCCTTTGAAAATGGGCAGAAGGAAGCAGGGATGAGGTAGCACTGTAAATCGTGTTGCAGCACGTCATCTGCTGGAATGTTAGGCGGTTTCAGGTTGTGTGCATCTCATGAGTTGTTTTGGGAAGTTGACATAAAACCATGCAGCTGATGAAATTATGCTTACTTCAGTGAGTGACCTAGCTGTGTAGTTGTGCACATACTTGCACATAGGTCTAAATTTACTTGTTCTTCTCTAATAAGTGCATCATATTAGTATATATGGTTTTGAAGTAAAAAGTGTAAAACATGTTTTTCACATTTACAGGTAATTATAGCTAAGTCTACTTAGTTTCAGACCATTATTCTCAGTTACGTGATTGGAAACTTGAAAAGCAGGGTCTGTATGTGTTAGCAGGCGTTCCTCTAAATATAGTAAAACGTTCTATCTGCCCATTTTCTGCATTTTATGCAATGTCAGTAACAGTTGCTAAAAACATTTGAAATACCAGAAGTTTTGTAGAATTCTGTCAGGTTATGCAAATACAAGACTTACCCCCCCCCCCCAATTTCTTTGCAAATAATTTAGTAGTTACTCATCTTTTTATTTCCACAAACAAAAAAGGTATCATAAAGTATATTCAGTACAAAAAAGATGAACATTTAAATATGAAAAGTACTTAAGTAAATACAATTTAGACACATTACATTGTGCAGAATGTTTGTTAACCTTAAGGTTCTCGGGCAAGTTCAAACAGATACAGGACATGGGGGAAAAATAAGTGGTTTAGAAAGTTAAGATCTATGTGTATATACACAGAAAATACTGCTGGTAGGAAAGCAACAGGTGTCTTAAAAAAAATGATCCCATTTTCCTCTCTCCTTTATGTATTAATCCTAATGTTGGCTGCAGCTCTGACAACAGAGCACAGATCACAACCTCAACCTCTTTCTGTTCCTTTGACACTCTGGGTGAGGTAATGCATTCTCTTCACCCAGCAACGTGTAGCTTTTTGGTGAGTGGAAGAAGGAACAGTTGGAGATCCAAGCTGCCAAAACAGAATTGAAATGCAGAGGAGAGACAGTTATTCAACCTGAAAAAAAAAAAAGAATAATAGAGGAGAGAACACATGAGGAAGTAAGATAAATAGAGAAATGAGTATAAGTATATGGACAAAGGAAAATTAAATATTATTTTCTCAAGACAGATGAACAACAAACTGTTGGATTTAAAAAAATAAACAAATAAAACCACAAACCCAAGAAATAAAACCCCCTGCTTTCCTCCTCGTTGTCTGTCCCTATGAAAGGTGTCACTGATACTTCTCATTCTAACCATGAATTACTTAACTCTTTAAAATGAAAAAAAAAAAAAAAACCCACCACAAACAAACCAACATCCTGAATGATTGTTTAAAAAGTTTGTAAATACATTCTCTCCCTTTTGATAATATCAAACAAAATACTTACATACCGGTTTGACATCACCTGGAGCCATAAAGGAAGAAAACTTACCACCTCTGAGTGAAAACATTGTTTATGCTCTAGTAAAAGTGGTTTCAGTTTCATCTTCATTAAACAGTAATGGAGGAGTCAGGAAACTAAATTAACTTTTAAATCAGTGTTGTCTGAGTTATTTTGAAAATCAGCAAATTAGTTGCATAGTTGAAGACCTGAAGTGGGCAAAATTGCATGTACAAGGAAACTATTGTTTTGAGTTGTACAAAGCACTTCAGTTGCATTTATATGCAATATTAGAATTGGAAGGCAGAGGAAGAGTAGGACTTACATACTTTAGCACAACAAAAAGTGAATAGTTGTATGTAATTTACATGCAGATATGTGTTTTTAATCAGTTTTTCAAAACAGGCACAAATATGGAAACTAAGAATTTTTATAGTGCCCCTGTACTGACAAGGTTTAAGGTTTTAAGGGTAGGTAACCTGCTATGGAAGAAAAAAAAGCTAAACTCCTGCATAGTCCAAAGACGATAGTTGTGTTTCTGATTTTTATATTCACTAAGTAGTAGAAACAATTAATGAAAGACCATGCTGTTCAGCCTGAATTAGCTATTTAATTCTAGGTGAATGACTGGATTTTTAGTTGATTGGAAATCCTTGGAGAAGCATAATGATTTGAAATACATGGATTTTGTCTTTATTTACAGAGGGGTGTTTTATTTGTGGGTTGGTTTTGGTTTTCTTTCAGTTCTGATTTTCAATTTACTGTGCTCAAAGACTGGAAAAAGAAGGGAGAGATGAGCAGCTGGGAGCTATGCAGAGTAGGAAGAGGATGGTATTGTTCCCTGTAAGAAATACCCACGATTCGTTTTGGACCACTTGTGGAAAAGATGGCATGCTTCAATTTGATCTTGCTTCTAGTGCTTTAGTAAAATTATGTATTATGTACAGAATCACGGAGGCATAATGGAGTAAAGAAGTGAGGATAGTCCATTAAGCACTTCCCTACCCACCCAACCATACAGTATTTTAGTGAAAACCCAACCCACCAGAAACCCCTGAACCCCAACCAGATTTCAGACAGCATGTGCGGTGTAATTATGTGTTCTGGACATTCCGTGATTTTGACTAGGTCCTATCACTGTGCATTCAAATGATCATTAAAATGGTCACAATATTGATAGGCTTCGCAATTATGGGATTGTATCTTCAACTTTTAATTTTTCTAAGGTAATCATATTAGAACTGAACAGCCTTTCCCTTAGTTTTCACAGATAAGATTGAACAAACTGGGATTTTTCAGTTTGGAAAAAAGACATCCAAAAGCTTGAAGAATGTGAATGAGAAAATGCTTTCTGAAGTAGGCTAGTGTACAGTGTAATGAAATTATGATGCAGATGTTTTAAAACAAAGGAGTAGGTTTTCACATAATGATGAAGTTTTGACATTAATTGCTTCTGGATGTGTATACTGGCCTTAGGAAAATTATTAGATAGATACCCAGTTAGGAATCGCTACTGTAGAAACAATTTATGATTTAGGGAGTACCTAAATTGCTGGTGGTGAAAAGTTGCTAAGCTGTGTAAAGGAAGTGTGTTTTTACTTGCACTGTTCTTAGATGGCTTCCTTAGACATTTGTAAGTAGCCACTCTCAGAAACAAGATCCTGAGCTGGGTATTTTGAGAGCGTATGACTGTTTTTCTGTAAAAGGTCTTAAAATAATGGAAAGAAAGTTTCTGCACAATAGACAGTGATATTAAAAAGCTTGTGTAAGCTTTTTTGAGGGGAAAAAAACCTCACCAAACAAAAAAGCCACCACCAAACAAAACAACAAAAAATCCCAAACCCAGCCAACCTACCTGTGGAGGCTTGTCATAATTGTGATAAAATACAGCAAAAATGCAAACTACTTGTCCTGCAGGTAGAAGGTAAAAATTAGATACAGAGGGAGAACTAGTGCTACCTAGGATCTCTGAACCCCTGAATATAATCTCCCCCTCCCCCCCCTTTTTTTAACCAAAACAAAATTCATTGTCATTAATGCCTTGTAGGTACAAAGTAAGGACTGTGACTGTCTTGACTGCAGTATTAATTCTTTTTTATTTCCTTCTGTCTTTAATAAGTTTATATCTGTTTGACTTTTGGTCTCATTCCTACCAATTATTTTCATTGAGTAGAACTACAAGAATATTCTTTTTAGATCAGTTTGCAGGGTTGGGATTTCTACAGGCTTTTGGGACAGGGACTCTGTGATCTTTTACTTCTAATTGAGAGGCTTTCTTTCAGACATTGTAGTAGACCATGAGGTTTTATTTTAATATGACAGTTGGGATCTCATGCATTCTTTTTCTATTATATTTAAATAATACCTGAGTTAGCTGTCTGAAGTCTTCAGCTCTCCTTTGCTAAAACGAGAGCAGGAACAAAAAGGTACATAATCATCTATAAAGGTACCAAAAGCAAACTTCAGCATTTATTCTCTGTAATACATACCTCATATTTTTATGTGACATGGTAAATGTATCTTATTTCATAGAGTGGGTTTTAAAAAATTGTACATTATACTTTTTTGGTTTATGATGATTTTCATCATGACTTTATCTTAATAGAATTGAGCTGATAACCTTGTCCTAGAACAGTTTGGGGTCTGTATTGCGACACTGAGTAACTGCATGACATACTGACTTCAAAAAGGTACATACAGCCTTCACATCTTTTCTTCTTTGCATGGTATGTCTGATGGCAAGCTTATTATTCTAATTGATTTTTTTTTTTTTAAGTAGCAATTTTAAAAGCAGTTTTATATCTATGACATTTTAAACTTTAAAAAAAACAAATCAAACCCGGTATATTTCCTTGTTTTTTTTTAAAAAATATGATGTAATCATTTGACATGCTTTTAATCTGGCTGTTTGGCATGATCACAGTCATCTCATAACACTAAGGACTCTATGTACATATTTATGACTGCAGTTCTGGTGTGTATGCCTTTTTTTTTTTAATTTTGTTTAGCAGAATTGGCATCTAGGCTATGAAACAATCTGTGAGCCTACCTTCCAAATTATGCCAGTAAATAGTAGTGTCTTAAAAAAATTTTAGCTAAGCATGCATATCGGTAAGAAAAGAGAGTAATTGGAGTGTGACACTGATGCTGGTGTCTTCTACTGATGGGAATAACTTTCAAAGAGAAGGAAACTACTTTTCCCAAGCCCTTTCATTTCAGGAAGGTTTAGCAACAGTAGTGTTTACTTTTCTTCACAAATTCTTATCTTTGCTTTTAAGATTATGTAAATACAACTCAGTTCTTCGGGGCTGGCTTGTAATGGTGTTTTATCTTGGTAACATCACCCAAGGAAAGAATGAAATGGCCTTTTATAATTAGATATATTGTGATCTACATGGAAGAAGAAAAATTAAACGTGGATCTCTTTTCTGTTAGTTCATCTGTCTATGATAAGCTAATTCAGGTAGGGTGACGGATCTTTCTATATCAGTTTTCAGAATCCGTACTTTAAGATACTGTTTCCCAAGGTGGCTTTTTTTGTTTGTTTTTTTAATGTTGAGTACATCATTGGCAATGGAAACCACGATCTAAAACCTCAGGTCTGTGTTGGACTGTGTACAACTCTCAAGAAGTGAAGGTACTGTAAGAGGTTTATGTACCATTAATTGTGAGTCCCTGTTCTTGAAGAGACTCCCTCCACTGCAGGCAGGTTGAAGAGCACCCTGCACAATCAAGAGTGACATACATTGTTTGTGTTGAAAAAAAAACCCCATTATCGTTATTTGTTCGCTATGTATTCTATTTTGGTATTAGTTGGTAATCAGAGGTATATGCCCAAGTCCAGAATTTCTGTAAAACTCCTTCCAAATATGTATGTTGCCCAGGGTTGTCGGAATGGTTTGATTTAGGATTCTGAAGTAAAGATAAATTCCCTTTTTATGTTAGCCATGAGATCATCCTGTGTTCTCAGTTGTTTGCAGATCTGACCAAATGCTACTTTCATAGTCTTAAATTAACTATCAGTTCTTTTGCAAACTGTGTCCCTTGGATCTCTCTTCTAAGGAAGAAGAGCTTCATAATTTTCCCTTTCTTTTCTCCTCAGAGTGAGCTGGTGTTTCTTTGCCAGAACTACTGGGAAAGTTGTTCCAAAGAAGGCTCCCAGGATGTTTGTGGAAGGAGTAGCACTGCTTCCTAAATGTTAACTTTATCTGTGGAAACAATTTATCAGATGTGAATAGTTATTCCTTTTTCATTAAACTACTAGATATCCAATGAATATTTAAGATAGATTGCTTGGAATGTTCATTCCATAGTGCTGCTTTCACTGTTAATGCTTATTAAAGAGAAACTGCATTTTTAAAGTGCTTGAAAAGAACTTTAGGTTTTTTCAGGCAAGAGGATTAAGCCAGATTTATTTTCACAGGGTATGCCTGCACAAGTCACAAATCAAAAATATTTTCTCTATGCCTTTATCTACACTTGCTTTGTGTTTTGTTTGGTTTGTTTTTACAAATCTACTACTACCACCAAGAAATGGTGTTAATAGATGGAGTGATAAAAGTGAATGATAGAAGCTGTTTTTACTTCCCAACAATAAAGTACGTTGGCACTCACCTGTAGAAAACCTTCTAACCACTAACAGAGCTGCACTTACAGAAATAAAGTGAAGACTAATTTGTGGTTTGGTTGTTTTGTGGTGTGTGGGTTTGTTCTTTTTATATTGAAACGTAGACATAAAGCTTTAGAATTTTGGATAAGTATAGGTGGCAAAAAATTAACCAACAAGACTGACAACACTCTTGTATATTAAGGGCATCAATTCAAAAGAATATTACCATGTTGTAACAAGAAATCTGTCCTTCAGCTGGTTTTGCTTTTGTCGTGTGTATACACTTACATCTTTATGCTGTCTTCTATGTTGCAGAACTGGAGAATGCCCTACAAGTTGTAATGGAACAATTTTTATTATCCTGCAGTAATTTATTTTCATAAGCTTTAAACATTCCTTTACGGTGTAAGGTTGCTTTTGCCTGTTGATAGTAAGCTTCATATACTTCTTTTCATGAGGAGGAAGAGGGATGGAAGAAATCTTTTTTATGCAACTGTACATACATGTACAACTTTGACTTAAGCTAGAAGTAGCCACAGAAACTGTCAGAAGCCTTGAAAGCATATGATATTGTTGAGATACGCCTTACAGTGGGATAATCCATTATGGCAGGGGGAATTAGAGAAAAAGTATATTAAAAATATATGGTGCTTTACAATTTTAGAGCCTGTACTTGAGCACAGGTATATAAAAATTTGTATGTTCATCATATGTTAAAAGAGTATTAAAGAAAGCATGGTGCTGAATAAATTATTACTGACATTTCCTATCATCACTGCATTACACATATATATAATTATCATGGCAAATGATAGCTAGTTTTTGAGGTGATAAATAGATTTGTCTTTTGTACTTGAAATGTTTCCTGAACTAGAAAATATCATCTTTCCAGACAAAGTATTAATTTTGGGGTCATTAATGTAGAGTAATGGTAACGTTAGGAAAAATACATGTAAAATATCCAACTTAATTAAATTCACAGAACCAAAGGGTGAATTTCCAGAAACACACAGATGTGAGAAGTGCTGCTTAAGAGCTGAAGAGCTGTGCAGAGCCAAGTCAAAATGGAGGAAACAAATCTCATACTCTTGTCTATGGCATTGGCGAAGAATAAGAACAGGGAAGGCAACTGTACAGCTATTCTCCTCTAAAATACCTTCCCAGCTTTGAGTTTGCATGGGATTCAGATTTCCAACGTCAAGTAACTGTAAAATCTGAAAAATCTAATTAACTATCACCAGTGTGTAAAGTTTCTAGTAAAAACTTTCATAATCTTTGAAAACTGTGCTGAGCCCAGGCCTGGGGGTGCAGCCATCAGCACACTTGGGTGTCTAACTTCTAGCAAAGGCTGTTTAGAAACCATGGGTGGACATCGGTACTACTGCATTCTTCCAGGAATGCGAGTCAGGAAGAATGAGCTGAGCACATTTGATGCACATAGCCACTAGGGAGTTAAGCTCAAACCACAGCTCTTTTTTCTTTGCCAGATTTCAGAAACATATAGGGTATCAATACCTGTATCCTGGTGCTTAAGGCATTCTCCTAGAAGTGAGGATGGATCTGAATAGATGGGGAATTTCTGCTTAGTGAATCAGTGTGTCCCCTTTGTGCTTTAGTGCCTAGACTGAGAATTGGGCAATAACATCAATTAATTCAGTTGTCTGGGTACAGATAATATGGTTGAGAAAACTACATGTGGGAAGTGTTCTAACACAATTTGAGTTTAACACAAATTGAGCTTCAAGTGTAGCTTAGGTATCTAAATCCATAAAAAAGGTAAAATTTCAGAAACACATTTCTCTTGCACATTCTGTTATGGTGGTTGTAGGTATTTCCTCTACTCAGGATACTGAGTATTGTGTATACTGTTTTTCTATACCTAAGGCTGTACATACAGTGTATAGACAATGAAGGTGCTTAATGGAGCCTGTGAATTCCATCCCTAGAGCTAGCCACCTAATTTCTTATGCTTCGGCCTTTAATGCTGAGTCTTATTTTGGATGTGACACTTGGCTACGCTTTAACAGGAGCAGTTAAAACTGGTACGGTTAATTCAGTGAGATCACTTAAGGCACATTTGTTATTTTTGATAGTTCTGTACACAGAGAGTAAAAGATTCCATTTTTCAGTTATATAAAAAAATTAATTTTAAACATTCTGAAAGCAGCCTTATCTTTGATTCCTGATGAATGTATCTTTAATGGAAAAGAAACGCAAACAATGAAAAAAATATTTAAAGGGTTTTCAGTGCACAGTATATTACAAAATGGACAGTGCGTATGTAAGGAAAACTTTCCAGGTGTAATTTGCATGCACAGTCATACAGAACTGTGCTGCTTGTCATGCTTGTGTTAATAGAATTCACTGTTTTAATACCTGTAAAAAAATACTTCATTATAGTCTATCAATACCCTCCTTATAATTTGTTGTCAAATACCTACCTAAACAGGCATAAGCGATCCTAATGCCAATATCTGTGTCTATGTTCTTGTGTCTCTTATTTTCCTGCCTCCTGTTGCAAGTCTCTTGGAGATACCAGTCTTAATCAGTACGCAGAGAGTGGCAAGTTGTTGATGACATCTGTAGATGAGACAGTGGAAAGCATCATTAAATAGTGAAAGATCATGATATTATAGAGGAAAGATTGAATAATTCTGAAGACTGAATTGATTAGGGTGAAATGTAATAGAAAGTGCAAATATCAAAAAAAGCATTTTTACATTTATCAGTAGAAGAGTGCATAAGAACCTGAGAAGCACTAGCTGACCCAGGTGATAATTGCCAAGCAAAAATGACTCTGAATTCTGTAAAAGGCACATTTGATATTAGGTTGTATTAGATGAAGTACTTCTGAAATAGCTAGAAATAAAATAGTGCCATTTTACAGAGCACTGGAAAGATCTAACATCAAATTTTGTATTCAGGAATGATATATTATGATTGTAATACATGCAGCTAAGGACTAGGAGAGTGATTTATTTAATGTACAAAGTTAAAGTTTAAAAGAGTTGTGACCCCACCACATATAAGTACATCAGAGGGTAAACACTGAAGGAAGAAGAGTTACTTAAGATAAACGATGGTTCTGGCAAAAGAACAAACGTCTATAAGCTGGGGCATGAATACATTTAGGTTGGAAATTGGAAGGAGTGTTTAACCATACAGAGTTTTGTGGTTCTGAAATAGCTTTCAATTAAAGTTTCATCTTTTATAGCCATGCAGTAGGTATCAAACGGAACTCGGTTAAAGAAAAATTGTATGACAGGATTGGCCGTGTTGGACTTTCTTACCTAAGTCTGGCTGTATGCTGCTGTTTGAGCAACACATAGCAGCCCAATAGAGCCTTGGTCTACAGCTGAGGCTCAGAAGCACTGTAGTAACACAAGGAATGATGAACATGACCCATATTCTATAAATTCTTCCATCTGAGAGGTTTACTCTAAAGTAAGCTGACTTCCTGTGTATAACCTGAAGTTCAAATTCTGGTTAAAATGTTCCCTTCTGCAGAATGGTATTTCAAGGTTTTCAGTGCCAGTATAATGGTTTAGGCTTCTGTACTTTCTTTCTTTAAAAAACAAACAAACAAACAAACAAACAAAAAAACACCCACCCAACCTTTTCTCCTTTGTTGACCACTGGATGTTAGTTTGGAAAATACAAACATTCAAGGCACTTGTCTCAAGTGGACTGGGCTTTCATAGCAGATAACAGGATTTTTAGGTGATGTTGTAATTAATGGTGCGATCCAATGAAAAAATAAAGAGGAGAAAAATACAGCCATGATATGACAAATGAATGTGCTACAGTAATATACAGAAAGTATTTAGAAATTATAATTCTGTTGATAAAATATGAGAATAAATGTCCCTGTTTTTTAAAGAGGAAGTAAAAAAGGAAAATACCTACAATACAGAGAAAATACTATTTCACATAAATTATTCTAGATAAACTATTTACTGTACTGATAATCTTACCTAGCTTTCATAGGTTCAGCAACTAAGTTGCAAGAAGGGTTTGGGCTTCTAAAGATAGGAACTTCCGCATGAACATGAGTTCAAGGACAGTGGAATGCAATTTGAGTGTTTATCTTTTTAATATTTAAATTTATGTAAGGTTATTAGATACAATTGTACCCCCTTATCTCAGCCTTTGTAATGTGAATAGTTTGTTAGTAGTTTGCAGAAAATGTTGCACCCAGATAGCTAACAAAGTAATTAATTCTGCACCAAACTACCTTGCTTAAAATTCCCACTTCAATAGTAGCCACCAGCAGATGCCTAGAGAAGAGTAAGAATAGGATTAGCCCATATGATACTTCCTAATATTCTTTCAGCTTCTGAGCGTTTTCAGCTTGAAGGTTTTGTGAACTTTTGGGGGTTAGTCTGTTTAGGTACCTGCAGTGAATCTGTCTCACAAGTGCTTGTCTGGTTTTTCCTTGACCTCATCATGTGAGCTTCTTGCATTCAGTGTCCCCAGCATGGAGTCCCAGGGGTTGCTGCTGGTAGTTTGAAGTCCTACCACGTTTGCTTTGAACCTGGCTCCCCCCACCTTTATGTGATAGCTATTTGTTTGTTTTATTGGAAGAACCCATGGATACTTAATCTCTATCTAAGGTGTTGTCACTGGAGCTTTTATAGATCTCTGTCATAGCAGCTCCCAAACTCACATTTTTTGCAAACAGGAGAGACCCAGTCTATTTGAGCATTCCTTGTATGAGAGCAATTCATACCCTACGTAGTTCTTGCCCTCTCAAAACCCTTTCCACTTCTACTGTCCTCTATTAAGAGGTACAGGCAAAAGCTTCATGCAATATTTAAAGTATGGAACAAACAGAGGTTTATAGAATTATATACAATGACCTCTTTCTGTTTTATACTTTTTTTCTTTCCCAATATTTCCTAACGCTTCTTAAATTTCCTAATTTGCTTTTTTAGTATGGCCAAGCACCAAGCTGATGCTTTCATGGAATTATCATCTAGCATAACCCCACTCTTCTGCTCCTTAGTGTTACTGGTCCACTCAGAGCCTCTTGTTTTATATATGAAGCTAGGATTAGTTTTCCACACATGTATCGTTTTACATGAATCTAAATTGAATTTCACTAGCCATTTCACCTGATCACTCAGACTGTTTTTGCTGTTCTTTAAGGCACTCATCTTTACTACGTTGAATAAGCATGTACCATTAGTAGATTTTCTCACCTTGCTGATGTACTGCCATCCCTTTCTACCCCCTTGCCATGTTACTTACGCATGTGTTAAACAGGACAGTTCCCAGTACAGCCCCTGTGCAAGTGACTTCCCTCCATCGTGAGAGCCGAGTCTGAACTCCTATCTTCTGGTTCCTCTTTCTTAATCAAGTTATTTTTCCATACCCCAACTTTTGCTTTTATGTCTTGGCAACTTAGTTTCCTTAAAAGCCTTTAGTGAGGAATTTTGTTTAAAGTCTTTTTGAACAAGTGAGCAGGCTGTGTGAGCTGGATCACCCTTGTGCATGAGGTTGTAACCCCTGCAGAGAACTTCAGCAGGTTTGTAAGGTGGGACTTGCCTTTACAGAAGCTATATTGGCTCTTCACTGATGGATTGTAATTAGTGAGATGTCCACTAAATCTGTCCTTTATTATACTTTCTATTATCAGGCTTACACAAATGTATTCCCCAGAACTTCTTGTTCCTCAAGCCTGGCATTGCATTTGTCAGCTCCAGGGTTCAGGTACCGAAGAAATTGCAGTTGTTTGGCTACTTCATCCTGTATTTCATTGGAACCCTTGGGTGAATACCATGGAGCCTAGGCAGTATGTCAATTTGTGTGTTTGTACCATAGCTTCTTCCACAGTTACTTTCATTTTAAACCAAACCTCTGCTTGGTGACTTAAAGACTTACTTGTTTAGTCAGTTGATTACACTTTACCCTCTACCAGCATTTGCTTTAGTAAGGTGTGTACTCTGGTACTGCGCTTCTGATATGACACCCTTCAGTAGTCTCTACTCCTGCCTGTAGGGATTCAGTTGTTTTAGGAGCCCCTTCTGGCTTTTTTAACAGTCATCCTCATTTTTATATACTTCCACCTTCTGAAGATTAGCACAACTGTGGAGATTTTTCTTGGCCTTTGTTGCTCATGCAGTGATACTGATTTTTAAGTACGTTATAGTTGCTGCTTCAGTGGTACTTTCACTGTGCGGTCTTGGACTGGCTCTATGCATTCCTCAGTGCAAGCATGTCATGAGTTGTATTTCCTGTATTGTGATGCTAACCATCAAAAAAACTCTGATCTAAAAAAATAAGTGGCACCTAAATAATGTCATATTTATGATGTTTGTTCCATCTGCATAACGTCTAATACAATTGAATGCTCTGCCTTTGCTGCATCTCTGATGTCTGTTAGCAGGTGATGCCTCTGTTGTGATTGGTGTCACTTTCATGGTTGGGCAGGTAGCAATATGCAGCAAAACTTTTTATTTCTCTCTGAAGTTTCAACCCATGCAGCTTGTCTGCTAGTCACCTAAACGGTAGTTTGTTACTTAGATTTGATTTTAAACTCTCTTTGTAATAAATAGTTTTCATGTACACCTAGCACAGTTTACTGTATATTTTGTGTCCCCAAACTTCCTTTCACAGTTTCCAACATGTCTGGTATATTAATGTTTTTATTTAGGACAAGAAATTGATCTAAAATGGTCCTTTGAATTTTCAGTTCCTGTTCTAATGCTGAAAGTATAAATAATGTATTCTGTATTATTAATGCATTCCATAAATATTGAGACATAGGCATTAATAATTTGATAAAATTAAGCATTTAAACAGTTTAAAATGTAATTGTATATAAAATGAAATTTAGAAAATAAAAAGTGGCACAGAAAAGAATAAAATGAAATGTCTTAAGTGCTGTGTGCTAAAAGTATGAGCTGTATAGTACATACCATTAACGTAGAAATGCTGGTGATGTAGAAATATGTAAATGTGTACTTTTTCCAGCTCTTCTGTTGAAAGCCTAGAATATTAAAATGGAACAAATAGCAGAACAGGTCAGCCAGAATAGTGACATTAGAATTATATACTTGACAGAACATTTTTGTGTTATGTGTATATCACTCTCATTTTAAGGGGAAATAATTTGGTTTATTCAAAAAAGGACATGGCATTTTCCCTTAATTAGAAAAACACCCCACAACCAAGTCACATAATCAACATTTCCTCCTTCTCGTCTCTCGTATTAGGTGACTCTGGTGCCAGTAGGTCAGGATTCCACAGTTATTTGGGATTTGACCTCTAGAACTAAATAAGATCTTCAGGGCAGGAATAATGTCTTTATTCAGCATCTAGCACTAAATAGACTCTCAAATGATACTGCAGTAAAAATAACAACAAGCACAAAAAGACAACCTTTGCAATTTTCATGATCGCTTCTTTGCCCTTTATTCTGTGTGTTCTGCTGTGAGAACCCACGCAAATAATTTGGCCTTTTTTTGGATTAATTTTATCTAAATTTAATACCCTGAACAATTTAGAATTATCCTAGCAGGATTTGTAGAGAGTGTTCTCTACCTTTACAGATTTAGTACGTGGTGTTTTGAAGCAGTTACCCCATGCATGAACTAGGGATGCCTGGTGAAAGTTCTTTAATCCGTGCCTCAGAAGACTTTTCAGCTGATCTGTGGAATTTATTGAGTACTTAAGATTAACCATCCTCATGTCAGTGAAACAAGCTCCAGGAAGCTTGCAGTTTAAATAATGTGAATAATGTAAGTAAGTACTGTCTGTTCCCCTCTCTGCCTCCCAGATTCTTTGTTTGAAATTGAGCAACTCTTCAGAGCTGTGCAGTGAAGTCCTTCCATTTTTTTATATGCCTGAATTGTCAAGAGGAATTAAAAACAGAATTATGAATGCAGCAAATGAGCTGCTAAAATATGTAACAACCTGTTTCAAGACTTTCTAATTGTCTTATTTTATATATATATGTTCCATTAATGCATGAGGAAATCTTCTGTAGCACATAGCAACAGTTACTTCGTGCTTGATTTATGTAGCATCTTGAAAGAGTCTATTTTAATACTAAAAAAGTGAAATGCTTTCTTTAATGCAGAAATGTGGCAAATGTAGTATGTGCCCAGCCAAATATGATAATTTAAAACATATTAAATACTGAATATAGTGTTTACTTTATATACTTTCTGGTAACAACATTAGCTTGAATTTCTCAGAACATTTATAACACTACTGTAATGCTTGCTTGCTCTTAGTTTTACTGTGAAACTTGCCTAGTCTTTGCAACAGGAAAATGTAAGTGAAGAATCCAGTAGCGTTGCCAGTTGAATTTAGCAGTTACATTTTTTTGTGTGTACAATATTTGTAACTCTTGAAATTTGCCTCCCAGATAGCGCATGTTTATTTTTGAAATAATTTAGTAGATGCAAAATTTACTTTTTTTTTTGTTGGTGTACTGATTTCTGTACTTCGAATTACTTTAATTAATCTCTGAAAAATACTTTGAATATTTTTACTACCATTGCTTCTTACTTTGAATTGGCCCCTTTACAATCACAAGAACTATCCGGGCCTTCTCTAGGAGAGAGAATCTAGAGGTGCGTTAGCAGTCTAATGCACTTCTGCTTCTGCCCTCCCTCATGAGGTTCTCCGTTTGGAAATTATTAGGAATATTTCTTCTCTGTGTGCGTTGCAAGGTTTACTACAGACTTGTCCAAACTCCACAGTTGCTGATGCTGTTGCAGTAATTGCAGGAGAGCAGCTGAGTGATAGGGTTGTTCATTATAATGTCAGGAGGAGAACCGGGGACCTTGCTGCTGGGACAGCCGTGCCAGACAGCATTAGCGTGTTCAGTCAGAAACAAGCACGTTCCAACTTCACAGGACACTGCTTGACAATAGTCTCTTTCTCTCCTCGTTTCAGTTTACAGAGGTGAATAAAATGTATCTTGGTACGGAGTATGATGATTATATGCAGTTCTTTACAGTGCTGTTTTACAAACATTCACCTTTAACGTGATAAATCGGAGAGCATCTGATTGTACTCTGAATGGTGGTAAATGAGGGCAGCGCACAACTAGAAACTGATACTAACACTGGAACCTAGAATGTAGGAAGCGGCCTCTAAAATAATGCTTGTGTTAAAAGTTCAGAAAACCTTACCATAAAAACACGGGCTCAGTTTATTCATCTGGTTGCTTTTCTTTTCAGGCAGGTTTTCTTTTCCTGGCTAAGGTTGGTATTTCCATATGAGAGGTGTTCAAGAGATATAGTAGTTGGTGAAGGCAAACATGTTCTTTGTAAGTAGTCATCCTCACTGTTCTAAGGATGTTGCAGCAACATAGAAGAGACTCAGCATAACTGAGTTTCTGAATTATGTCCTTAATCTGTGACTAAAACCAGAATTCCATTGCTTTTACTGGGCGCTCTCACCCTTGTGTAGCTGCTCTGATACGGGCAGTTGTGGATAAAGTTGTTAGAGCAATGCAGTTTTATCATCTATGCACTTGGTTAATTGTCTGGTTTTGCACAGGTCACTGAAAAGAATTACACAGTAGTTGTTGGCAGCCACTCCCAGTCTAGCCTGGAGTTCAGCTGGGAGGTAGAAGACTCAAGGACCATTTATCCATTCCATGAGCCATCCAGGGATCTAACTGAGAATTAAGTTTAGTTTGGGTTAACAGCAGAACTACTCAAATTCTGTTGTATTTAGCTAGGATTTAGGTGTATCTGAGATTATTTTTTTTAAGCTATTGAATAAACCTGTAATATTTTGATATAAACTGTCTTCCTTATGTGAGAAAGAGATAAAGGACTGTAGATTTGCTATCGTTTTGGCAGTTACCTGGAGTCAGTACAAGTCCTAGAATGACTAGCATTTATGTTCCTGACATAGATGACTGAGACTCTTGACAAATTAATTCTCTTACAATTTGTTATGGAGGTTTAAGATGCTGCTCTCTGGTGTCTGTCACTTTGCAAGGGTGGGAGAATATTTGTCTGCTTTTCACCTGTTCTCAGTTGAGTACATTGGCAGACACGACTGATACCTTAAACTAAATTTGCCAGAACTTGTGTGGTTGAAGCTTTGAGACAGGCAGAATACCAAGGTACAGTTTTCTGGGGGTTAGAGTGTTTCCCTACATGAGCTATTTTTGCTGTGAGAACTCTATACCTCCACACCTCCTTCTTTTCTCCTGTGTTTGCCCAGTATTTTTATTTGGGACAAATAGGATTTATTCCCAGGTATAGTGAAAGAGACTTGTTCTCAAGTATGCAGGTGACCTGTGTTTTTTGCGAAGCATTGCAACAACTTTCTTTGGGAGTTTGACAGACTTTCTGAGACATCTGTGGATGTTTTTAAGGACAAGTTAACCAATCATTTGCTAGCAATAACTTGCATATAATAGATTTTTCCTTAGAATGGAAGAATGGACTGTAGATGACCTGAAATTTTCCCTGCTTTTCTACTCAGCTTTATGATTCTTAGAGTCTTTTAAAACTCCCACAGGGGCACTCTTGGGATTTGTTTATTGTGGGTTGCTGCAGCCCTCAGTCTCCTGAGCACCTGGATGGGTCCAGGACAGAGACAGATCTTCCCTAGTGACCTCTGCAGGGTGACGGGTTGAAGAGGGGAGCACTTCGGCAGAAGGTGCCTTTGCTGCCTCCTTCCCCATTGGAAAGCCTAGAGCGGTTATGAAGTAAATGGAGACAGGAAAGATGCGCTGCTGAACATGGCTGGTTGAAGAGCCCAACCGTCAAGTTGGGAACTCTCCAGAGTGACTTAAAGCAGCAGGAAATTCTGCCAGCTGTCCCTAGGGGAGTCTCCTTTGGGAAGTCCTGGCAGAGCTCCTTATGCTTTTTGCAGTGGAGTGTCTTTATTGCAGGAGATATCAGGGCTTCCTGAAGTAGAGATGGAGTCTCTGGGTGAGAGCACTTTCTTGCTAAGGAACTCACTGTGTGGACCTATCTTGGCAGGCTTCATGCTCTTTGCACTCACCTTGCATCCAGGAGTGCCCAATATCATTTTTTTCAGTACTATTTTGGCAATCATGACCAGAAGCTGAAGGGGGATTTTAAAAATTTGTGTTCCCATGTACAGTTAACCTTTAGAAGTTACAGGTGACCTTTAAGCAAGTTGAAAGTGGCAGGTAGGAAAATGGGGCCTCTTGAAAACATAAAATCTATCAGTCTTATGCAAACTTCTGAGAACTGTGGGAACTTATTTTCTCCACGTTCTGCTTGTGCAATATCAGGTATTGGACATCGCTAAAAAAATATGGCAGTGATTTAAAATGAAACATTCTCAACAAAGTACCTCCAAAGTGAAATTATCAGCTTTTGTAGTGAGAAAAGCCTGTTCCCATAGCTTTTCTGTTTCACTTTGTTACTGTGCTGTTACGTTAACTGGGTCTACAAAGAACAAGAACATCCTCCTGTTATCCTTGGTCTCAAAGTTAGCAGTTTTGCTCTAAGTGTTGTGTAATCATTTGGTTATTTTCTCTAACTGTGTGACAAAGTGCTTCTCTTTCTTCAGTATGTAGTAATATTTTTCAGTTATAGCAATAGTGGGGAATAATTACAGCTTGTTAAGCCTCTAGACTTCATTATGAATGACTGTATGACTACAAGTGCAGGACAATCACTTTCAGCCTTTTTATTTATGGATAAGTTTGTCTAAATACTTACACAATGATAATTTAATGGTGTTACTGTAAAGTCTTCTATAAGGTTGCTTTTTGTTATTTTTTCTTCCTTTCCTCTTATATTAGTAAAATATTCTCCCTGTAGTGGTACGTGATATGAACTGGCTATTGGAAGAAGCAGCTTTGGACTTGTGATGTAGCTTAATAGCAAAACAAAAGGGTTTTCTTCTTCCTATTGTTTTCCCTTTAGTTTCTTTCTGGTTAGTTTTCTGGAGGAAAGTGGGTTCAGTGTATGATTGGGATATAAATTATGAAACATCTTCTTTCTTGTTGCTTTAATACTCCCAATTACTGTGCCCCTCCCTTCCCCTGACTCATGTATGTTGTAATTGATCATCTCAACACTTAATAGAAGAATAACTCCAAGCACGCAGGAGTTGTTAATTAATCCTTAGTTCATCTGAATATGTACATGGCAAGGATCATCTCAGTACTAGTAGACTAAATCCAAGCATGTACGACTTGTCATGTGAGTTAAACATATAATTATCTAAGCTGGTACCAGTCTTCAGTTATAGCCAGGGACTTAAATTGGAAAAGAAAATACAGACATTGCATGACCACAAGGGGCTTATTTATAACTGTTTGCATATGGCTTTTTTTCCTGGAAAATTAGCGTGTGTATGTATTCCATATTTTGAGGTGTTCTGTTGTTTGTTCCGCTTTTTGCCTGCATGTCATTCAAAGCAGAAGTTCTGGTGTTGGCACAAAAAAATTACGAGCATTTCTACAACCTGTGTGCTGTAGCGAGTCAGTAGGTAATTTTGTTAATCTCTTTAGTCATCAGTTCAGATGTGAATTCTGGTAGTATTTTTCCCCATATGAGAGTCTCGCACTTTGGGACCACTACTAAATGGAGGTTATGGATTATAAAACCAGATGAAGTTAGCAGGGTTTTTGAGAAATGTACAGAAATCCATATTACACCAAGCCAAGTTAAGTTTTCTTTTTTAAATCTGTGCTTTTAGATCTCATCTTTGGGACCTTTCATTGTGTCTATATATAAATATAAAAATGTGTTTGTTTAGTGACTAAACAGCAGTATCTGTTTTGTCACCAATGTCATATTCTCTCCTGCTAACTGTTGCAAAGTATCTCCAGACTACTAGTAGGAACATCTTACCTACTGTAGTAAGTGCATAGCCATGTCTATTTTCTTTAGTAGTATTGATCTGGGAGTAATACAAATGACACTTGGTGGCTGCTTTAGTTTTCACTTGTTGCTGTCAGCAGCATTATTTTCTTTCAGATTGCACTAAAGGTAGTATTTTTTTTGAGCAAGCTTTTTACTTTCCTTCTTGGTTATTTTCTGGCCTTTTGATAAAGGTTTTGATTGAAGATCTTGCAGAAAAGCCAAGCAGTTGTTTTTTCATTGCATCTGTCATTGTGGTACATAGGGGAAGGCAAGGATTTTATTTACAGCTTTTATTTCTTAGATTTATTGGAAAATAGAAATTTATCTTTAGCTTCTTTTTAGATTATTTCAAATTAGTTGCGAAGAATTTTAGTGGTATAAAATTGTTCTGTGCTATCTCATTGAAATCAACAATTTACTATGGAGGAATATTATTTTAATTCATTTCATTTTGTTAGTTTTTACTGACAAAAAGAGAGATGACTATCTAAATTTGCTGAATGAATACTCCCACTAAGCTTTTTATGAATGTTTCCAATTTCTGTGAATGTTTGTGAAACTTTCCTGGAGATGCTAGTCACAGTGATGTCTTACACTCTCACCCCCCAATGTCTCTAAGAGACAGTCTAGGTAGGAGTTGTGTTTTAAAGAGGAGGAAAACTTCTCATTGGCACTGATCAGTGGAATTCTCCCATCTCTGATACAACACATGAAGTAATATTTGCATAGGCACTTACCTTTCCCTTTCAAAAACAGGCTATGGATATGCCAAAGTTCTCAAAACTGAAGATGTGTTTATCTTCAGCAGCACCCTTGAGGGTAGTGTCAGACCTTGCACACACGGTGCAGAGACTACTCTTCTCCTCTTCACTCCAATCAACTCCTTGGCCAGGTCAGAGCTTCAAATGCTTATCTATAGTGCCAGAATAATTTATAGGCAGTAAACTCTAGCTTTTGGTGGTTCCTGCCTATTTTTTAGCTTTTGTTTACTGCATTCTCTTTTGTGGTGTAATTTTTATTGTTTGTTTGGGTGTGTTTTTTTTTTTTTTTTTTTTTGTACAGACAGTATTTGATTGGGTGCTGTTTTAACTTTTTTTTTAAGAATTCAGTGGCTACCCTGGCATCCCTTATGGAGTCTTTCCTCTGGTTCCAAGATTAATTTTTCTGAATGTTTTTTCAACCTCTTAAAGCATATTAAGACTTTGTAACCCTCAGTGGAGGAGATAGTAATTCCACTGCAGCAGACAATTTTTGTGCTCGGTGTTCATTGCACCTCAGATATCACCTTGCATCTTTGCTTAGGAGATTCTTCCTCTTAGCTCTAACTTCTTCCTCCTCACAGCTCTTTGGGATCAGGCCTGAAGTGGTTTCACCTTGAAAGGAAGTATTCAACATCATTCTGTCCAGTAACCCCTACATCTAGTCTGATTCCCTAGCAGCCCTTAGCCTTACATCTCCATCTGTTTTCAGTTACCTTTTTTTGTGTGAGTTTGTTGGGGTTTTTTTTAAACAAAAGATTGAAATAACAAGAAGCTACTCTTCTAACCAGAGAGAGATAGAATTAATCCTTCCCATCTTAAGAAAAGAATTTGCTGCAATTATTTTGTCATGCCAAAGAGAAAGAGATCTTGGACCATGGAAGTCTAGATGTCTGTATTTGCTGGTTCAAGATAACGTGCAAGATGGGATGATACTGTCTTTTCAGTAGAGATATTGGCCCACATCCCTTGGTTTTCAGGACACTTAATTTTATATCATCTGTCTGGCACAACACACCTTGCAGTCTGTAGTGGTTGTTGTGTGCCATTGGGGCTGTTATGTTCTTGTGCATAACATACCCCTTTAGTGATGTAAAAAGAATAGCTGTTTTCTCTTTATTGGTTAAAGGCTCCCTGCAAATCAATTTGGGATATTACTATATACAAAAAGTCTCTACTAACTCCTGTGAAAACCCCTGGAGAATAGCAGAACCATTCTGGACTTGGTTTCCACTTATGCTTACCTTCTCCAAGCTGTGATCTGTACAATGGATTTTTCCTTGTGCTTCCCTATATCCTCTTCCCGTATACTGATGAGCTCCTTGGGTATTCTGGGCCACATAGCAGCCTGCCCCTATGCTGAATCCCATGCTAAATTCCACATCCACTCCTTTTCAGGCATGTCTCCAGATTATTTGGATTCCTGAGTGGTGTTTCATCAATGTACTAGTTACAGTCTCATGGACAGTATTCTCATCTGTAAGTTAATAAAATAACCTGAATCAGTATCTGAAGAACACCTCTTGACTTGAACCAAAGTCTGTGTGATAATCAAGGTATTCTGAACTTCCTTGACTATACAACTTGTCCTTCTGTCAGAAAGGCATGTTCTTGCCTGGTTTTAGTTATCTTAAATTCAATTATAATATATTTTAGTTATGTAAAACTGGGACGATAGTAAAGGACAGGAATACAGTTGGAGAGAGAATTTTCTGAGGAAAATGGCCAATGAAGAACACTTTTAGAATGGAAAAAAAACTAATATTAATCATAAACCTAGAATGGAATCGGCATGTTGTCTCCTGTCATATAAGGAGTGAATTGTGCGTAAATTTAATATCAGGGGTGAGGATTTAACTAGATTTAAGACGGAGCTTGATTAGTTCAGTTTATGAATAGGATTACATAGTGTTGTCCTCTGCATTGCATAGGATTAGATTTATGCAATTTAGCCACTCAAAATATATATATCTCAGATAGTCAAATCTATTGCTTTTCTAAGACTGCTCAACACCATGTGTATAAATACATTAAGCTCCTCCCTGCCTAGCTGAGACATTTAACTTGTCACCCACGTGTGCTTAGAGGTGCTTTATTCGTCTAGATGTCTGGACAGCCTCCTAAATTCTCTGTCATTACCAGGAGAAGCTTGAAAAGGTGAGCTGGGGATTTGATCTATGACTGATTTAATCTCGTGTGAGCATGGTCATTACTGTCCCTGACTGATAGAGCATTCAGTTGCTTATGCCATATTAGAGCACTGAGAAATATGGGTGCAGCACTCGAGCTAGGTTATTTAAACCTGTGTCTTCTACCTTTTAGGGGAGAAAGGGCTAGGCAATAGAAGAAAAATGCCTTTCAAGTAACCAGGACATTAAACTGGAAGGATGCGTATCTAATTTTCTAATCAATAATTCTGGAGATGGTTTTATCTAATGTCAATATGTATATATGTTTAAATGCATAATTATTTTCTGGGATTAAGATGTGGAAACTGAGTTCTGCTGCTTGCAGCTAATATCTCAATTCCTGGATAAGATTTGGCTTCCCTATTTGCTTGCTCAGTTTCAAGTGCTTTCACACAAAATGTTCTGTAACTTAATGCTTTTGATTACTGCAGTAAGGGAGGCATGATTTCATTCCTCTTAATCGGGCTTCCATCCTTTAATCAGTCTTTCCATTTCTCGAGTGAGTTCTCCAAACAGCAGGCTGTTGTTCAGGAGGAAAGAACCATCCTTCCTTTGGTGCCTATACTTCAAAGAGGGTAGATTGAGTTAATCTGAAGTACATGGAGGCCTTTTAGGTTTCCTGTTGGTTCCATGTGTCCTTGGTAGGAAAAAAAAAAGTAAATGGACTAGATTGCTATTTATAGGCACCTGTGATTTCTGTGCATTCTGTGGAAATGCAGACTTTTAGCTAGGTACGGTGATTTCCCACTGCTGTCCTCAGAGCCTGCTAAAGTGACTATGTTGCTGTCTTCCCAGCCATGCCCATTTCCTCCCTTTTTCTATGCTTGAAACCAACATATTGATGACAGCACCAATATTTGATAATTAGAATTTTATAAAGTTTTATTCCAATACTGTGTCCTAAATTATCTTAATATCTACAGTTAGTGTATCTTAAATGCAGAAGGAATTACTGAAATTATTGAGCTCCTTGGTTCTTACGTTACCTACCTCTAAGGCGAACAGGTATCTTTATTATTTGATAATTATATGTACTAGCTCAAAGTCTGACAATTCAAACCTATCTTTACAGAGCTCCCTGTAGAGACAGCTAATCTCATTTCTCCATCCTTGTTCAATCACTGCTAAGTACTTGTAAGAGAGAAGGAGCCAACTTTTATTAACTCCCTGACTAGGTCTGCCCTTCCTCTCGGCTGGCTGGGCTGATTTTTTTGCTGTATTGTAGAGAATAAACAGATTCACCTTCTTGTCTTTTCCTTTTCACATGTGTAGTCCCTTGACTCCCTCAAAAGAGCCAGCAGAGATCTTTGTTTACTCAATATTTCCCTTATTACAAAATATCTTATGATTGTCACATCTAATAGTCCTAAGGGCCATGGATGTTTTCCCTGGAGACTGAGAACACCATATTTTCCTGGATAAATATGTACGTGCAGGGTTTTTTGGTCATAGTGATTTAATAATGTTGCCATAAGCCTGTGGGTGTACCTATACTGTCTCTTTATTAAGAAGTCTGACAGAAAAGGAATGCACAACTGGAAACAGTCTTCTGACCTCGTGAAGGTAAGTTCCTTTGCAAAGCTTCCAAATACGAATAGTTTGTCTCTGCTTGAAACTGAGGTGGCATCTCCAGTTTAGTGACTGTAGTTTTAATTTCCATGGATTTTGTATTTCCAAGCCCAAATCAGAAAGTACAAGAATGTATGAATTTCAAAATGTTCTTATTTCATGTTTGTGCCTCCAGTTATTTAAGCTAGTAACTTCAAATAATTGTTATCTGAAGCATAGCACACAACCAAATTATTTTACAAATCAAGTTTTCAAACCTGGGATCAAGAAAAAGAGGTGAATTCTTTGTCTATGATTCCTACTTCATCCCAATAATTTCTAAACTGCTGTCTGATTTGAGCCAAATTTCATAGGGGAACAGGTATTTGAAAGATTTTTAAACTCCTGCATATATGATGAAAATGTATGTCTTTGCAAACATTATGGGCAATGGAAAGGTGACAGTGTTAGTTTACATGTAAATAGATACAGGAAACCAGAGAGGAAAGGCATCTTGCAGATATCCCAATTATGGGAACAGCTTTAGTTAAAGCTCACAATCAACCATGACACAAAAGCCTTGAGAGGACTAGCTTTAATTACTTCCAGTGTTCACCACACAAAAAAAAATAGTTTTCTCTGCAATATTTATTCCTTTCCTGGCGAGAATATTTCTCAAACTCAGGCATGGACAGTGAAAGTAAATGGTGGATAGAATTAATTATAGTATTTAAATTTAGGGAAAAATACATATGTAAATACAAGATCTTAAATGCTGCTTATGAAATTACGAGGAAATCTAATTTTGTCTGGAAAAGAAGTTTTTCCTTATGATATATTTTAAGGTGTTTAAAATATGGCTTGCAGAAATTATTAAATATTAGAAATAATTTATTAAAATTTAACAAGTTTTAAAACTTTCATGCAGGTAATCCCTACTTGCTACATAAATTTGCTAAATGAGAACTGATTCTTTTACAGGCCAAAAGATGCAGCCTTATTTATCTTTCAGCAGTGTTGTAACAGAAAGGCAAATAGTGTCATTCCTTGTTAATAAATATTGGCGTAAGCAGTTTCTTTGATTTTCTGTAAAAGATTATTTATTCTTTGGAAATCATATAAATCAGGCTAATAGAAAAAACTTCCTATTTCAACTTCTAAATGTGGTCCCACAGAGAATCACATTTGACTTCAGAATAGCTACTGAAAGGACCAAGAGTTTCAGAGTCTAAACCCCACACCTCAACCTTAGAAGGACATACAAACTAAAAAATTAATCAGGAGAAAAAACATTGCTGGAATTAGCGACACTTTACATTTTTTTCCTCCTAAATAAGAACAAAAATTTATATCTTGGTAGAATTACTAGCAAAGAAAGGGTGTAGCATCTGTAAATACCTGAATGTTACAACAAGAAATAAGAACAAATGTGTGTAATCTGAAAGTATAGGGGAACAAAACTGAGAGAGCAAGAAGGAGAATTGGCACGTTTTCCTGTGTATGAGATGTAGTTGGTTGTAGAAGAGTTTACCCAAGAAATTACTGGAAACCCCCTACCTAAAATGATGATAATTGAATGGGAAAAATACTGGAAAAATTATTGTCCCAAACAGCACTGCACTGGATAGGAAACAGGCCCATCTGAATCCTCCAGTCTTTTCTTAGGAAATCTTTTATTCACTTCAGTGTGGAGTTTTGACATTATACTGAGTGAAGGATGAAATGATCAGTTTCTGGCCTTCAACAGTATAAATCATCAGTGTTTCTGGACTGTTGAATATTTAATAACATTTCTGTTCAAAAGTAAACAACTCTGTGAATGTTAATACCTTTTTCCTGCAGCATGTCTGTTCAAACATATTAAGTAGCATAAATAGCAGTAGATAGGGCAAAATGTTGTTTATGCACATTCACATTTTTTGCAACAAATCCTCTTCTGAGGAATGTTATTGTTCACAAGGGGGAAAAATTCATTTATAAAGAAGCTCAGCTGGTAATAATAAGGTGATTATTACACATCTGTACATCCCACTTGATAGTCAGTATATCCTAATTCTTCCTGTAAAACCATGAAAAACAAAATCAAACCAAATAATCTGTCATTCATGGGTTTGGTATCATAGCCTAAAATGCATTTAGGCATTTGGGATCATACCATAAAGTACAGCAAAATTTTCATTTTTTAAATACATGATTTATCTCTGGCTCTTGCAGTGCTAATGTAACTTCTTCAAATCTCTAGTAATGTTTTGAGGCATGAAAAGCTGCTGATAGTTATTGTTGACACCTTTTATTTAGTTTAGTAAGTGGGTACTAGTTAGTGTAGTGTGCATCGCTGCCAGATTAATATACAGGAACTGCGTAAGTAGCTCCTGCGTTGTATGAGGTTTCTTGGTCACAGCCCTCTGTACATTGGTCTCATTACTACTGTAGATTCCCGACATTATTTATTATTTCGTTAGCATCCAATTTCTTTCTTGGATTCAGCAGTAAGGTGAACACGATGAAAGCCCCAGACTGTCGTATTCCTCTTCCTTCCTTTCCTCACCCATGCACAGCCACTCATTCCTTTAATTTTTGGCACGTCGTAATTTAATATTTACCAGTTGTAGCTTGGTACCAGAGGTATAATTATTTCTTAATCACTCTGCCTTCAGGGGGTTCTCCACTGGTGTCTGGGGAAAAAGGGCAGGCTTTGGCCACCGGGGCTGAGCGCTTCTGTGTTTCCTTTGTAAGGACATCTCTGTTGTTAAGGCAGGGCACTGTGTGTTGAATTCTAATTGCCTTGTGTGAGGGCCAGCCTGTTTCGGAGCAGCCCAGAGCGGGAGATGTTGGCTGCGATTAATAGTGCCGCAGCCCGGGGGCTCCCTCGGCGTGGGGAGTTCTGGAAGTTGGCGATGCACTGCTGATGGGGAACTAGCAGTTCAGTGCTGTAGCCAGGGTGGAACACCTTGTCTTCCCAGTACCCACCAGGTTATTTGTCTTAGCAGCTGGGAAGTTCAGGTACCTTTTCTTTAAATATTTATTATTTACTGCCACGAAATACTGGCCATTCAAAAGCAGGTGGTTGTATCCGTGCAATAGAAGTACGTCGGTGTTAGTTTTACATGCATTTGGTGAATTTTATAGATTAAGTTAGAAAATTGACATGTGCATTTAATAGGTCTTATTCTGAACTGGTAAAGGACTATGTAACAAAGGTAACTGTTAATATATAGAATATACATTTTCAAGGGAAATAATAGAAAATGTTCAAAGGTAGTATGTTGTGATAGATACGCTAAAACCACAGAAACTGTACCCTTAGTTCTGGTACTAAGGTTTTGATTTTAAATTAACACTGGATTAGTTATCTGTCTCTGTCAAGGCTATAATAAAGAGCTTTTGTTGCAATCCATCATAGGGCTTTTGTGTTATACACCATACGCAGAAACTGTTAACAGGAAGACTAGATTAATGCTGAGAGAAAAAATGTCATCAGATAAAACATAGGTCTCAAAAAGCAATTTCAAATCACATAGTATGTTAATACATTTTTAGCCTTTGGGGAGCAGAGCAAAACCTGTAATCAAAAATTAATTTGAGCATTCTTGGCTGTACCTAAATTACAACCCAGGGTACTTCCAAAATTGTTTTTAATCAACTGACCTGACAGAAGCTCACTAGGAGAAAACTAATGAGTACAGGATAATCGGAATAATATTTAGGAATGCTGATAAGAAATTTTGCAGCTCTTTGTTCAAATCTTACATATAATAATTTAAAATATTTCTATTTAGAAGTAGCATTAATATATGGACACATGATGAATTTCATTCATCGTTTTGGTTTTGTAGTAAGGTATCATTAGACCTTGTGCCTTATTTGGGGACAACAATTCTTGTCTTTTCTGTGAACTATTCACAAGATTGGTTTTGTAAGTCTTCACTGTAGTTTAATATGGTAGTTTCAATATTGGAAGGAAAAGAATTGGTGATTAGTATTTTGTGGATGGGGCTTTAAGCAACCTGATCTAGTTGAAGGTGACCCTGCCCATGGCAGGGGGGTTGGAACTGGATGATCTTTAAGGTCCCTTCCAACATGAGCTAATCTATGATTCTAAGATTTGTATTTGGATTTGAAGAATGCAATTATGTTCTATTCAGGTTCTGACTGTTTAGTATTTTGTAAACTTAAAATATCACAGGTCATGAAGGGAATTGATCATCATGTGTAACAAAAGTTTTAGTTTAAAAATACTGAGAAGTAGAACTGTAAGAAAAAACATAGAAATTAATTCTAATCTAGCATCTGGAAATCTTTAGTGCTGCTGTTGTTGTTTTTTTTTTTTTTTAAATAGGGATTTTTTTAAATTCAGAAATTCAGTGTGTTCTGTGTATTTTATTTTATATATTTTGGAAGTAAGTTGTTACACCAAAAAACTTCACTGCCTTTTTTAATTTCAATTTTTTGCTTAAAATACTTAATATGAAGGAAGTTTGTATGTCTAAATATTTCTTGTTGTAGACATGCCAAACAGTGTCACGTCTAACTTTGTTTATTGAATTTTGTCTATGAGCCAGAAATGCAGCTGGCTTAGTGCCTTATTGCCCCCAGCAGTCTTACTGTTCAGGGTAGGTAGTGTTGTACCTAATGTGGTTGGTTTTTTTTTCCCCAAGAGCAATTTGATTTAAATAGTTTCTTTATTAAGACAAACAGAAATGTTTTTACAATTATTAGCAAGACACATCAAATAACTGCACTTATGGTGGCTGGATGGGGTTTTTTTTGCTTTTGCTGCAGATTTGTTAAATTTCATATTAACAACTTACATTTAAAAGACACCATAGTAAGATAGAAGCTGTTGGTAGAGGGGAAAAATGGAGGAAGCAAGAAGGTTAAAAGAATCAATGTTTAACAAATTGATAAATCAGTAGTTACTTTATATTTCAGAAAATCAGAGGTGAAAACAAAGGAAAAAACTTCAGTTACATGAAATCAAGCTGATTTGTAAGAAGAAACTATCTAAAAAGGCCACAGTTTGTAAGCTGCTGTGCTCTGAATTGTGTTTGAATTCCACTTCATTAATAGGAATTCTGCTTAACAAAAAGATTTGCTGTTTATTTAACCCTATTGTATTTTGCACCTGTATGGGGAAAAAGAAACCAATCTTGAGCTGAATATTCTGTCCGTGTAGTTAGGATACCTTAGGTTTTTGCTCTGTACACATGATCAGAGTGAAATCTTTCATTAGGGCTTGAGGGGAGGAGAGGACTGTATAAAATGATGGTGACCGCCTCTGTCATCTGTGTACTGGGATGAGAGGTGGCAGTGCAAAGAAAACACAGGTGGGAGGAATTTCAGACAAGTATGTAAGGACCCTGAGGAAGCCCAAACTCATACAATGGGTTGTAGCTGCAGTCAAGCTCTAAAGATCTTCTCCAACAAACCTGGAAGTGGTATGGAAGCCCTGAGGGCTGGACTCACTCAGTAACAAGTGGTTGCTGCGTGCTATGATGCTATATTTTGTTAAATGCAGCTCGTTGACTCAACCCAGATTGCAGTGTTGCACTTGCTGAAAATATGCTGTGGCCTCCTCTAAAACTTGAGGAAAGCCCTGTAGTTACGAATTGGTACGTCAGCTTTCTCCCCTGAATATTGCTGCTGTTTCTGTTAAGTTGTACTTGCTGCATTGATACTAGGGGGTCATATTTGGCAGCATTATCCATACTGAGAATTCTGCTGTTACTGCCATCAACCAGAATCATCTCAGTGACAGTAACTATTTAAGATTTTTGGAAAAGCTAGTATATCACAGATAAAGTTCTTATAAGTCAGCATACAAATAATTAATCGCTCCATTTCTTCCCACCCAAAACTTGCCAAAATTGCCTTAATTTTTACTATACTATTTCATAATAGTTGCAACCAATATAGGGCTGAAAATACAATTTTTTTTTTCCCCCAGTGCAAAAAAATTATCGCCCTTTTTTCATTTGTTTAGCTGAATAAAGGTGAAGCTTAGAAATTTTGGCAAGGAAGTAGATGTAGCTGCAATTTGTGTCTGTAATCAAACCCATAATTTTCAAATGCTTTTTCCATGTGCTTTAAAGATGAGTCTGCCTGTGTGTGTGCAGGTGTGCATGCATGCATGGGGGAGAGGTTGTAGTCTTACGATATACATCTGGGAGAAAAATGGCTGGATGGTAGTATCTGAAAAGTAATTTTTTAGCACTGTCTGTAATTATGCCTTAGAGATTGAGTAGAACTCAAGTCCTGTCTGTTCTTGTGACATTGTCGTCTGTTTTCTGCTTATCTGATGTAATAGATGTACTGAGATGCATTTTAAATACACTTTTTATGAGTTAAATTGTTTTTTTACAATCTGTTCATTATTACCTTGGTAATCAAATACTTTTCTATACAATGTTACTGAGATAGAGACTTCAGTGGCCCATTGACATATTAATCCATCCCTGCATAATCTTATCTTCAGTTCAGCAACAGAATATTTAGAGAACGTTTGAAAGACTGTTATTGGTATTACTTCAGGAACAGTATTTTTTATATTTGTGACTACAAATAAAAGAATAAATATGTTATTAATAACTTTGTGGGTTAACAAAAAAAATTAAATGTATCCATTGCCTTTATATACCCTATATAGGCATTGCGACTTACGTTCTCTATTCAAAAAAGTTGTTACAGATTTGGTAAATTTAGTATAGGGGTCTTAAGTTGTAAATGATTCATTTTGTGCTCATTCTTAAACAGCACTGATGTCAACATCACTTTCTAATAATATATTTTGCATTTATTTTCTTTGACACTGCTTTTTAGTTACAATAAGGTCATCTTTTCGTAGTCACTTGCAGTTAGAAAAATTTTTGAGAGCAAATTGCAGAAAACAGATTTGAGGGAAGTGTTCCAAGGAGAAGATCTTTCATTCTGTGACATGGTTCATAACAGAAAGGATTGCAAAACAGTAATTTTAACACATTTCTGTAGAACTGTCAATTTAAGCTGTCAGTTGTCAACTTGTCAATTCCAAGATGTATCCTCTAAGGGATGTTAATTGCCTTTAGGGTTTTAAAATCGTTATGTTGACTCAGCAGTAGGTGGTAGTGGCCTAGTTTCTTGAAGGACACCATACTGTTGCTGTCTGGTTTTTCTCAAGCTTTTACCTGGACCTTGATCTTGCAGTGAGAGCTGCAGAGAAACAAGCTGCATGAAGTCTTTGCACATTTGCCTTTTGCTAGTAGAGGAAAGAGGTATTATAAGACCTTCATCCTTGGATTTTCTGCAACTAGTATAACATGACGTCTCGTAGTATAATTAAAAGAAAATTTGACAAGAGAATGAGCTTGTTTTGTTAATCGATACAATTCTGATTTTACCAGATTCATTAACACATTTGAAGATTTTTATTAGCTACTTGCATTCTGTCCCAAAGTCTGTATAGTGTAGATGCAGTTAGTACATGATTATGTAAGCAAATATAAAAACTATTGTATAGTCTATTTCTGTTTCTAAGGGTGGGTGGAGGAAGTGTTAAATTGATTGTTGCGTTTCAAACTGTGGTCTGTTCTGCCAGCAGCTAGAACGTGATCAATTAAATGAGGCATGTGAAAGGCATTGCAGTGGCACATTGTTAGAGGAAAATTGCAAGATGTATGGTAATATTAAGGCTTAAAGATATGCTATAGAAGTGTTTGGAATTAAATTTAACCCCATGAAAGCAAGGGCATTCAGTGCTGCATTATTGGCATATAATATAAAAATTATAAATTAATGTCTTTTGTTAATGCTAAGAAAATAATGTCAAGTTTAGTAAGGATGAAATCAGAAGTAAACCTTCATTAAAAAAAGACAAGTGATCATGAAATTTCCTTAGTCTTCAGAAAGGAAAACTGAAGTGTAGTTTAATTACCAGTTACACTGTTGGGCAGATTAATTAGTTCGTTTTCCCCACCTTAGAATCATAGAATCATAGAATGGTTTAGGTTGGAAGGGACCTTGAAGATCATTGAGTTCCAACCCCCCTGCCATGGGCAGGGACACCTCCCACTAGACCAGGTTGCTCAAAGCCCCATCCAGCCTGGCCTCAATGTTGTGCTTTCATTCCTACTTGTCTTACTGTAATTGCTAGAAAACCTGAATTATTACTGTGACAACTGACATTTCAAATTTTTCACAAGCTTCTAGTAATGTAACATTTCTCCACACATCTTGCACTTTTGAGATGTTTCTACAGGAGCGTGTTGAAGAGAAAATAATAGCTGTTTCCTACACTGACTGCTCCCCAGGCCCTTGTCTTGGCACCAGCAGTGGGGTGAAAGCATCCTGGTGGGAGCTGTGGGAGCAGCGCTGCTCCTGGGGGTTCTGCCATGTGGGCACGGGGACAGGTACCCCGAGAGCCAGTTTCTCGGCTGCTGCCAGTGGTGTTTGAGAAGTATGAGATGAAGATAGAAGAGTATCACCCATAACGCCCCTAGTAGCTGAAGAAGGCTGTGCAGCATACTAAATAACTTGCCTTTTGAAAAGAAGTGTGGTCAGATCTCATTAAGGTTATTCTTCTAAAAAGTTAATTATTAACTTTCATTAGTGCCATTGTTCTGTAGTTCTTTAATAGGAATTAATTAAAAAAACAACTGGGTTGTTTTACCTAATTCCTAAAAAATGATGTACCAAAGCACGAGAAATTGATGAAGACATGAGATACTCATTATGAACACATGTTCATATTCTGTACTCATACTCGCAGCGATGTGTGGGGGATGAGGTTGTGCCAGCCATTGTGCGACTGAAGTAGCAGAGGGGTTTGTAAAGAAGATTAGAGTTGGCTTCTCAAGTGGATTCAGAGTGCTTCAGAGGGTGCATAGGAAGTGAGGGAGAAGAGTTTTCAACAGTGGCTCTGCAAAAGAGATGGGTGTCTCTTTGTAAAGAGGAGTTTTGGTTTAAGATCGCTATAGAGTAAAGCACTTCCAGATAACTCGAGTGTAAACTAATGCTGCTTCTTAAGAATTGCTTCAAGGATTTGTACGGGACTGTAGGGAAGAGGAGATATTTGTGTTTGAGGATTGCCTGCCCTTCCCCTGAGTTCTGAGCTGGGGAGCGGTGGGGCTGAGGGGAGGGAGAGCGGGGAGACCTGTGCAACTGGAGGAGAACTGAAAGCCTCTGAGGAGGTGTCACATAGCCTTTCTTTCAGCCTAGGGATCCTCTTATGCACTAACAGGCTGCTTCTCACTTCTGTCTGGTTGGGGTTGCGAACCTGTCTGGTTGGTTTCCAGGGCTTACTTGGGAGCAGCATGGTAACAGGATTTTATTTAGGAATGAATTTTTCCTTTGCTGCCCAAGTGGCTTGGGTAATGTATGGTTTGGGAGCAGGGGGTGGGGGGGGTAATTTTTATTTTTTTTTTTTGCTTTTAACCTAAAGGATATACTAGATTGTAACAATGCCTTTTTTGTTTTTTCCTCTTTCACAGCTCTAAAGCTGCATAATAAATATAGTGATTTCAATTTTTTGGGGCTTTCTCGGTAAGAACTGCATTAAGAAAGACATCTTTTATAGGAGTGAAGAAATTGTTTGGGTACAGTAAAGTTCAGTTTGCTGTTGCACCCCTGTTTCATGAACAAGGGCTCCCCATGCTGGGATCGCTGAATACGACTGGGGAGGAATCATCAAGATCTTCTAGTGGTTGCAACAAACTGCAAAGAATATGTGGTCTGTGATGGACAAATTACTGGCAGGTATTTTTGTTGAATACAGCATCCTGTGGCAATGAGTTTATTAAACATTGTGTAAAATGCCTTTTCCCTTTTTTTAAGCATGTTTGAGTGATATTTTCCTTGATTGCGTCCTTGTTCTTGTTTATGTGGGAAACGGGGAAATATTCTCTGTTTGGGCTTTGTGTCGTTTTTAAACATGATGCATAATTTGGAAGTTGTCAGTTACATCTTCTATGGTTTGTTTCCTTTCCAAGTTTATTCTTGTTTATACTTTTTACCATACTTACTGTCCCCTCTGCTACCTGTTCTTGTTATACTGTATCTTTACATAGGACAGCCTCAGCTGTGTTATTCAGATATTAGAAAATGGTATTTATGGGTTTTGGGGGAGAAAAAAGGTCAAAGAGTAGATTTTCTGAAAATTCTAGAGAGGTCAATGCAAGAAAATGTCTAGTGTCTTAAATGGACTTTTATTCGAGTTCAGAGTTGTACATTTTGACGTCCAGGGAGTTCAGGCTTAACCTCTACTTGTGCAGCATCTGTTTATCCCTACTGGAGAAAATGTTTGGGGCAATACTGTGTATTTTCAGCTATTTTGTTAAGTGTTCTATCTTAGAGACAAATCAGACCAGTAAAGGGCACTCAGACACTGTTACATAAAATCTAGCTAGCAGTTGGCTGTAATTACTTTTAAGATTTTTTTTTATTGCTATTACACACAGTTTTTTAAAGAATCTGTCACTTGGGCATCTGAAGCTTTATGATCTATACATGCTGTAAATTGGGCAATTTTTTTCATGAATGATATAAGATCAAGAAGGGAGAGTAATATCACTCACTGACATCTTGATTATGTAAGTTAAAAGAAAAAGTGCACTAGCCGTCACTGCTTTTATGCCTGCTATTTACAGATTTTTTTTTAACCTTTATAACCCAGATCTATATTAGAAAAAAGGGAAGAGAGAATGGAAGAAAGAAAGAGGACTGTTTGAGTTTCTTTTATATGTAGATTTTTAGTTTTTCTGTTAAAGGTTTCTTTACATGCTTCTTTGCACCTCTTTTTAAAAGACTTGCCTACTGTGCTGTTTATACAACAGTATCATTAAAGCAGTAATCAAGAAAGGGCTTAACTCTGGAATTAATATTTAATTGCTTCTGTAGAACATTGCTCACATATCATTTGTTGTGTTTCTTTTACAGTGACAGAGTGGTTCCTTTATTTTCTGTCGGGGAACCACGATAACAAACGTGTACTTAAGGGTTTCTTCAGAGTCTTGTCACTGGGGGTAGAGGGGTTGCATACTCCTAAGACATCAGGAGCTCTGCCGATGGGGCCCGTTTGATCTCCCTTACTTCATGCTACACCTGTGTCTTGTACCAGCATGTATAAAGTCTCACTTTAACTATAAACACTTTCTCATTGCTTCTATCTGAGACAGTGTTCAGATATGCACTTTTTATTTCATTTAGCTTGTATGCAGCAGCTAACTTTTTAGCACTTAAGTATTTTGGGGACTAGAAGGATTTGGGATATTCCTAGAAAATAAAATGAAAGTCTGTTCTTATAATTTACCTCTGCCCCATGCACACTTCCATAATTTTATTATTAATATTGAGAAACTAAATTACAAAATTTTGAGAACTGTATAACCTTTCCCTTAAGCCAGTGACTAGAAAAATTATTTTCATTCATTTTTATCCCTCAAAAGCGTAAAATATTTTTTTGTTGTTCTCTCAAGAAAAAAAGGGCAGTAGACATGGTGTTAAAATGCAGTGAATTGCAGTCTAATCAGATCCTGGAAACACAGAGGTGTTTCTTGGGTAGACTTAAGGATCCTGCCTGGGTCCCTCAGCCATGAGCCCTGGCTTCAGTGAAAGAATATACTCCCAGGAAAAGTGGCAATGAGAAATCTAAGCAGTCTGCGAGAGTAAGATACCCCGTTACAGTCTCTTTGACTCTTCTAATTCCTCTATGCCATTCTAGGTCAGCAAAATTTCAGTTATAGCACCATGGCTTTATGTTATTATCAAAAAAATCTCTCCATTTCAACCAAGTGAAGATAACAGTGGCTAAATATATACTGTAGAGAAGATTCTGTGGCATAACATGAAGCCCTGACTGCATCCTGGGAACACTTTGGGATAAACCTTCTAAGCAGAGGATGGATGAAGCTGTGGCAGGCTGTCCGGTTGAGGGACTAGGACTGCAGGTTGCATTGTGGAAAACTTGTCTGCCTTGCCATCTGGAGAAAGTGTAATCCCTTCTGCAATGGGAAGGGAGACTTACGTTATTAAAACACCAAGTGTATCCATTCTCTATGTATCAAATGGGAGTTTTGCATTGGTCATTCAGAGTTTTACATGACAGATGATGGAAAAATGACAGAATTTTAGAGAATCCATTTTTCATGAAGAAAAGTTTTCGTAGACAGGTCTTAACAAGCATCACTAATAAGATGAGAGGCATAACTTGCCCCCTGGGAAACTCCTTCCAGTCAGTGCCGCGGGTGCAGAAAATTACAAGCCTGCAATTCACAGCCTGAGATGATTCTTACACTATCTGCAGAACTATTAAAGACTCTTGGTTAATTTAACATATGTGGATTTGGAAAGGTGTGGAGGGGTAGGATTTCTGAGTCATGAAGGACTTTGCACTACAAGCTTACTAAGGACATTTGTATTTGGAAGACACATTCTTAGCTGAATTTGTTGCCAGTAGCAGTGTAGGTGGAAGGGAAACATCTCTTTTCTTACCTTGATTAGGTATGATTTAGAAATGATGTTTAGACTAGAAGGGGGACTCCTGGTGGTAACATGCCATGACATAATGAATGGGTCATATCTGCCTTTTAGGCGGAATAGGCAACTAGTTTGACTTTGACCTCATAATAAAGGGAACTTGTTGTTGGACTTTGCCTGGCCTAAATACGGAAGTAGTCCATCTAGAGGGAAATAATTCTTTAGTGTTTTTGTACCGCAAAGATTTTCCTGTGTTTTTTTTCAGGGGGGGAAAGAAAAAAGCATGAACTGTAAAAAATTATTTGTCACTTCACTGGCATCTGAGTCAGGTAAAGGTTTAAAGAGAGAGAATGAAATAGTCTTTCATTGGGCAAAGAAGAAAAGATTTATGTACTCAGAGCAATGAATTCCATCAGTACTGTGGAGGTATTTTTACCTTGTTAGGATTAGTCTATTTAACTTTAGACATAATCTGAATTTAAAATATGATTAAACTTATAACAGTATTTTGTCTCCTTTCTTTACAGGTTTGCTGGTCCTCTGATACATTTCAGAATGCCGTTGGTAAAAAGGAACATAGACCCCAGGCACCTGTGCCACACAGCTCTGCCTCGAGGTATCAAGAATGAATTGGAATGTGTCACCAATATTTCCTTGGCAAATATAATCAGACAACTGAGTAGCCTAAGTAAGTACTTTGTCCTAATAGCTGTATTTAGAACTAATATGTTTTACAGTCACAGTTTTTGTGCTTGAAACAGGAACACCTTTTGGAATTCTCGGAAGAAAATTGTGGCTGAGCCTAGAATGTACTCCTTTTGTGGGTACTGACTAGCATGGACTTCTGTGAAAAAAAGCTAGGAATCTTTCCAGCAGCACATCTTAAAACTGTTCAGCCATATATTTCTGTTACTAGTGGAACATGACAGAAAAAGGTATCTGGTAGTTAATGAAGTCAGTAATTGCTAACCTTAGAGCAATTCTTGAGTAGGGAATATGACATAATGAGGAAGATATCACTGGTTGCTCAATTCTCTTAACTTAAATCCTTGATCATGTTGTGGTCATTCCGTGAAAAAAAAGTAGTTGCCTTTTAAAATAATAAACCCAGAAATGTAATTATTACATAGTATTTCAAACAGCTAAAGATTTTTCTTCCGTCTTTTGCCTTCTGTCGATGATTTTTCCCTTGATGCATTTGAGAGAAGTGAATACTTCTCAAGCTCTGAAGGAGATTTTCTGAAAAGGCTAGTTTCTGTGTTGTTTTTAATTTAAGTTACAGCAAGTTTAAAAAGTTGTCAGATGAACCAGCATGATAGCATTTTGAATTTCCAATACTACAGGTGCTTTTTAACCACTAGGACATCAGTAAGACTACCAACGCATTAAATATTAAAACGTGCATGTATATACATCTACAATGTGAAAAGCCTTGCAGCTCCATCCGTATCTTAGGGTCATAGGTGATGTAGCCTAATTTGTTAATTAGATTGATTTAGTTATTGGTTTGGTATATTGTATGGTGACTCTGTTTTGGCAGCCTTTCAAAGCTGTTAGGGTACCATTAGGTTGAAGACTCTAATTGAGGTCACTGAATTATGCAATTGAGACAGGAAGGCTTACAGCACATAAATATGAACATTATTAGTATAGCTGCCGCAACAGCAAGGAAAATAACTTAACTATTTAAATTCTGTTCAGTGAACCAAGAGCACATCACATTAGGATGCAGTATATGATCACCATCTGTGGTCTGCTTCATTCTGCCAAAAGCCCTTCTCAGACTTAGCCACTCATGTACTAGCCTCCCCTTCCAAGTCACTCTTATTAATATCATATTTGTTTATTTTAGTTTGCTTGTTTTAAAAATTCTTATGTGATTATATACTCCATCTAGGGGAATTTCCTTTCGTAGGTGGCATTCCAAATTTGCATTTGATATTTTCATTTGGAAGTTTCATTTGACCTTAAAAAACTCCACAAATCACTTGGTTTTTCAATTTTAAAGAACACCAACGTCTAACTCAACATCATGGTCACAGTACTTACCTACTGAGATTTGGCTGCCTTTGCTATGTTTTCTTGGTATACAGAGCTTATGCCTGACACACTGTGTGTACAGCTGCTCAGGAGGAGGTCAGGACGAAGCAATACCAGAACAGAAAGAACTCAATTAAGGGAGAAAAAAGTATTGAAGAACACTTACTGAATGCTCCCACATTTGTTATATGGCTTGCCTAATGTATAGCACAGTTAGAGAGATACTTTTGAGAGAATGTAACAGTAATTATGTAAACTCCTTTTCTGTAAAAGGAATGTGGTTCTACTTGAAGTGTGCATACATAGGGATGAGCCCTAAATTAGCTGGTTCCACTTTACAAGCGTTTCTGTCATGAGCTTGTCACTCAGTAGTGGCCAAAAAGGCATGCAATGTTGGAAATGACAAGGAAGGTAAAAGAGGAGGGAAAATGCACTAGTTCACTCTGCAACAGCAAGCCCAGAATAGATCATTCAGAATTTTTTATAAGTTAAACACTGATGAGCAGGACCTGTTACTTCAATCTTTTGTTCTTCCCTCCAGATAGTATCATGCATGGTGTTTGTAGGTTTTCTACAGGCAGTGTTTATACCAACTGAAGGAAGCTTTTAGTTTATACTGTGTATGTTTTCAACAAAAAAAAAAAAAATAGAACATGTTTTGCAAATAATCCTTATTTCCCAGCAACATTAAGGATTGCTCTATAAAAATAGAGATCGTGTTACAAAGGTATGGGTACCTGTGAAAGTATTTTGTTCAAGAATATTTTTTTTTCCCCCGCTTTTCTGCCTGTTTGTGCTATTAGCAATACAAATTCAAAAAGATTTGGGAATTCTGGCATAGGAATTTTGTCCCTCACGTGCTTAAACCCAAATAACCAGTCTTTACTTGGTGTGTCACTGTTACTGGTGTACAGCGAGGCCTGCTGACATGCAGATAAATTTTAGTAGTTGCCTGTGAGTCACAGCCAGCGGGCATGGTTTCACAGCAGTCCCCTGGCAACCAGCTTCTCTGCAGTCCTTCCTTTTTTGTTTTCTGTGGATAATGTGTATATTTGAGAATCAGCCTTTAAATTGTAGATTAAATGAGGCATCACTCTCAGAGCAGAAACTGAGTGTTCTGGTAGGGTTTCATTTCCTTTAAACTAAAGCTGCTTTTGCTTTTGACTGTAAAGTTAGGAAAATTTAAATGAGTGGTCTTTGACCTGATTAGCACTTAGTCATTTCTGCCTCTAAGATTTTTCAGTTACAGGCCCTCAAGTAGAGAATTAATCTCCTGCCATTATGACTCTCAAGACCAACAGTTCTTAACCTTTCTTCCGATATGATATGGACAAAGAATGCTGTGCTGGAATTAGAGCCTCCAGTGCTTTAAATGATACCAAAACCCATTATTTAGAAATGTTTTTTTGAAAAGCTAAGTGTAGAGTTTTTTCATGTGTGTCGTTAGATCTCCATTCTTGGAGATATTAATAACTCAACTGGATTAGTCAAGCAAGTGGATCTAATTGGATCTGCTTTGAGCAGGGTGTTGGACTAGATGACTTCTGGAAGTCTTCTGAACCTGAACACCACTGTGTAAGTAGGACATGCCTGCAGAAACAATACATATTAAATGACTGGAATTCTGTTTTCCTGTGTTTTAATATAAAATGAAAAGAGCTTTACATCAGTATGTCAGCAATAGCTGCTATGTGACTACATACAAATTCTCAATCCTTTCATAGTTTATTTGATGTGTTGCTTTTAATTGTTCAGTTTGAGAAATTTTTGACCTTTAAAAGAAGTAGAGATGAAAGGACAAAATATTTATTTCTGCTTTGAGTGATAGTCCTTGCCTTTCTCCCCCGAGCATGAAAACACATCAGTCTGTCTTGATACAACATAGAAAATTGCCAGTAAGTAATTTTTTTTCCCCCTGCCTATTTCCAATCTTCTCTAACTTCATAAAAAGATCTGTCTTCTGACAGCTTTTCTTAGGACTGCGGCAACAGAAACTCTCTGGACAACACCACCACCTGTTTTAGTTTCCTAGCCATTCTTCCCTGTATTTCTTGCTTTCTGACTGTATCTGCTTTGGAGAAATGCTTACCTATTTTTTTCAGCAATATTGCAGATACATTAGTACTGCAGTACTGCCTGAGTTGGTATATGTTGATGTATGTAAGGCTGTAGCATTCCAGCATACATGAAATGTAACTGATAGCACTGTGCAGCTGTTCCATTGTTAGAAGACGGATAAATAGTTCTCTTGTGTGCATGTAACCTCCTCATTTTGTTCACAGCCATTGACCAATCTTGTTTTTCGTTTTATGCAGCTGTTCCTTGTACACAGAATCTCAGTACCACATTAAGAAACCTAACTGATGGGGTTTGTTCTTGGCCCTGGTCTCCGACACCTCCATCTGGGGAGAAGAATATTTCTCCTGTTGATTATGTTCCTTTAATGAATATTTATATTGCAGACATTCAGACCAGAACTTTTATTCAATCATAGCAATATCTCATTTCCCTTTTTTTCTTCTACCTCTGTATGAAGAAAGAGAATGCTGCATAACTCTGTTTGCTAAGCTGGAGTGCCTTTTGTGCTAGTGGAAGCAGTTTTCAATTAACATTGAACCTTCACTAGCCTTTCCCCTCTTTCTATCTTTTCTTTGTGCTATTTCCTATTTTTACCATGGTGTCCTAGTTGTTCTTTTCCTCACATCTTAGTTGTTAGTTTTCAGGTGTGAATCCCCAACTTCCGAGCATATGATTTCTCCTCCTCCCCCCGCTCCCAGACGCTTTTAACTTTTCTTCCTTATTTTTTGCATACCGTGCGATCCCCTAGAGGGTTTTAAACACTGCTTGTCTTATGAGAGACATTTTCTCACCTCAGGAAAACCTTCAGTTTGCCATGACTTAAGGTGTTATCATTCAATAAGTGGGAAATGTTTCTCCAGAAATACTTACCAGCAAGGCGTCTGGACTGCAGCTAATCTTTAGAACCAGGCTTCTTCAGCTCTAAGACCAGCCTTTTCTTTTCATCCTGTCTGGACAATATCTTCAGCACATGGTGAGGCCCCCCTGCATGTTGCGTGATCGGAGGTAGGTCTCTGCAGACGTGCAGCTAGAGCTTCAGTCAGTATTCCAGAACCAGCAGAATCCCTGTGGCAGGTCCTGCCCTGGGAATCGTCCTCACTGTGCTCACAAGCATATTCAGTATTCTCTGTGAATTTTCTTTGTTAGTCACCCCTCTTTCTTTGTTATTACTATGATTGCCAGGGAACACCAGAGAAAGTGTTCTTATGCACATAGGGCAGGGGAACTGATGGACTTGAAAACTAAAGGCTTACTCAGCTTTTCAGAGACCCCATCCTCTCAAAGGCTTCTGTCTAATTTCTCGATATTGTCTCCCCAGCAGTGGCAATATTGATAATGTGATCCACCTCAAACGATAATGAGGCGATGAGCAAATGGTCAGTAATTTCAGTCATAACTGTCATTAATTCCTTCCCTACATAGTGCTGTGATTTTGAGTGATATTAAAAAAGGAAAGAAAGAGTAAGATTTCCCCGTGAAATGATCTTTAGGACTGATGCCTTCAACATCAGGTTGAGTTCTCAGTCTATTTCACAGATTTCCGAATACCTAATGGATAAACTCAGCCGGTTTACTTGATGGTGTCCTCCGTGGGAGATAAGAGATGATATCTCAGACCTCCATGACTGGAGATTTTTGAAGACTGACTTTTTCTTCTTGGATGTCAACAAGAAGCATCAGACTTGCTCCAGAGATGGCCTTCAGCAGTTTATTTAGCATCACTGAACTATATTTAGTACATCATTTTTCAAAGAGCTTGCTCAACCATAGCCACCAAAGTTCTCAAGGACCTACCAAGGTTCTTATCTCCAAGCCTGGGGAGGCAGTCTATCTCCTAGCCACTGAGCTGTGAGATTGAAATTATCCTGATGAGAAACAAGCCTAAGGTTTCAAGTGAAACTCAGATATACCTTGATTTTTGCTAAAACATTCAATTAAATAAAATTAACGTAGTGAAGATCTGAAGCTGAATCAACAGACAATGGATATGTTAAATTATGTGCCAGAATTAACGGAGGAGGAAAATTGTATTAATAGACTTAGAATAACTTTCTTGTTTTGCTTCATAAAGGGACCCTGGTTATATATTGTTAGTGACTTATGTGGTAACTAATTATCCTGAAAGAATATTTGCTAATATATACGCTATATTGTGTAGGAAGGAACTATTCAGTAGTGAATAGTGGAAGTTTGCTTAGTGTAAGTATATTGGAAAGGGATTGTGCAACAGGACATGGGACAGGTTTTACGGCTGCTTTTTTCCTATGCTTTTATTTTTTAGAAAATGTACTGGGCAAAAACATTGTTTAGTGGGTGAATGGGACTGAAATAATAGAAATCGAGGAATGATAGCGTATAGGTGGGTAACATACTGAATTCTTAGCTTATTCTTTCTCCTACTTTATCAATGTTTACATTTTTTAAAAAAATCAAATTGCCAAACCTACATCTTTAAACTGTAGTAATATCATGAAGTTTGTATATTTTGATATATCAACATATTTACTATCTTAATACTAGAATAACATTTAATAATATTCAATTTAATTATGTAACACCAATAATGTTATGACATATTTAATATATGAAATATTTTCATAATTTAATTCTAATGATAAATATGTTGGATTAGATTTTGTTTGCGTATACGTTAACCCTGCCCCCTCTCTTCCCCCTTTCCTGCTGAGCTCCAGAAGTTTGATGGATTAGTTAAGGCTAAATTAATTAAGGTTAATACTTTTGGCAACATTGAAAAATTGCCTTATTTTGATTGACCCGCTTGATGCATCTTGCCTTGGCCTGAGATTTACCAGTCATCTTCTTGAATTTCCAAAAATGTTGCTGTTTTATGGCATTGAGCACTTTAGGTGTTCAATTTATTTATCCAGATAGCTACTTAAAATTTAGAGCATGGTTCCTAGAGGCTGCTGATGCCATAACTGATCTGCAGGATGCTGTTCATGTTTAGATGCAGTTGAAGCGTTTGGAACGCTTTTTCTTTAAAAACACAAAAGGATAGTAAAGAAGTGGCTTGTTCCACAAGTCCTGCTTTAGGACTCGTGCCCCATTCCTTGTCTGAGAGCCTGTAATTAAATCTGATGGTAACTGATCTAGTGTTGTAAAATGATTAATTTAAATGGCCTTTCCTTAAGGTTTGCTGATGGATGCAGCATAGAGAATGCTGTAGTTCAGGTGAATGAGGACTGGAGTTTTGAGGGGACTGCTGATTTATTCCCTGATCCTGCAGCATGTTAGTATCCTTCTAGGAATTTGTACAACACAATATATGACTTATAAGACATCTCTTTGCCATGCTTTATTTAATTAGCCTGAAGTAAGATTCAGAACCTTATGTGGTGATTGTAGCTGACTTCGGTTCATCTGATACATACCCAGTCCCCCAGAACACAACAAAAATAACATTTATTTTACTTTAGTATCCCTTTGTATTAGTGTATTGCATAGTTAGAAATTATTCGTTTGTGCACAGAAGCCAATGCTGGACAAATGTTTAAGAAAATATGGGAGAAAATTAGGAGATAAAACAAATTAAGAGAAACGAATGGTGAACAAGGAGAACTGTAAAACCGATTAGTAGTTTTTTTCAGATTTTATAAACCATTGTACCCTTACCACCATCGTAATGAACAGGAGTGGATGATACATGTTTTGGTGGTTTTAATTAAAAAAATGAGGAAGGCAATGAGCAGTATTATTTTTATTCTATTTTCAGCTAGTAGCTACTAGCTAGTATTCTATTTTCAGCTCATAGGTCTGTTTTAAATGTCAGGAAAATAGTTGTTAAAAAGGCTATCAAAACACACGCATGTTCTTGAGAGGAGGGACAACATGTTGCTTCCAGGACATATTATTTGGCTGTCACAAAAAAGGACATTGACTGACACCAGAGGGAGCTGCATTCCTGTATCCCTTTCTTACAGAAGGGTTAATTGTGAACAGAGACCTTTGAGACAAGAAGAAAAAGTTGTGAAAAGAATAATAAGGTGAATAATACATTCCTTAATTTAAAAAAATCCTCTTATTTAAATTAAAAAAAATCCTTGTGCTCTCTTAATAGAAGTAAATGCCAGTATGTTGGACTGAGAAGAGCAGCTAGTAATATTGGAAGGAATATGACTTGCTTTTTGAAAGTGACAAATTTTGATATATTTCTGGTCAATTAAGCAAGCTTTGCAAATACAGTAAAATAAGCTTTTCACAGATGTTGAAATAATTTATTTGCAGAAGTCTATATCTATATTGTCATTTATTTTAATAGGCAAACAAGATCACTGATCTTTCTAATCTGGTATTATGTATCCAGCTGTGACCAAGATCCTAAGGCATTATTTTAATTGTCGTAGTCATCTGTCATTCTCTTTATTGTACTGTATGAAACAAGAGTAGAGCTTTTCATCAAGCAGTCCCATAATGATGTCAATTTTCTGAAGTGTTAATAATACTTTGGAATATTCATTCTATATAATGGAATTAATTTTGATTCCTTACTCTTCTAAAATATTACCTATAAATTAAGTGTAATGAGATCAGTAATGTAATTTTTTCTCATAAGATTTTTTTTTTGTTTATTTGAGTTGTTATGACACTTTGTTCAGTGTTATCACTTGTAATTGTATTTTTTGTAGTCCATTCAAAATTGAAGATATATTCATATGGAATACACGTAGAAACAGCAACGTGAACAAATACTGGGTTATAAATGTTGTATGCATCTATAAGTTCAAACATATTCTTTTGAAGGGAAGTTGTACATTTCACTACAAGCAAACATTTTGCTTTGCTTGAAAAAGCTTATAGTTAAATATACTTCAAGCTAAATAAAGAGACTGCCAATAGGCATTTAGCTAGAGATATTGTGGTTAGCATACCACTTCAAATGGCACAGGTTGTTTTTAATGTGTTTTCCATTTGAGGGTTAATGTTCATAAGATAGGCAAATTATTCCATGCAGTATGTTTGTGGCTGTATGCAACATAATGAGAAGACTTTTGATACAGATTATTTGCAACTAGAGCTCATTAAAGAGGTAGTGGAATTGTAAGCCTGATGAAACAATAGAGATAAAACAAACTGTAGCCTTAAAATACACCTATAAAAGGGAAGTTATTGGATTTCAAAGCCCTGCAATTTACTTTTTATTCTCTGTATGAAATTTTACACTTGATTTTAATTTTAATTTGCATTCCTGAATTTTATGTGAGTTGTCTAATTAAATTGAATAATATACCTGGATATATATTTTAATGTATTATCAGAAGTACATTAAAACGGTAGTAAATGTATAATAAAAGTTTAGTAATCCTGCTCTTAGTGGATCACATTTAAAAGTAATTTCTCTTGCTTCAGATACAGGTTAAAGAACATAAACTTTTCAGAGTTTCAAGACATATATTAGAAATTCTTACGTTAAGTGAGTTGCCAGCTAAGTAGACTTTACTAGCTTTCCGTCTCTATTTTACTGTGGTCTGTTACTTAAAGACAAAGGTGTTAAGAATGGCTGCACCTTTGATCTGCTTCTCACTCTGGCTAACAGCAGATGCTCCAAGAATGAGAGCAAAGCAAGCATGGGCAATACTCCTACTAATCTCTGAGCCTCCAACTCTTTCCAGTGTGGAAGCCTCTTCAGCCAGCTGAGGCTTCTGTGTATTTATTAATGCTCAGTGTGTTTCTTTTCCATGACCTAGTATTGTTGGCAAACTAATCTCTTTTTTTTTTCAGGTCATTTATGGATATCTTGAATAGAAAAGGTCCCAGTACAGAAACGGGTGAAAACTCACCTTTCTCAAGTGCGAAGACCAGTTATTTACTCCTCTGTTTTGTATCTTTTGAGGAATTATTTATCCATGCCATGTCTTTTCTTTTTTTATTACCTAGCTGTTAAGTATTCCTCAAAAGCTTTGATTGAGGGCTTTCAAAACTCTCCTGGAAATCTAACTGATCATAGCTCTTCATCCATGTGCTTATAAACACTTCAGGGACGTATTAGGTTTGCATGGCAAGTTTTTGGTAGTCAGGGGGGCTACAAGGGTGGCTTCTGTGAGAAGCTTCTGTGAGCTTCCCCTGTGTCCAATAGAGCCAATGCCAGCTGGCTCCAAGACAGACCATCAGAAGGCCAAGGCCAAGCCCAAGCCCATCAGAGGTGGTAGCACCTCTGTGAATGAGTATTTAAGAAGGCTGGGGGAAAACTGATGCACAACAGCAGCCAGAGGGTAGGAGTGAGAATATGTGAGAGAAGCAACTCTGCAAACACCAAGGTCAGTGAAGAAAGAGGGGTAGGAGGTGCTCCAGGCGCTGGAGCAGAGGTTCCCCTGCAACCCATGGTAAAGACCATAGTGGAGCAGGCTGTTCCCCTGCAGCTCATGGAAGTTAACAGTGGGGCAGGTATCTACCTGCAGCTTGTGGAGGATCCCGCACCGGAGCAGGTGGATATGCCTGAAAGAGGCTGTGACCCCACTGGAAGCCTGCACTGGAGCAGGCTCGTGGCAGGACCTGTGGACCCGTGGAGAGATGAGCCCATGCTGGAGCAGGTTTGCTGGCAGGACTTGTGACCCCATGGGGGACCCACGCTGGAGCAGTCTGTTCCTGAAGGACTGCGCCTCATAGAAAGGACCCACGCTGGAGCAGTTCGTGAGGAACTGCAGCCCATGGGAAGGATCCACATTGGAGAAATTCATGGAGGACTGTCTGCCATAGGAGGGACCCCACACTGGAGCAGGGGAAGATTGTGAGGAGGAAGGAGTGGCAGAGACGATGTGTGATGAACTGACCACAGCCCCCATTTCCCATCCCCCTGCACTGCTTGGGGGAAGGAGGTAGAGAAATCAGGAGTGAAGTTGAGCCCATGAAAAGGGAAGGGTTGGGGGAAGGTGTTTTATTTCTCGTTACCCTACTCTGACTTTTTATTGGCAATAGATTAAACTACTTTCCCCAAATCGAGTCTGGTTTTTGCCTATGATGGTAATTGGTGAGTGATCTCCCCATCCTTATCTTGACCCACGAGCCTTTTGTCATGTTTTTCTCTCCCCTTGTCCAGCTGAGGAGAGGGAGTGATAGCACAGCTTGGTAGGCACCTAGCATCCAGCCAGGGTCAACCCACCACAAGACATTTCAGTTTGCAGAAGTTGTGTTGTCTCTTCTCCAACAAATCATCCGGGTGTCAGCTAATACAGTTCTTCATAACAATTTATACTAATTTGTGTGGATGTCAGGCTTACAGGCCTATAGCTCTCAAGATGTTCCATGAAAAAATTTTGAACCTTACTGTTGTGCTTGCCACCTTTCAGCGTGTATTAAGGAGATTTAAAAATTGTTACTAATATTTTACTGGTAATTTTGTCAATTCAGTTTTGTAATTTTTGTGTAGTTACTTCGGTCTCTTTGAGCTTCCCACAAAGAAGAGTTACGGCATGAGAATCTCTCTAGTTCCTTTCACTGAACATCATTGGAAAGTGTTAATTTAGCTTGTACGCAGTGATCTTGTCTTCTCTGAATACTCCTCTGTACCTTCATTACCAGTTGGCTCTACAGACTCCCTGGCAGGCTTTCCTGCTTCTCACATCTTTGAAGAAATATTTATTATTAGTTTGGTAGTTGTTCCTCAGGCTAGTTTTTGGGGTTTATGTTTAATATGCCAGAATTTATGATCCTTTCTATTTTCTTCATCTGTACATTTCTTCTGATACCTCCTTTTATATTCTGTTGTTTATAGTCATGCTGATTTTCTATTGCCATTACCTGCATCTTAATAAATTGTATGTGCTGGCCTTGTGCTAACCACACAGTATCTTTAAGTAGTTTCTACACTACCTGTAGGGATTTAATTTTTGTCCTTTTGATGTCTTTATTTAAAAGTGTCCTCATTTTTATATATACTTCCAGATTTATTGTGCACCAAAGGCAAAGTTTTCATAACTATCCTTTCCTTTTGTACCTGTCAGAACTTGTGAGCAAACCAGGTATTTAGAAATTTGAGAGATTTATACTTCCAAAAATCAATGTAAGTGCACAAACAGCACAGAAATTAAATATGCATGGTATGGTAGAAAGTTTTAAAAGCTATCACGTGTTATTTCAGAAATGTGGCTACAAATTTCGCTAGGCAGTCTGGTAGGGTTTTTTCAGTGGCATTGGCAGACTACTCAGGTTGAGTCCAGGATGCAGTAGAAGTGCTGTATGGAATACTCCGTAGAAGAGGGACTCGTTACAGATCCTTTTCTCACAATACCTGAATCTCCTGCTCTTTTGAGCTAAATGTACGATGCCCGTTGAAGTGAACAAAGGACATTCTTACTTTATTTCAGTATAAATTAGTCAGTTACTAGAATTTTGATCCTTCAGAGTAGAAGGATTATTTTATGATAGTAGTATATTATTATTTTAGTGTGTATTTTTGAATAGGCTGGTTCTAACTAATCTAGATGTAAATGTCTGCTCTTCCATTTTTGACGGGTCCTCTAAACAGTAGGAGTGCAAACTGTACTTCATTTTGAGAAATGTTGAGATAAATTTCACTTGGAAAGATTATTTATTGCTCATACAGGAGCAACGTAAGATGCTGGATGTCATCCTTTTATACATACCCAAGAAACTAAAAAGTCTGAATCCTTGCATATCAGCAGAGTTACATCAATTTATACTAGCTGAATATCTGTCCTGTAATGTATTAAATAATTTCATTTCTGATAAATAAATTACAAATTAAATATTTAACTTTTATTTACTTTTCTGAAGCATTCTTAATGAGCTCCATAAGTACAGGTTGTTACAAGTGATACTCAGGCATCTTAGGTTTACTTTCTTAAACAAAATAGAAATCTTTTTCAAGGCAAACTCATTTGACTGTCTTATGATATGCTTGGGTTTTTTTTTCTTATTTCAGGTAAATATGCTGAAGATATATTTGGTGAACTTTTCAATGAAGCACACAGTTTCTCATTTAGAGTCAACTCCTTACAAGAACGTGTAGATCGCTTATCTGTCAGTGTTACACAGCTTGATCCAAAGGAAGAGGAATGTAAGTTAACTCCTGCATTGAAGATTTCTTATTTTGTCACCCAGACACCATTAATATATGAGATGGTAATATTAACAGCTTAAATTATATTTATAAGAACACAGAGCAAAGCATCATGAGAGAGAGGTCCATTTCTATTTCTGCTACAGGTTTCTTTGATAGCCTCGAGCAGCTTTCTGAGCTCAGCATTTTCATGGTAACTAAACAGTACTGTTACCAATGAATTTACATAAAAGCTTCTACGGGAGTATGTGTCACTTCGGTAGTATTATGTATTAGTGTTAATAATATTAATACTATGTGAATGCTTAGAGATAAGTCTTTACCCTTTTTTTAACCTTGCTACTAATTCCCATGAGGCGTAACCATTTGTCCAAGTAGGGATTTTGCATTTGACTTGTTACCATCTTACATTCTGTATGAAGTTATAGTTGTATAGCTCCATTTATTGACACTATATATCCCCTTGGATTCTTCCTAAATAGCTTTGAGTACTACAAATATTGGTTAGCACTGAGAAAAAAAGTGCTTCTAAAAGTCAGTAGGGTATGGCTTATGCCTATAAGATAGAATTCGTATGGGATTTAGATGATGCATAGGCTTTGTGATAACTACAGGAGCAATGACCACCTAATGTGTAAATGCCATGAAGCTTTTTTGCCTTCATGGATATCTGTTGGTTACAGGTGAAACTATGAAAGGTCTTGTAACCCCAAACAGTTTTAGGGTGTTCTAGACTATACGGCTAAGACCTAGAAAGTAGAGCAACATCCTGTCATGAAAAATAACTTCGTATTGCTTGTGAGATCCAATTTTAACGTATAGAAAGCTGCTTCGGTTCTGAGTGTCTGGGTATAACAGTTGTGTGTCATTCAGGAAAAATGAAGCGTCAGACCAGGGGCATGATCTTCAGGCTGTGTTTAGTTACCAATGTCGAAATTTCACTAATAGCAAAATAAGCTAAGGAAGTTTTGATTCTGCACTTTGCGTGACATTAATTTTAGAGCAGGTTTCGAAAGACAGCTGTTCACAGCTAGTAGCAGATTTTCCACAAAATCATGACTTGCCTAAGGGAATTCTTACATTAATGGGATTTTCCAAGACTCTTGACAACTGAGCATAAATCACACACACACACACACACCTTTTTTCCCAATAAAATACTATGTTTGCTATGATTGGATAATGACAAAAATCCTTTCTGTGTACAGTAACAAATTGTCAGCAATTGTAATCTTGTAAGAGCTGTAATAGTCCACAGTGTTAATGTCATTTCTGTGTTTACCCTTGACAGCCTAGTTTTTGGTTTAAATCAGAGTGGGATATATGTTGATATGGCATATCTAGTATGGCAATCATTCATATTTCAGGAAAATGGAACGACCATTTTAAGTGAATTGAGTAAAAGCATCTAAGGATGTTACAGGATAGCAAGATGCAAAATTGTACTTTCCTGTGTAAATGGCCTTTGACAAGTTTGGCTGTAGGTTTCAGTACTAAATACCCATAACTATTTGATTTAGAGAATTGCTAGAAATATTTTTAAATAGTACGTAGTCCCAAATGCACCAGATCAATATCTTTTCACAGTACTGTGTATACTGGAGCATTCGTTAAACTGTATAGCTAAAGAAAGGGACACACACCACAATTAAAGAAAACAGGGCTGAAAAGTGGTCTACTTGATCAAGTACAGAATGACTAAGTGTGATTCGAATCTGATACCCTGGATTTGTCTGTCACGCCACAGAATAGCAGAGACTGCTGGTACTTCAGAGGAACACATGCAGTCCTTGGTGTCGGGATCTATTAAATGACTATTTTTATTAACCTAAGAATATCCAGTCCTTGAGCCATACCCAGTGTTCCTTAGTCATAAACGTCTGCCCAGAATGAGTCACCAGATGAGGATGAAGGAGATGAGAGGAAATTCAATATTATATTTCCTTAAAAACTGGGGATGTGGAAACTGTTTCTCCAGTATCCTGTTTTGGGCTTGAAATTTAGAAATTCATCACGAAACAGTTTTGTTTTAGTCCTGATCTGGGCTAAAATAGCTGGAGGATGTTAATGCATGAAAGTGTGGGGAAAACATTTGGATTTACCTTTCTTGCCTTTTTTAGCTGTCTGTGCAAGAATTAAGCAAATTTCAATACTGCTCAGCTAGCAGCATGTGTAAAATGTGCTATACTTGTAAAATGAGTCTCATTTGCTAGTTCTTTGCCAGCAGGCAGTAATGGAAGATTTAATGTCTTCCTTTGGGCCCCTGCTATTACACAAGAGGAAGAAATTAAGATTCATTTTAAGCTAAGTGGCACGAACAAAAACAGCCAAAGTGAAGATTCATTGAACAGGGTACAGATACTTGACAAGGTGTTTCTGGTAGAGTCCAAGTAATAAAAAGCTCTGATTTTTTTTAATGGTTTGTGTGTTTTCCCATTTTTAATTATTACAATGTCTCTGTGAAAGAATAAAACCAGATGAAACCAAGGTTAGGACAGCATCCTGAAGGAGCTAACTCCTGGTGCACAATCTTTCTGTCACAGAAGAATTACTGTGAACTTGATATGGTTTGAATTATTACACTGTTTTCAAATTCTTGATTTCACAGAATTATAATTGCATATTATAATCATTTTTTACATACTTTATTCTTTTTACATACATGTGTCTTTTTTCCCTCAGAAGAGATACTAAACTTGCATATAGACAAAAAGAAATCCTCTGCTTTCCTTGAGTAAACTGAACTTTATTTCGATTGTATGGGAAACTAGCCTATATGTATTCAAGAGTCATCATATCTGGCTCTTTTTAGGACTGAGAAGACACATTTTTGCTATGGAGGTGAACTAAGGTTGATGGTTTCAGTAACCCTACAGTATAAGATATTCTCACAGGTCAGAGAATAAACCCTAATAGTATCGTTTCTTTGCAACCATTTTTAATTTCAGTGTTTACTTTATAAAAAACATTACTAACTCCATATATGTGCAAATTTTGTAAGTATAATAATAGATTTTTGTTGATTTACCAAGTTTTTGTGAATTCATTTGTGCCATTAAGCTTGAACTACTACTACAGGTAAACAATTTCATATCTGTAGAAATCTGACAATTTTAAAAAAATATTCATTTTACCTTTTATGTTGTTCTTTTTTGCAATGCTGACATACAGTACAGCTCTGATGTACAGTGCAATGAAGTCTTAGAAAATATTTGTGTATCACTCAGAAATAAATGGTATCAAGGCAGAAAGAGAATTCATAAACTAAGAGCTTATCTGCATATTTTGGTATTAATTTAGTGGTTCTTTAATATGAACTGCTTAATTCTATTTTAAATCTCAAACTGGAGAGGATTTTAATCTCAAAGGCAGGGTATCAAATTCTTGATTTCTACAGCATATCTGTTACAACTGCGACAAGCAACCTAAAAATCATAATGGCAGAAGTGCTGTGGGTGAGCAGCCTGACATACTGCAGGAAAGGAATCAAACAATGTTGTGAATTGTAATTCAGTAGGTTTCTGGCTTTGAATACACGTGCTTGTCTTTTTCTAAGCATTCTAGAAATACTGCCGTGACATAAAAAGGACAGTAGTTCAGGAGTTTTGCTGGTTTAATGCTAAAGAGATGCTTGAGGGTTTGCTACAGGCAAGATGGTGGCATCTGGTGGAGAGAAACTTAAAAAGCTTGACGGCTAATTGTGGTCTGTGTACTGCTGAAAATGGGAGACTCAGTCAACTTTCAAATTAGGATACTCAGCCCATTTTGAGACTTAGAAGGAAACAGTAGTAAATCCCATTTTAAGGGGCAGCTCACTTACTCTCTCTAGCCTCTGAAGAGGAATTTGGTGACTTGAGTATAAATGTGATCAGAGTTAAGAACAGGGAGCAAATGAAAACTGGGTCATGACCTCCAAGTGTAATATGTTAATGTGGAGAATAACACTGTTGTCAATTCATTCATAAGAATTTTAACCCCTAAAGTCAAATAAAGAAAAAGACTGTTAAATTAAATTGTATAGGAGGTCAGTTTTCCTGGCACATCTCCACTTAATGAAAGTTGGATTTTGAAAGTGGGGATCTCCCACTCAAAGATCTACACAGATGGGCTGAGCTCCCACTGCTCTCCGTGCTTTTTCTTCCAATTTTCTTAGTCCTCAATTCAATTTAGGGGTTATTTAGTAAGTAAATCAGTCTTAAATTAGTGTGTCCAAGGCTTAATAGTTCAATGGTAAAGCCATGATATTGCATAATTTGTATTTTGTATATGAAAAGAGGGATCTGGACAAAATGTCGTTTGCTAAATAATGTGGCAGTTTTGTTGAGACTCACTAGCAGATTTGCTGCTTGATGCAGCTGGATGATTTACATCTTCCCTAGTGGGCTGCTTGAGGCTCCCTGGTTCTACACGCTGCATGTAAAGCAGCTTCTGAGTCTTCTTAACTTGATTGCTCTAACATTTACATCTTTCTTTACCTGTAGTAGTTAAGCCACATACATTCTCTATCCAAACAGTGCTTGAGCTGTTTCAGATTTTTTCAAATCAATATTTCAGAAAATTCGAATTTTTTGTGCTGGGGACAAGCCCAAAAGAGAGTAGTTTCTGCTCCGGAGAAGTCATTCATCTGCTTAGCAACTATTAAACCTGCAGTGACCAGTCAGGAATATTCTGATAGCAGAGAAACCTAATATGTGTGCGATTGTAGGCATTGTTGAAGAGATAATCATTAAAAAAATGAAATATATCAAATAGAAATCACATGTGAAGATTGCAGCATCTTGAAGAACTGAATCATACAAATCTTTATCTGAAGAGAATTTTCAACACAACACCCCCCCAGTTAACTACCTTTAAGTGGAATCTTATGACTAAGTTGTTCATTCTATATTGTCATTCTTTCTTCCCTGCACTTTTCAAATCCCTAGATCAGATTTTGAACGGAGAAAGGGAATTGTGGGCAGCTGAGGCCGTTGATTTGTATATAATTTCCCATAGTCATTCAGTTCTGCAAGGGGTCATAGCTATGGCATTCAAGAGTTCATGGTCTTAAAGGTTGTCAGGATGAAATTCTGCAGAAAGTGTTGAGAGAGAAAGCTTTTAAAAGGAGTATATATTATTTATTTATTTGCCACCTTTAGGAGAATGGTATTTTTTGGCCTAGAACCTCTTGATAAGTTGTACATTGGAGTGAGTTTAAAAGAATTAAAAAATCTAGTAACAGGGTTTTTTTCTTCTGGTGAGGTAAATTAAAATGTAATATTTAATGTCTTTGAAATGTAAAAGTAGGTTCTGTCAGTACGCTGATGTGCTCCATACCTGACTTTTACTACAAATTGGGGATTGCAGTTTAATGAGAGACTTAACAGGAGGTAAAATGTTGTTATGTGTGTATATTACTGATGTGTTCTTTTATTCAGTGTGTATTTCAGACCCAAAGAAATGCAGTTATTATATCTTATTAGAGTGCAATTTAAATACCTTTTTTTTCCCCCAGTTCATTGTTGATTATGAATAAAAATGGACTGACATCTCTTTTTCAAAAACAAATGTACAAAAGGTTGGTGGTTTAGCTTTCTGACAGAGATATTTTTTAATTATGCGGAAAATATTGTGGTGTACAGTAAGTTAGACTGGCTGATACAATAGGTCTTTTTGTACAATCCAAACAACAGACACAGTAAAGATAAACTGGCATTTGTTCAGATTGTTGAATGAATATTTAACTTAAATTGTGAACGTCTCAACATTTAAGGAAAGTCTTCAGATGGACTTTCAGGAAAATGTATCCATATGAAATTTAGGATCTTAGGCTATAGGGAAGTTCTGGTGCTAGTTAGGAATTAGGCAGCTGGAAGCTTAAATTTATCAGCATCCAGTCAAATCCCTGCAGCGTTTCCAATTCCTCCTTCAGCGTCTCATCTCTTCTCACACCTGAATTCATACATCCAATTTGTTTGACCAGTCCTCTTGCTGTGCCAGTTTGTCAATCAGCCAAAGCTAAGTGGCTGGATGACCAGCCAGGTTTTCACGTATTTTCTCCCCCTGAGGTGGCAAGCCACACAGGGCTTTTGTTTCCTAGCCAGCTGGCAAGCTAAACAAATGGCTTTGTAAGCCAAACCATGCACAGCCCAGGCTTACGCTGTGCTTGCAACATGGGATTTACCTGATCCCTTTCTGTAGGCAAGTTATATCAGTGTCATGATTCTCAGTATTTTGTGTGCCACATCCTTTAATTTCCTTAGTAATGTTGTCCTAATATAGTCAGTTGTTTTGAATAATGGCATGCTTTTCAGTGAATGGCGGTCATTGGATATCAGCGCGGGAAATGCTGTTAGCTGTTTGAAATTCCACAATGTATGTTTTCTATGAAGACCTTTACTATGTAGCTTAGTTTTAGAGAAAAAGTAATCTACACTTATTATCGGGGGATTGATTGACTGTCCTCAGGTGTGTTATCCCCCGGTACATGTTTACAAAAAGTGAAGACTTAAATAAGAAAATGGAGATTATGAATTAGATGGGCTATATTTGCTCACTCAAGAGATTAAGGAATGCTAATAAAGAGTTTATAGAACAACGTATGTCTCAATAATATTGTGTCACATACTCTGTGAGCATTTTAATATTAAAACAAAGAACTGAATTTATTGGAATAAATTCATTTACTTCATTGTCTTCAGAATGTACACAGGTTCAGAGAGAAGTATACTAATTTTTTTTTTGTTGGCATAGTCTCCAATAAGTGACAGACAGTTTAAAGACTTGAAGGATTGACAAATAACACTGAACGAGTACATTTGGTGAGATTTGTAAAACCAACAACCCAAAGGAAAAACAGCTGATGTATAAAAGAATCTAAGGCTAGGTTTTTAGATGATGTAAACCCCAGTTCTTTTAATTGTGAACTTTTGTCAGCAGATAACAACCCGTACTTCATGACAGGTACAAAATATATATGGTTATTTATGAGTGCAAAAATACCTGCAGAAATTGAGACTCCTAGCTGACATTCATACATTATAATACTTCTTTCACACACTTAAAAAGGCTTCTGAGCAGCTAATTAAAGGTATTAAAATGAATAAAAGACACTGTAATGAAATAGAACCTAAGGGTAAAAAGGAGGAAACTTCTCTAGGAACACACAGCCTTGCCAACTGTAATAAGCTTCAAAAGCCAAACCGAAAATCAAATAAATCACATCTTTAGCCTCACAAAGGATGCTGTCAATACGCTTCGTTAAGAAGACAGAACATTCCAGGAATGTTCAAGCCCTCTGGAAAAAATCCTGCCTTCTGCCCCTTTGTGATCGTACAATAGAAATCTAGCTCTAAGTATGTGTATGTATGTATGCACATACATTTATCTGTGTCACAGGAACCAGAGTAAAATGCAGCTTTCAGCTTAAATAGATGCACTCTTTTAAAAAAATGTTGCCGAAGGCCCTAGTGATGGGTGTGTGTGTGCTCCTCTCATCTTGAGTAAAGAGGCATTACTATAAACCCATTTGTATAAAATAAACAGAATTGTTTATACATAAAATGCATGTGCTGAAAATACTCTCTGCTAGTATGTTTTAAAACTGTCTGTTTTCATTATTGTTTGTGATTTTTAAAAAAACCCAAACCAGTGAAAAGGGCTGCTGCTTTATTTAGTGAAAGTTTGACACTGGCTGCAAAGCTAGTCTTGAGATGCACCTGGACTTCACAGGTGTAGTAACTGAAGATCAGGGAGGCAGAGAAATATAAGACTGAACAGGTATGCTGATTCCAGAATTAAAAGTGCAAGTTTTGTCAGTTGTGGTTGCTTTTCCATTAATCTTTTTCTAAATTTTAACGATTGTGAAATAAGAAAAGGTATGTAAACTTTAACAGCAGTAAGTCAATATATTTCAAAGCACTGTTTAATCTGTTGTGTTCACCTAGTGTTATTTTCCTTTGAATCTTACATAAAGATAATTGATTATTCCTAACTACTGTGCTTAAAAACTCAAGGTGTCTCACCTGAATTAAACCGAGAAGTCTCATCTTGATTATATGGTCTGATTAAAAAACCACATTTGAGTAGTTTCATGTATTAGAATATAATATCACCTCCCATTAAAACTCACTGATACCAGTAGTGTAAGATAGGCTGATATGCCTACGTGTAAGACAGCTGGTTCCAAGTGCAGTCTGCAGTGGACCCATGGCCAAACAAAGAATATCCCCACCAGAACATGCAGAGGGGAGGGGGGCCAATAATGCAGAAGAATGGAAGCTTGCAACAGCAAGGACCAGCATGAGGAAGAGACTTCCCCCAAAGCCTGAGATGCCCTGGCAGAACCACTTCACCGCTCCTCAGGCTGAAGAGGAAAGACCAGTCACACCAAGAGAGATGCTGGAGCTGAGTATGGCAGCCCGATCTGCTCCCCGTATAACAACTAATGCAACTAAGAAAAAGCAACGGGTGATAGTAGTAGGTGACTGTCTTCTGAAGGGTATGGAGGCATCCATTTGCCACCCTGATGCACTCTCTAGAGAGGTGTGCTACTTACCAAGGGCTCATATCAGGGGTGTCACTGAGAGACTACCAAGCCTCATATGGTCCACTGACTATTATCCGCTGCTGTTGTTTCACGTGGGCACCAGTGATACCACCAGGAGCGGTCTGAGGAGTATCAAGAAGGATTACAGAGCCCTGGGAGCAGCAGTAAAGGACTCTGGAGCACAGGTAGTTTTTTCATCGATCTTCCCAATGAAAGGGAAGGGGGTTCGAAAGGACCAGTTGAACCTCGTGAGTCAACAAATGTTTACAGGACTGGTGCCACAGCCAGACGTTTGGCTACTTAGACCATGGGACTTGTTTTGAGAAACAGGGTCTACAGGGGGCTGATGGGATCCATCTGTCAGAGAAGGGGAAGAGCATCTTTGGTCTAAGGGTTGCCAAGCTCATGAAGAGGGCTTTAAACTAGAGCTGCTGAGGGAGGGGAACCTCAGTCCATCCCACTCCTATCAGTTTGGTGCCAGTGCCAGCAGTAGATGCCCAGAGCCTAGAGAAGGATCACAGGTCAGCAGGAGAGCACCTGGAGTGCAGCACAAAGGAATTCCAGCTGTTCCAGCCAGTAAGTTAGCTTCATCAGGGGCCCAACTTAAATGCCTCTGTGCAAACACACGTAGGATGGGGAACAAACAAGAGGAGTTAGAGACGTGTGAACACCTGCAGGGCTATGATCTTACTGGCATTGGGGGGACATGGTGGGATGGCTCCTATGACTGGAGTGCTGGAATGGAAAGATACAGGCTTTTTACAGAGGGCAGGCAGGGGAGAATGAGGGAGGGGTGTCACTCTCTGTGTCAGTGACCAGCTGGAGTGTGTGGAGCTCCACCTGGTCTAGTTGAAGACATCCCTGCCCATGGCAGTGGGGTTGGAACTAGGTGATCTTTAAGGTCCTTTCCAACCTAAACCATTCTGTGATTCTATGATAAGCTTAAACAATTTGCTGGTTTGGCATCTCAGTGGGACTTCAGTGGAACTGCTGCCTACACGGAAGGAATGCAAAGTTTGGCTTGCTGATAGTATAAAGGTAAAATCTATACCTCAAGATAAGAGAGTAATTTTTTAGTACCAAAAGGACTGTGAAATGGACTTGGTAAATGTTATTAGGTACTTCTGAACTACAGAATGATACTTTATAGCTATAGTAAGCAATTTGTTGAACTGATTTGGAAAGACAGAGTTCTGATATCTATCAAGGTGAGCAAAAATTTCCTGTGAAGCTAAATAGAGGATACTGTGCTAGAACATTACAAGCATGTTTTTCACATAATCTGACAATATCTTGCTGTGGCAGTAGTGCTAGATGAATTTATATTTGCTGTAAAATGCATAAGATACTAGTAGTAATGCTTAATATTTATTTTCTAACCAGCACTAAGCAATTACAGATTAATCCAAATAAACTGTCTTTAGTGGGTTTTTTTAATGGCAATATTCCCTTTCAGTGTCACTGCAGGACATTACAATGAGGAAAGCTTTCCGGAGTTCCACAATTCAAGATCAACAGCTGTTTGACCGCAAAACTCTGCCTATTCCATTGCAAGAAACTTATGACATTTGTGAACAGCCTCCTCCACTTAACATTCTCACCCCTTACAGGTTAGTAAAATGAAATTAATCAAAATTAATTTTGAGCTTATTTTATGTAATAGAGATGCTATGTCCAGGCATCTTGCTCGTGTTGAGTAGCACTTGGATATTTAAGGAGCCACACTAGAAAACTCTGAAGCTGCTGGAGAAATACCAGCAGCAGAGGACATTATAAGCACTAAAATTTTACTCCACTTTACTCAAATTTTACCCCATTGTAACAACGGTAAGAAGAAGCCATTTTTATTATCTATATTTATTCAACTGTGTAATGCTCTTAGATGTGAAGTGAGGAAAATAAGCAGTTAAGTCTGTAGAAAGAAAGGTCTTTAATGGAAATGAATGTTGTTTGCTTTCCCAAAGTCAATTTGAATCAGTAGTTGAACACGAGCAGCCGTGCAAATTTGCTCGTTATTTTAAAAGCACGATTTGAATCGTTGGAATGGGAGTTCTCTGAATTATGATACTCTTTTTTTTTTTAATCTACAGCTTGTGTTAAGGTTAGTTTTCTAAAATCAGAACCTTGAATACAAGGAAAAATAGTAAAGAATGATGGCACAGGAGGTCTATGTTCATCTTCTTAATGTTCTTCAGTAAAATATTTCAGGGTCTGAGATACTAGGTGTTTCTTAATATGCCTTTCCTTTGCCTTAATGTTTGGATTCATGTGTTGTTAAATAAATAGTATACCCTGTTTGCATCATTGTATTTCAGGGATGATGGAAAAGAGGGTTTGAAGTTTTATACCAATCCTTCATACTTCTTCGATCTGTGGAAGGAAAAAATGTTGCAGGACACCGAGGACAAAAGAAAAGAAAAGAGGAAGCAGAAGGTATATATGTTAGCTTTATATAGCTTCTGGTTGTTTTTTCCTGGAAACGGTTTAGTTGCAGATATGGTACTTTTCTGGTTATGCAATTAATAACAGTCCAAACTTTACAGAGTCATCTTCATTCAACTGAAACTACCTGCATTCATTCAATTCCATCAACTTTAACAAATAAACCTTTAATAATAATAATGAAAAATAATATAGAAGGGCCTAGAGCTTTCATGCTGTCTTAATGTAACTAACAGCAGGTTTGCCAAAACTTATAAGTCTTCTAGCAATGACTCAAAAAGGAGAAAAAAGGAAGAATACAGCAAGAATAAAGAATTTTACTGGAATGCTTTTTTATAATACAGAATTCTGACAAGCTTACAGGTGAAAACATTTGAATGACATTCTAATAGATATGTTTACTCTAAACTAGAAAGAAATTAGTAGGAATAGAGCACTTTGTTCATATTTTCTTAAAATTAAACTTTTGCAAAGGTAATGCTACTTTTTTGTTTCACCATTATTCTTTGTATTTCATACATACAGTAAATATAAGTGTCAGATTCATAATTTCATTTCAAACTTAGAATAAAAAGCTACTTATACAGTTGTTTTTCTCTATTATTCAGCTAATTATCCGCTAGACTGGAGTTTCTACCTCTTTCAAGTCTTTTTGGTTTACATAACATATTTACACTGAAAGTAAATTTTTCTTGCACTTGAGATTGTTTTTCCATTATTTAGTGGCTGATGTTTAAATGCAACTAATTAAAAAACACTGTCTTAGTTGTCTGTTTTGTTTGCACAACTCTCCTACAGCAGAAAAATCTAGATCGCCCTCATGAACCAGAAAAAGTGCCAAGGGCACCTCATGACAGACGGAGAGAGTGGCAGAAGTTAGCCCAGGGTCCGGAGCTCGCAGAAGATGATGCTAACCTCTTACATAAGCACATTGAAGTTGCTAATGGCCCAGCTTCACATTTTGAATCAAGGTTTCTTTTTATTTTTTCTATCCTCTGTTAAGTACATATATTCATACTACATAGTGAACGTGCTTGAGAAATGGTAAATGATGAGATGCTACTGCTATTCTTGAAATGATTTAGCTCAATCAAAACTCAATTTTAAAATACTTAGTCAGTGTGTCCTTAAAGAAGTAGTTATTATCTTGTTATTTTTAAAAGTAGTGTGTATCCTCGAGGATGCGTTGTTGTCTGCGACTTGAAGAGGGTGTAGTGTCACTGTTGCAAGCTTGCACCCAGGTGTGTCACTTCATTCTAGTCTTGACCTACAAAATCCCTATTATTCCAGTCTCTTGATTTTTCTTCAGCAGACACTGCCAAGACTATACGGTGGGTGTGATGTGAGCAAACGTCCCCTTGGAACTCAGATGAGATCACTGAGCTTCTCTTTACTCTTGAGCAAATCCAACATTTGATTGATGTTTCTGGTTATAGTCTATTACAAAATCTAACCTGTTAGATTCTCATTTCACAGCATGTATTTGCAGGTGGCTAAAAGTAGCATTTCACATGGTAAACACCTGCTGTGTTTACGCTTCTGGTGTTTGTGCAAACCAGCTGAGAGGATAGGAAAAAGGGCTGACAACTAGTGTTAGGAGTTTTGTTGGTGTGCCCTTGGGAGGTTGTTTATTTGGTTTTCTTTTAATTAAAAAGCATTAATTGTCCTCCAAAATACAGCTAAGTTTTTTCTCCTATCCTTCACTGGCCAAAAGCACCATAAGAAAGTATTTTGTTTAGCTTTGTGGGGCCTTCAAACAAATGTAGTAGTGACAGTGGATAATTATAACAACCTGTATGTAGAAGACTTAGCTTTCTGAATTTGGAAAGTCTTGGTGCATTTCAGTCAGTGGGATACAACTCAATTTACGGTGATCAGCATTTTTCTGGGAATAACTTTATAGTATCTTATCTTTGTAAACTGCTGTGTCAAGTTGTTGGCAGAAACGTCTGCTTTCCTGACGTCCTTCCGTTGTGTTGTACAGCAGATTCCACATTAGACACACTTGTTCCAGGACTTCTTTTGTATCCAGGACCCTGGCCTAAACCTTGATTGTCTCAGTACCAGTAATGCAATTATGAATAATGCTGTAGTGCTTGGGAGCACTACGTGTTCAGAGCATGTTGTTCAGATACAGAACAGCACCGTGCTTTTGAATAGCAGAGTAATACTTCACCCACAAAGAATTTAATAGGTTAGATACTACAGTGGTGACAGTGTGTGGAAGAAGTAGAGTGCTGCTTTACTTGTTGGAAAGTGTTCTGCAAACACACTTCCTCTGAATTTAATAGAGAAATTTTTAAAAAATCTTTAATTGAGTAGTTAATTAAAATTTCCTAACTGATCGGGTCCTTAAGGTGCATCTGAAGTTGTTATTAACAAGGAAGGTGGTGAATCATTTTAAGTTGTAGTTATCTTTATTTACCACTCCTACTCAATGGTAGATGTTTAGGTTATCTTTATATCCGTTGTATAGCTGCAAAGCATTAGGTCTAAAGTAGTGGGTTCTCTCTACTAGAACATAAATCCTCTGACAGAAGTTCAGCTAAATTACTCAGTTGTAAATTCTACTGCTCTAACATCGATGGATATTTCATGAATGTTATAAAAGAATATGGTTGCACATATGTAGAGATTGAGGAGCAGAAACAATTACTAAGTATAATGTCTGGTAGATGTGTGCTTCTGATTGTATTGCTACATTTACTTAGCTCAAAATAACATGGCTAATAAACACTAAGATCACACACATACTGTAGAAATTGTCTGATATACCTGTCAAAAGCATTAAGCCCTTGAGCTGCTAGAAGCAATGGCATGGAAAGTCCGATAAATTATTAATAAACCATGAAGTACAATATGCAGCAGTGACACAGAGAAGATACTTGAATTCAGAAATCAAACTGAAGTATAGAACATTAGCTGAGGGAACTAATACTTACTTTTACTAAAGCTTACGTTGGATCATTTTTCACTATTTTTCTACAGATCTCAAGCATATGTGGACCATATGGATGGATCATATTCGCTTTCTGCATTGCCCTATAGCCAGATGTCTGAACTTCTGAACAGAGCCGAGGAGCGAGTGTTGGTCAGACCACATGAACCACCACCGCCACCTCCAATGCATGGAGCAGGAGAAGTGAAACCTGTGCCTCCTTGTGTTAGGTACGAAGTGGTCAAGCCACATGCAGGTTTATTGGAGAGTTTTAGTTTTCCATCGTCCCCCTAACAACCCATTAGTATTATTTCCATGCAGCCCAGGCAGTACACACATCCTAGGGGCTATGTCAGTCCACAGCCTTGACGTGGCTGCAGCTGCAAAGCCACACCAGAGTTGGAGATGAGGGTTGGAATCTAAACCCCATAGGGTGCCATTGTGGAGACAGGCCTCACCTTGCCATTAATATTGTGACTATGTTGCCTTCTGAGTTAAATGGCAAGACAAAAACCTGTATGGAAAATATTTCTGTGAAAGATGTTGGAATCTCAGGATTTAACCTTGGAATTTTAGAAATTTGGAAATATGAAATTTGTACTACTGAGCTGTGTTTCAGCTTACATGAAAAGAAGAATATATCGCAGTAAGACAGTCAGCTGTCAAAACTATATATTCATCACGTCTGCTAAATTGCAACTGCGCTTTTTTTTTTTTTTAAATTCCCCCAAGTGGTTTTATTTTCTATTTCTCTATGTCTTTCCAAAACTGGATACATACTTAGAGCATTTTCTAGAGTGAGGCTCTGGTTGTCACTCCCCTGTTGTTTTATACCCAAAATCTTAACTTTATGGTCAGGTACATACAAATTGGAACAGAGGACAGTTAATTCAGATGCTTGTTACATCATCAAGATGTTAGTCTCTTGACAAGAATGTCTTTTTACTGTTCAGGGGTTTGTACACAGAAATCTTTAGATTAATTTTCCACAACAGCTTAAAGAAATCCTCCAGTGGTCTTCCAGGAAAATAATTTTACTGTTCCCTTTTGTTTTCTTCAGTTCACCTATTCATTGCATTATAATGAGCATCTAGCATAAATATACCTCTCTGTACATAGAATTTATGACCTTTGATATTAGCCTCACTCACATTGTCATCAAACCTTAAATATGTATTTCAAATGGAACTCATCCTCATTGCTTATACTGTTTTGTTTTTAAAGTTTTAAGTTCTGTTCACTCTCCAGCTCTCATAACTTTGTCCTGTTATTTGATATTTCAGTTCTACTACTGGCTTGGTGGAAAATCGTCCTCAGTCACCAGCAACAGGCAGAACACCAGTGTTTGTGAGCCCCACTCCTCCTCCACCACCACCCCCACCT
>VZSZ01007645.1:252479-264529 GCA_013398815.1 Ibidorhyncha struthersii
GTCCTACATCCAGCTCCACCTCCAATTGCTCCTCCCCTAGCACAACCTTCTCCTCCTGTCACTAGAGCTGCCCAAGTGTGCGAAGCTGTACCCGTTCACCCAGTTCCTCCACAAGCTGAAGTACAGGGACTTCCTCCACCACCCCCACCTCCTCCCTTGCCTCCTCCTGGCATTCGACCCTCCTCTCCTGTCACAGTTGCAGCCCTTTCTCACCCTCCTCCTGTTCTGCACCCTCCTCCCACAACCATTGTCCCTGCCCCTCACGCCCCCCTAATGCCTCCATCTCCGCCATCCCAAGTGATTCCTGCTCCTGAACCCAAACGCCATCCTTCAACTCTTCCTGTAATCAGTGATGCTAGAAGCGTTCTGCTGGAAGCGATACGGAAAGGTAATGTTTGGCTATTAAGGGGCAAAAAGAATGGTCTCAGAAACTTGCTAAATACACATTAGCTTTGAGAGATGGAATATTTCACACGTGTAAGAAGTTAGTTTAGAGGAATGCATCTTAAGGCTGTTTCTGCTTTCTATTCTCTACAGTGTGTTTCCAAGCTGACAGATTTTTTTGTCAATTTGTAATTGCACTTATCAGATGTTTAGTTTGGATGGCAAAACCTGTTCCCTGTGGAACTTAGATTTCTTTTTTAAAAAGTACATGTGTTTATAGATGATCTGTGGAGGTTATATCTTCATTTCTGTTTACCTGAAAATGTAGCTATATCTGATAACCTAAAGACTGTGTAGAAGACAGAACTGTTTTTCGCAGACTGTTAGATGAAAGCAGATCAATTGGCATTGGAATTTTGATCATATATCTGTGTATTGCAACAACTTATAAATGACATTCAGAAATCGTTGCTTAAGACTTAAAGCTGTTAAGTGTCTAATCTTGACACGTCTCAGCTCAGTAGTGGAGCAGTCTTTACAGTGCAAGGTGTCCCACTGGCAGAGTGCACGTGAGTGGCAGAGGTGCGGGGCAACGTTTTCCTGATGACCTAGCGAGGAGCTGTACGTACAAGCTGTACCTTTCAGCTTATGTGCCTTCGGCTGGAGAAATCCCCACTGCACTCTGAGTGCTGCTCTTTGACTGTGTGGTATCCTTGAATAGTTAGTCTTTCTCAAATGTTTTGAGTACTAATTTCTTCTGGTTTTCCCTGCCCTTACAACACAGTACAGAATCTGTATGGTACTGTAATATCAGTAGATAGGCTATAAGACTAATTAAAAATATTTTTAAAGCATCTATGTACACATAAATTGATGACGTCATTGACTCTGAAGAAGTATCAACAGCAGTTGAGTACAACAGTAGTACATAAACACTAGTAGAGAATGTCAGCAAAAAAATTAATAAAGGAGAGCCTGCTGGTATAATTTAGGTGATTACTGAAAATGCTTTTGACCAAGTCTTGTGCAAGAAACAAAGGCTCAAGTTACCACAGCCTAAATTCCACTAAGGACCTGTGCTTGTCTTGCCTGTCAGTCAGCAACAGAAAGTATTAAGTACAGGACATAGGTCATATTTAGACTGGGTCAGTCTGTGGTGTTGTGAGTATAAAACCAAAATGTATAATCTTGGTCATGTTTTTAACTGTTACTGGATTTAACTTTCTCATACTATCAGTATGTGTAATTTCTCTTTTGTGTTTGATCTTTAAGTAACACTTCATCCCGAAACAGATCATTACATGATCAAAAATGAGTTACAAGAAATCCTGTCTTGTTAAGGTACTCAAATAGCTATAACTTTTAATTAAGACCATGAAGAGAGTATAAAAATTGTTTGGAAATGCAAATAGTAAAATAGCTTAATTGCTTACAGTGGTACTAAAAATGTCGGTGTGTTTTTAATGGGAAATCAGAAGCAGGATATTATAGTAGAAAGACTGATGTTCTAGTCTGCCACTGCAATTCTGACATTCCTCTCTTTAAAAACTTCACTGAGAACGTCTATCTGAGGAGGACAATGTCCTTAGCCTTCATTTTTGCTTGCAAAGCATTCTGTGAATCATGAGCCAAATACTTAGCATACTGATAAAGGAGGAGAGTAACATGTTTGTGATTTGATGTTCCATAGGTATTCAGCTACGCAAAGTTGAAGAGCAACGTGAACAAGAAGCTAAGCATGAGCGCATTGAGAATGATGTTGCTACTATACTTTCTCGTCGCATTGCTGTGGAATACAGTGATTCAGAAGATGATTCAGAATTTGATGAAGTGGATTGGTTAGAATAAAATTACTACATTGCTGTACACTGCAAAATCGAATGCTAATGTCCATTGTGGTGCTTGTTCTTTGGAAGTTTGATGGTCATTTCTAGTGTTTTTTGTATTCTTTTCTTTACATAATTAATCCATGTTTTTCTACTTTTCAGTTTACAAAAAGCTCCTAGTGCATCTTTGAAACTAAATGTTTTACAGTGGCTTTTCTTACACATCTTTTCTGAAAGAACATACTTTGTTCCAATTGACCACTAAGTATTAAGCATGGGCAGCTGTTGGTAGAGTAGCAGTTTCAATTTTTTGGCATATCTTAACTGTGCACTTTGTGAATTTTAAGTTAATGAAGGCAACTGAGATTGACATTCCAAGGGCAGCTGTATGTACTAATGAGCCTTATTCCGCGTCTGATAGTGTTTTAAAACATTAAACCTAGCGATCAAGATATCACTGCCTCGATTACATCTGTACACTAAAAGTACATATAGTTAGCAGCACTGAACACACTGAAAGGAAAATGGATCTGTGAGGGTTTTTATTATTGTTTTATTGTTGTTTTTAAATAATTATGGCCTTATTTGAATGTTTAGAGATTCCCCTTCCCTTCTTCCCTCCCAGGTACATATTGTGTGGTACTATTTTTGCCTGCATAATAGACGTTAATTTTTTTTTTTCCTTGTGAAATCTTTTGACTTAAACATGCTGTGTAACTTAAGTAAATGTTAAAATAACAGTTTGATTTAATAAATGGTTCATTTTAAATGTTCCTGGCTGTTCCTTTTTCAGTGAAGCCCGCTTTTCACTGGTACACCTGAGGGATCTTTGAATTTCAAAGATTTAATCTGTGGTCTACAAAGTTACAATAAATATTCTGCACTTGGTCTAAGGACCCATATAAACAAGAAAACATGTATCATCAAATGATATCTGTATGCATATCTGCAAAAGAAAGCTGAAACCTTACTGTGATCCATTAGTTAAAAAAAAAAACAAAACAAAATTGGGAGCTTGTGGCTTATATGATTTAGGTTGTTTTTTTATAAAAATTTTATTTACCATTAATGTATCTTGAGAGGAGAAATGGAGATGCAGCAGTCAAAATCATGGTTAATGAAAGATGACAAAGAACACGGGTGATATTGCAAAGTCATTTTTAAAGTGCTATCTAGCAGTGTACTGCGTGTTGTGTAGTTATAGGGCTTTTGTGTTCCCCTTCTGGAATAACTCCTTCAGGTCTGAGCACACAGTCAAAAGCCTATTGAGAAGGGAAGCGTGAGAGAGTACAAGAGCACTCTGACCTCACAAAATCGTTCCTGGAAGATGGAATTGTATAATAGAGGAAAACAAGTGTTGAAACTCAGAATGAGATTTCTGAAGGTGGAACATAAAATGTTCTACAGGCTTCAGGACAATTTAGAGAGGCATGTGGTTATTAACCTGCTCTGAGGACTGGGCAGAACTCCAGAGTTACAGACTGGGGTAGGAACATACATACAGCAACCCTTCCAACTTTACTGTCACCATCTCAGCCGCCACTATAGTTTTGTACATGTGTATTCAAGACTTTTTCCGCTGCAACAGCAATGCCTTTGTTGTGTTTGCGGGAGAAAAATCATTGTCACAATTTGTGAATCTGCATCTTTATAACTAGGGATACGGTTCTTCTCTATATGCTCTTCTCTTTGATAGTTGTCTTCACAGTAATGCCATCTGGTTTATTCTGCCATTTTCACTTTCAACATGCACATCCTTCTTAATAGCTCCTCAAAATGTTAAAGATGTCAGAAGCACTACTGCCTGAATATTTGATTGTGTTTAAGCTAGGTGTTTCCTTGGATCTCAGTAATCCTAAGTTGCCGAAACTGGCCCCATAACTAAATGTCACTGAGCGATCTCATTTACAGAGCTGAAAAGGGCTGATCTCTTCAAGCAGAAGTGCAGTACACACACACCTGCAGCTGCCCTTTAAGCAGGGAGCCAGACCTACACTTTCGGCAGCTGAAAGAAGAGCTCGTGCCTAAATTCAGTGGGTAGGTAGTTCTGCCATTCACAAAATTACTCTTCAACCAATGTTTATACCTGTTCCTTGTTGTAGTCTCTAAGCTCCTGATCTTCCTGGTGGATATTAGAGACAGCAGCCTACATTGTCCCTTAAATGGAGTCAGCAGCATGTGTGCGTCCAGGCTGTAACTATGGAAAGCAGAGGAGCTCCTCATCGCCCCATCATGCCTGCGCTGTAGCTATGCTCTGACTGTGGCCAGGTGCTGTGAACTGGGTAGAACTTGCCGAAAGCAAGGAGATGAGTTAGCAAAAAAAAAAAAGGGAAAATAAAAGAAATCAAAACAAAAAGGCCCTTACATGACTACAGCTATCAGATATTGGACTTGAAGGTATAAAAAAAATCCTTATTGACAAACAGTTGTTATTGACCTGCTGCGCTGTCCTGGTGATTAATGATATCCCTTCCAAACGGGTACCTGGGGCAGACAAAGCACTCATTTAATATGACACAGTCACACAAAGTAATGAACCTTGTCTGAGAAAAGTCAAGAGTTAAATTCAGTTAACATTTCAAAGGAGGGATTCTTGGCCTTCTGCCACCGCTACAGCTTTCTGCCATAGCAACTAGTCTCCAGATAGCAAGAGCGTGATTCACTAGTAGTGAGAGGTGATTGTTGAATTTGAATATTTGCATTTATAGATCTACTCCAAGCCACGCATCTGCAGTCTCGGTGATTTGTGTCCCTCTTACTGTGGTCTCCTGCTGCCCTTCTCATTTGGTGGAACGCGGTTCAGGGGACTGCTGGGCTATTCACATCTGTGATTAGATGTGTAATAGATTATTGATTGCTTTGTCTTGTAAGGTACTAAATCGAGTCTTCTGTATTGAACTGTTTATAGGTTCTGTTGTTTACTTCTGTACAGCAGCTGGTTAAAATCAAAGACTTCAAGTCTGCTACAGAAATAACGTGTCAGTAATGTTCAATATAAGTGAAGAGAAACCTTTGTTCAACTTCACACGTTTCCTGAACTGTAATCTGGGATGGTTAAAAGTGATCTACCTCTTCTACTGCAAAACAGGGAAAAAAGAATAAAATAAAAAGCACAGAACGAAGAAACAAAAGGTATGTGGTGGCAGAAGACTAGGATGCTGCAAAATTGGTCACTCGGGGTTTTTATCAAAAGATAAAGTAGCAACAATGACACAGCCATCATGGACAGGCCCAAAAATAAACAACCTAATGGAAGAGAACAAATATTGAAGAAACAAAAATGACATAATTCTGGTTCTTTTTTTAGTGTCACATTGTGAACAGCAACCGTTAAATACCAGATATCATTAAGGAATTATGTAATCTCCCATTAAATTGGGATTAAACAAGCAGGAGGCATTTTAAAAAGACCTTTAGTCGATAAAATCATCCTTCCCTGTGTGTGGCACAGGGAACTCCTCAGCATTCAGCTGGATGCTGACATACCATTGCCTGATGAATGCACAGACTGATGCAGAGTTGGCTTCAAAAGGCGCCGTGGGACCTGACCGTGCAAACAGGTACCGACGGCCCCAGTTCCGTTGCAATGGGCATTCTCCATGATGCTGGGATCATCGCAGCTTGGATGCAGCTGCCACCCCTGAAGCACATCCCTGCTTGCTTTACCTGATGGCCGTGAGACCTTGGACTGCAACAAGGATGCAGACAAACACGGGCTCTGTGGTGGGCTGCCTCATCTCGGTCTCCTCAGCCCATGCATCACCCTGGGGAGCGGAGGATCACCACCAGGTCCGGAGCATGGTGCAGAAAGCCCTGCCCGGCAGGCAATCCAGCAGATACTGCTCTCTGCAAAGTTGCTATCTCGAAGCAGGGTACCCATGGCAGTGTAGGATTATGTCAGTAGTCAGAGCCCCGAAACCTGGCATTTGCACAAACAAGAGCAGTTCCCAGAGGAGACGAGGAGGCAAAGCCTCGCCACAGCCTCTGCAGGCGAGGTCTGCAGAGTCAAAAGAGCTGTCAGCAATTCGACTCGAGCTCCATCAAGTGTCTGCTCTGTATCCTCAGCTACAGCCTAGAAAGAGTTTAACTCTCTCTCATTCCCTTTTGCAGGTGGCAACATTAAACACCAAGAGAGGAGTCGCAACCAGAGGCCGCAACCAGAGGCCGGGGCAGCAACAGCTGTCTCCCTTTTTAGGGCCACTCAGCTGCTTTTTCTCTCTCCTTTCCACTTCTGACTACTTTTCCCACTCGAATGATTCTCGGAGTGGGAGACTGCCTGTGGGAGACTTTTCACATGCCCTTTGTGGCTGCAGCTGGGACAGACCTTACTGATTCCCAAACTGCTTCTTGAGGAGATCTACCAGCCCTTGGTAGACATTAGTGCCCCTGTCTGTCCTTTGAGCTGCCTGGGACAGTGCCCCCTCACCCGATCCAACCATAATGAGCTGGGGTAGGTTTAATTGCTTAGAAAGCAGATTCCTGGCAACTCAGGAACCTTCTTTTTGACAGCACGCATCCAGGGAGTGCTCCCGTGAGCGACTTGGCTGTCAGCTCTGAGGGCTTAATGCAGGTCTGGCAGCGCACCACCAGGCAGCTGCGGAGGAGCAGGCAGGGGATGGAAACCCCATCCCCATCCCAGCTGCTCCTAGAAGAGGACACATGGACAAACCCCGGGAAATGGGCACTGGGGTACAGGGCAGACCCTGCGAGGCTGGAGCTGCGCACCCCATCCCGTTCCCACTGGAGCGACAAAGCCCATACTGTGCAGCCCGTGCTTCTTCTTTGATCCTTGCCGTGCTACGAGCAGATGTGTTCCCACCCCCGGCTAACCCCTTTGCCTGCAGAATGGGTTCTGCCGCCTTAGTCATTGCTTGCGTTCCCCAAGTGCCAACAGCCCCTGCCAGCAGCATCAGCAACAGCCTCTGTAGAAAATTGCATCCGCCCTATTTCTTCAAAATTCTTATTTTTAGAGTATTAGCAAACTCTGGGCAGTTGCTCCGATCACCTTCCTCTCAGCAGCTGGAAACATCTGAGTACAGATTGGAGCACGTATCAAGCGTCTCTTGCCAAACAGGGCTGAATATTCCCCTCCTTTCGTTTCTTTCTCTGATGGTTCAATAGCTTCACCTTCAGACACAGGATAATTGAGGGCCGCCTCCAGACAGGTTGTTTCTATTTTCCACCCCATCCCCCCATTTGAATACTTTTAATGACAGAGCATTTGTTATTGCAAAACCTGTGACATTTTAACACAGCTTCATGGCAGTATCACTCCAAGAAAAGCTTCAAAAATTACCTCCCTTCAGGGCAAGTTTTAGCCACTTCCGCTCCTCTGCGAGGCATTTTCTTCACCGCAATTTTAAAATCTCAGAACAGGACTCCTTGGGGCCACCCCAATCACTCCCGTGGAGCAAACATCCTCGTTCAGTGTCGCATTATCACAGCTTGATTTTGCACTTCACTACTAGCCAGAAATAAGCCCAGCAAACTGCCCCAGTCTCACCTGACAAGAAAGCAGCGCACAGCCCAGCTGCTGGCGTGCCGGTGGAGCCTTAGCGCTGGCCCTTTGTGCCAAGTGAACAGTGTAGGATGAATTTTCCTGGCCGCGTTTTGGCAAAGCCAAAAACCAGTTTGTAAGCATCATCAGCAGGACACGTGGCCAACACGGCCCCGTGCAGGGATGCGGGTGGCCCTCCAAGCAGCCCGGTCTGGGGGCTGCCCTCCCTCACTGCGTCCTGGAGAGGGATGTGTCTTCTGGGTTTTAAAAGCACGAAGAAGTTAGTGATGCTCCCAAATGGGACAGGTGTTGCCCAGGAGCCAGCATCATTTGCTGGCCGGTGGGATTCCTGGCAGTAATTCAGCAGTGATTAACTAGAAGAAAACATGAGGATAACTCCTTCGCTTCCATATACTTTGTTCTCTGCATGGCTGCTGTGCCCCAGCGCCTGCCGGGAGGAGTTTCGGTGCCGATGATTCATCTTCGGATGAGTCAGAAGTAGAAAGCAGGACTCAGCCTTCATCCCCCCTGCGGGGAGAGCCCAGCTCTGAGAGAAACCAGATGTACCTGGACTTCCCAGGCAGCTCCTGCAGGTCACTCTCTGTAGACGTCTCTGATGGAGATCTCTAAGGTCACATGGAAAAATTATCACCCTAAATCCCAGGGATTTTCAGGCCAGGCTTGGATGCCTCTTTGATTTCTGAAACCTTCCGTTGACTTGCCACATCTCTGCAGCTTGTAAAATCTGGGGGTGTGAGGGTCTCTGGAGGACCCTGCTACAGCCAGCCCGGCTCCCACAGGCACGGCAAGGCTGACTTCCCACTCCCTGCAAGCAGGAGGCATTTTTGGAAGTGCTGGGGCTGAAGCCTTGCCCCAGCGGGGGCCGCGATGCCTTCTGCCACGAGGCCTGAGCAGGTCCCCCGGGGGCAAACCGAAGGGGCGTGCATGGCTGCAGCCGCACGCGGCCGTCACCCCACGTTCAGGCTAAACAAAAGTCCTGCTGGAGCACGGTGCCGTCATCCACATCAACTCCCAGCATTGGCACGGCCAGTGACACCTGTAAGGACGTGTTTATCAGAAGTCTGCTGGCAAAACAGCCTCCCAACAAACACGGGAGTGAGTACTTTTGCATTTTTCCCCCCAGTTTTAGTAGTCTTTATACTCCATGTAAATTTCATTAGCTGGATTTATGTGGTCACTAAACTGCCTGATGCGGTATTATATTCGCAGCGGGAAATTATTTGCCATTCTGGTGAAAATGAGCATTTCCTAGTTCTGTCAGCGCAGAGAATTACGTTATCCGGGAAATAATAACCAGCCGAACTGAAGGAGGGTTTGATTCATGGTAATTACTGATTATATGCAGATTACTTTATGGCTTTAATTCTTTGATCTCCCACTGTTTGCTTGTTAAACCTCTAAAAAAAAGGGGGAGGGGGGGAAGTGAGCATATGAGCGTCTTGTTTGTAAGGTAAATTACAGAACCTAATTTGATGATTACATGAAAGGAAGCAGAGCTCTGCACAAAGCGGGACAGCAGCGGGAAGGAGCCGGCAGTGAGCCACGCTTGCCTCTATGGCCGGCTGCTGCCGCTTCTGGGCTGCTCTTCAGCTCCCAGCTCACATCCCCATGACTGCAGCCCTCACCTTGCACTTGTGGCTGCTTTTACTGGGGCCACAGCAGGGGCTGGTCCCAATAAAACACCCGTGGGCAAAAGTTGGGGCATGTAAAGGTGGCTTCTTGCTCCTCCAGCTCACAGCCCCCCCAGTCTGTCCCTTTTCTGCTTTCACCCCTGTTTGTCAGATGGAGGTAAGTGGATGTATTGTTTCATCTGTGCTCAAAACGTCTCTGAAAACACTTCTTCCAATTAAAAGCAACAAAAAGGCCCTTGCAAACCTTCAGTTTTAGCTGGCGCCATGCTTTAAAACATTAGAAGCTGGTTAGCAAACTACAGGCTGCCTTTGACAGAAAGCTATCCGAAAATAGATCATCACCGGCATCGCTGCCGTTTCTCAGCCACTCAAGACTTTCCGAAACAGCTCTTCTCCTCTTATTTCCTACAGCAAGCCTTCAGCAGGCTCGCAGTCCCCGGAGATGAAACGGGCCTTTTGATCATACGTATTATTCTTAGCATTGCTGGAGCGAAATAGCAGCCCCTCTGCTCTCTGTCTAAGGGAGAGATGGGGAGCGGGGCCGTGCTCCCTCCCGCCACCCCTGCCTGCCTCCCCGCCTGGCTGGGACTGCGGCCATCCCCCTCGTGCCGGGGCAGCATGCTCACCGCTCACCGCCTTTATTCTAAAAATACATATCTACACCCTCTTAAGTGAAAAGAGGGTCGCCGGGGTTCGCATCCAAAAATATCGCAGGCTCAGAAGCGGGGCCGGCGGCTGGGTGCTCCGCAGGGCTCGGTGCGCTTGTCTGCAGCCGCTCCTGCGTGTGCCAGTTGGGATCTTCCAGCTGCGAGCACTTTATCTAATAGGCGAAAGGCAGAGAGAGGGAAAGCGCTGTAATTAGCAGCACAAACGACAGCTCTCCGCGCCAGCCCTGCCTGCCCGCACCCCCTGGGGAGAGCAGCACAGAGGAGCCGGGGAGGGGGGGAGCAGCACCCCCTAAAGCCATCAAGGATGGTCCACAGCATCACCTGCAGCCCATGCGAGCACTGGCACCATCGTGGCATGGCGCAGGGCCAGATCCAGGCTCTGGGGTGGAGGGTTGGCGTGACCAGCACCCCAACAGGAGCCTCCAGAAAATCACCCCGTCCCCTTGGTCAGTACCGGCCCTGATGGCCACCCCAGCCTGACCATGGGGCGATGCTGTTCCTTCAGTCCACATTATTGCCCTTGCTAGTAGAGAACCCCCTCCCGGATGCAAAATCGGATCCTTGTCTGTTCCCAACTGCCCCAGCAGATGAAACGCTCTGAGTCTGTGCCCCACTCACTGCAATGGGCAGCGCCACTCCTTCTTCAGAAGGACACCTTCTTCAGAAGTGATCCCCATTCCTGCTGTAATGTCAAGGGGGACAAATACAGGCTTGGCAGAGAACGGATCAAAAGCAGCTGTGGGGAGAAGGGCCTGGGGGTGCTGATTGATGAGAAGCTCAAGATGAGCCAGCAATGCGCAATTGCAGCCCAGAAAGCCAACTGTATGCTGGGCTGCATCAGAAGAACTGTGGCCAGCAGGTCAAGGGAAGTGATTCTGTCCCTCTACTCCTCTCTTGTGAGACCCCACCTGGAGTACTGCATCCAGCTCTGGATCCCTCACCACAGGAAAGACATGGACCTCTTGGAGCGGGTCCAGAGGAGGGCCACGAAGATGATCAGAGGGCTGGAGCACCTCTCCTATAAGGACAGGCTGAGGGAGTTGGGGTTGTTCAGCCTGGAGAAGAGAAGGCTCCGTGGAGACCTCATTGAGGCCTTCCAGTACCTAAAGGGGCCTACAGGAAAGATGGGGAGGGACTTTTTATCAAGGAATGTAGTGATAGGACAAGGGGTAATGGCTTCAGACTTGAAGAGGGGAGATTTAGATTAGATATGAGGATATTAGGAAGAAATTTTTCCCTCTGAAGGTGGTGAGGCACTGGAACAGGTTGCCCAGGGAAGTTGTGGATGCCTCATCCCTGGAGGTGTTCAAGGCCAGGCTGGATGGGGCTTTGAGCAACCTGGTCTAGTGGGAGGTGTCTCTGCCCATGGCAGGGGGGTTGGAACTAGATGATCTTTAAGGTCCCTTCCAACCTAAACCGTTCTGTGATTCTATGACTCTATGTTTTAGCCTTTCTGTTTTGCAGAGGCAGAGCTGGAGGTGGCCAGGCAGCCCCACCAGCAGACTTTTATCTGCCTGTGCAGGACGGCCACACTTTGGATTTCTGAACTTTTCCTTCTCCCTTTGCAGGTCATAAGCCTTTAGAAGAATGATATAGGCCACTTTGTGCTGACCAGTAAGAGCTATTCATCCTCATATTTACCACCTTTTTGCTCTGCTTTCCGTCAGTGTGAGAATAATATTTAAAATGTAACCATAATGAAATAAATACAATTAAAAGAGAGCTACTTTCCCTTTGGCTGTTTGCTATGGAAAGGCTGCTTCTTCCCTGTCTTCCCCACTTGTTTCACGCACCCCCACCATCAGATAGCATTTGATCCACTACCGCAAATTAGCAGCAGGCAGATTATGTATAGTTTCTGTGCCGATGGTGCCTGGAGACGGCGTGCGCAGTTCTGCTTTATCCCACAGCTGGCTGCCCCCGGGGCTAACCACAAACCACTTTCAGGCCGTGGTGAAAAACCACCTGGGTGATGGTGTTTCACATGCCCCGAATAAACCCGAAAGTCTCAAGCGCTCCCCCC
>VZSZ01007645.1:264587-285497 GCA_013398815.1 Ibidorhyncha struthersii
CGCCGCCGCGCTGGAGCGGCGCATCAGGAGGTGGCAGCATCTCCCCGCCGTGCAGAGCCCGGTCCCCGGCGGGGACAGGGACAGGCCGGGCACAGCCGCTCCCCGGCCGCCTCCCAGGCAGCTGAAGTGCTCTTTTCAAGAGAAAAGAAGCAATTTTTATTACTTTTGCTCTCAAGGCCCACGTTTGGCATCTCATGCTTTCCATTTACCACTTATTCCTATATTTAGCTCTTCCCTTCTTTTCTTTTCTTTCCTTTACTTTTTTTTTTTTTTTTTTTTTNTAGCAAAAAGGCAGCAACCTGCCTGCAGCAGCCGGAGCAGCATGCCAGGGTCTCACCCGAGCTGCGCTGGTCACCCCAGTCCCCAGCGAGGATGGGCATTGAAGGAGAGGGGCTCCCGGGGCACGTCTGTCACCCATGGGATGCTCGCTGAGGGAGCAGAGCCCTCGCCTGCTCGAGGGGATGGAAGCTGGATGTCCCAGCATTGGGCTGTGGTGGGGCTCACCCCAGCCTCCTGCTTGCCTGGGGATGGGGGAGACAAGCCCTGCAGGAGCCCTGCGAGAGCCCCCCAAAGCGAGTGAGAAATCCCTCTCCTCTGGTCACCTGGGAAAGAGAAGGTGGCACTGCTACCGCTCTGTGAGCGGCTCCACACCACGGGTGACATGAAGCCCAGGGAACCCCCGAGAACGGACCCGCAGGGGGCTCAGCACAGCAGCCAGACCCGCACCCATCCCACTGTGCCCCTGGGCCTGCTGCCACACGGGCCGGGACGGGTGTCACAGCCCCACCGTCCCAGGCTCCTTCAATTGCCAGGAAGGCCAGAAACTGCAGGAAAAACTGCGAGAACATTATTTGGAGCTGGCTGCTGAAGTAACAGCTCTGCAACACCTTTCCTTCGCAGGAGGCAGCAGTCTGGTGCAGGAGCGATGCCCATCTGCTCCCCCCTGGTGCAGAGCTATTGCCCCTCTGGAGGATTTAATCGATCAGCCCACGTGTCTTATCAGCTGCAGAAAATGCTCCCAAAACCCAACACATCTCCTTGCCCTCGGTGTGCCAGCTTCAGCCTCCTGCAGACCTCACCTCGGTTCAGAGCCAAGGGAGATTGAGAGCACTTTAAAAAAACCCACCCAGACAACTTCGGATAACCTGAGATTTCTTTTCCAAAAGGAGCCACGCTGCTTTGGAACCCAAGAGATCATTCGGAAATGCCTGTGCTGTTTCTGCAAATGGGGTGCAGGTAGTTTAAGAATATTGCCCCTCATTTGCAGAAAGCTCCAGAGTGGAAAAACACTCAGCTCTGCCACGGGAAGGGGCACAAGCAGCCGTGCTGCTCATCCACAGCCAAGGTCTGGCGTTGGTGGGCACCACCTGAAGATACTACCCTCAAGCAACACCGAAAAATAGAAAACAGCCTCATCTCTTATTTCAAGAATCTCTTGGCATATTTCTAAAGGTCCTTCCCAAAAACTGTGACTGGGGCCCTTTTTGTAGACATGGCCCATCACCATTACGAATCCTTGGGATTCAGGTATAGGAAGGCAGGTGGGACAGTGCGGGCATTTAAATGCAGAGGGGCAGCAGAGCCAGAGGCCACACCTTGACGCAAACTGGTCATAAACTGGTGGGAGGGATGCCGGTCCCAGCAGAGCAGCAGCAGCACAGGAAAAGGCACTGGCAATTTGCAGAAGCTCTAATCACTAAAAAAGCCAGGGTGGCCAGAAACAGCAAAAAGCATGTTCTGTAGGATAAGCGAGTTGTTCCCTAAGGATGAGCAGACACTGCTCACACACGGCTATTCCTCTGCACTGAAATGGTGTTTCTGTCAAGGCTTTCACCTGGCGGAAAGCTGTGGTCTTCACAGTCCAGACAAGGAAGCACAGGGGTGTTAGGGAAGGTTTAAATCCTTATAGGTTGGTATCATCTTTTATAAATACCTGCAGACGAGGTTTCTGTCTCATTAAGTTTCGCTTACACCTGGCAAGTAACATAATTGCCAGTCAGGCGTTTGTGAATTCGTTACGTCACGGCGTCGCCGTGTGGGTCTTTACTTGCGCATCCTTAGCGCGGCCTCGGCTTTGCGGGGAAGCCCCCGTGGGACCTGCCCCTGCAGGGACGTGTTTGTGGGGTGCCAGGGCCCTGCTGCAGGGGTGGCCTCTGCCTCTGCGCCCCTCCCAGACCGACGACGTCCTTCCAAACCCAACCGTCTCCCCAGGGCTGACCTGGGAGAAGGGGCCGAGGGGAAACGTCTGTACTCCCTTCCCTTTTTCTGATTACTTTTACAGCTTTATTTTTAGCAGCAGGCCGGTGGCGCAGGCCCGGCTGGTGCTGAGGCTCCCCGAACAGCCTCCCTGGCACAGCTCTGGCAGAGGGCACCGCCACTCCCTGTGTCTCCGTATGGATTCACCCTCAAGCAAAAGCATCCACTCCTCTCGCTTGAAGCCCCAAGCCTCAACCCCAGAAACCTGGTTGTTAGCCCCTGGTGACTCCATGCAGGCCACCGCCATGGCTAAACATCTCCCTGAGGTGGGGACCAAATACCCCAATGGAACAAGTGCTCTAACACCAGCGTCCGCACAGGCTTGGTGGTGTCCCTCATCTGAACCCCACATATGATTGCTGCACTGACACTAACCGTTATGTTGTCCCAAATCCGGGTTCTTTACCCGGTGCGCAAGCCAATAGCACACAGAGCAGAGGTATCTCTAAGTTTATTCCATTAATGCGCAGAAATGGGGCGCTCGCCCCAAAACAGGAGCACACCTTAGTTCCAAAAAATCTCCACTTTTATACATTGATTTTACATATTCATACAATTAATACATATTCATTGTTATTCTCTTTAACGATGGGTCAAGATTTCTTCGCTTCCTGTGTAAATTAGTGCACAGACTCTGCCTTCTTCCATTGTTCTCTTTTGAGAAAGTGGTATCATTTGGGTAGGTGCTCAATGAGTCAGTGGTCGCGATCTGCCCCTGCCAAAGTTACCTTTTACTTACTTCTCCTCTGATCTTGGCAGTTCCAAGTAGTTTTCTCGGTTTGCTGACCAAGCCTAAAGTTCATCACTGTCTTGACAGGAATACCCAGCTTATCAACAATGCTGCATTGTCTGGTGGTTAGTTCCTTAATTGAAGTATAGATAAATCATGCCTAGTTACTATTTCTCTATTTTATTATTAGGTAAATAGTTAAATAGGGTTGGGGCAGTACAGAGGACTGGAGCAGCAGCAGGTTTCCTTGGTCGTTTCCATTACATTTTACATTTCATTTTCCTAGTTTATGTCAATGTTACTACAACAGTTAGGCAACGCCAAAGTAAGGTGAGCCCTTCCATCTCTCAGGCACTACATGGCAGTACTGGTGCCCAGGGCTCCGAAAAGTTGATTTTTTCCCAAAGAGTTTCCCTGTGCTTTCCCCACTCAGCATGACCCTCGAGTGCCATTGCACCACCAATGCCACCACCACAGGCCATGGGCACTGCACTGAAATGCTGTGGTCCCGGTGACAGAGGCTTTAACATCGGCCTCTTCATTTGCACACAGACAGCAGAGTGGCTCACACACTCCTGTGCTTACTGGAGATAAGAGCTGGGGCTCTGGGGGGCTGCCCGTGGCTTTCAGTCTCCATATGCACCGAGAAACCAAAGCAGTGTGGTGTGGTGCGGTGCCCCTGTGCCCGGGCATCTCCTCGGGGGACAAGGGTGAGTGAGCCCACCCAGAGAAGGCAGGTGGCTGTGCTGGGGGGCTCTGGGGAGCTCCTCCGCACCATTGCCAGCTCTCGTGGGCACCAGTGCTGGGCTCGGCCGTCTCACCCACTGTGGCAGTTTGCTCCTGGCAATTTGTCAGGTCAGGCAGCACGATCGATCCCACACCAAACCCCCCACGACTGCCTCCCGGGATGGACCACTGCCCCAGGGCAGAGCCAGCCCTCTCCCCAGGGTGGCTGGTGGCTGTCAGAGCTCACCTCCCAGCGCACGTCCCAGTGCACCTCCCAGTGCACATCTTTGCTTTGGTGTTATGTGTAGCATACATGTACTGCGCACACTTACACGCTCCCACCAACAAAGGAGTTGTTTTATGGTGTGCTGGATTGTTACCACCATGTAAGAGTTTGCATAGGGAGGGGAAACTGGATCCCAGCTCCCCACTGCATTAAGCACAACAGAGCCATGTAAAAAAAAACAGTCCTGCCTGGAGTTGGCCAGAGCTGAGCTCCTTGGTCCTGGTTTCAGCACATAAATAAAGGAGCTGATGATGCCACAACCTGACTGATGGCATCTCCCAGAACTTTCAGAGGAGGAGCCTGGGAAATGGCTTTCATTGTTCTGTGAAAATGCTGGAAAGCAGGAAAGCACAGTTTAGCTAGAAACATTTGAGGTACTCAAGAAAAGCTAAAGTCTACTAATGAATTTTTGAATATAATTTTCATCTGTAGGTGTGAGACGTTTCAATAAACCCTATCTTTTTAATCAGGTCTTTAAGGATAGGTGGGCTGCCACAGGGGCATTTCCTGAGAGCATCACTTGGGTTAAAACAATGAGCATCCTCCAGGCAAGCACAACAAGAACCCCCTGGGCTTTTCCCCATTGCTTCTGTACCCATCTCCTAACATATGCCCGGAGCTGGGGAGGAGCAGCCTGCACAGAGTGTCTCTTTCCACCCCTGGGAAGGACAAGGGGAATGGCACGGATGCCGCTGAGACCTGTCTACATCTCAGACTGAGGACAAGCCCTGACTTCCATCCAGGTGAAGCTGCTCATCCGTGGTGACCGGCTCACAGAGGTACTTCTCCATGCAGAGCTGGGCAAAGGATATTTCATAAAAAGAAAACAGTGTGCATGTATAAATTTGGAGCCTGCTGCCCCACAAGACCTCCCATGTGTGCGTGGGGTGGTATAACTCCTGATTTGTGCCTGTCCTGCCCCTTTCGGTCAAGCAGGGCAAGCAGCAGCAGGGCTGAGCTGCGGCATGTGGCAGTGTGGCCGCAGCCAAGAGGCCAGCCCACTCAGAAATACACATGGCTGGCGAGGCGAACAGCCCCCTGAGTCCCTTTAAATGAAATAACTGATCCCTCGCTCATAAACGTTTGCATACAAACAGCAGCGGCCTCACCTTTATCAGCAACCGGATATTGAGGTATCAGTGCCTGTGATTTCGGCAGCTTGTTTAAGTGCAGATTTTCCTTTTACGGGCTGCAATAAATCAGGCCGATTATGTTTGCTAAATTACTAGCTTTCTTTTGGCTAGTTGTCTGCAGATTAGGCTTTTACTGTCACTGACAACTGCATGTATTCCTGTGTCACATACCTCTTTAACACGAACATAGTGTGGAAAGAAAATACTGTAAGAATGTTCCCTCCCCTCTTCAAGGCAAAGGCATCACAGCAATATCAACCCTTCTTGCAGTCAGGTGGTTGTGCTAAATGTCTTTATTAACCTGATGTTCACAGAAAAGTAAATGCTCTGGGAAAATATCAACAGGGGTAACATATTTTATTTGGCAGTTGATCACATATGACTGCTACATGCTTTGCTATGACCATTTTAAAGTTTGTTACTGGTAGCACTGGGTATTCACCATGGAGATAGTACAGAAGGAGTGCATTAAAGATGTGTGCTGCCAAAAAATGAAAGACCAACAAGACCGAGACCATGACCCGAACCCAAACCCTGGACATGGAGCAGGACCATGTATGAGGGACTTGGCCAACCTACTCTTTGCTGAGGACACAACACTTGGAGTCTTGCGGCAAACCCAGCACTGTGAATCTTGTATCCAGCTGTGCCCACAGAAAAAGGGTCCTTTTTTGGGTAACCGCCACCTCTGAGCAGGCACTTGCTGTCTCATGCTGCCCTGCCTGCTCCAGAAACATCTCCATGACCCCCCTCACATCATTTCCACTGACAAGGAGCCTTCTGCCTCTTCTTCCTTCGTTCAGTTCCTGCATCTCTTTGCACAGTGCATCCACAGGATGGTCCTGAGGTCCACACCTCCTTGGAAAGGCGTACCCAAGTGACAGTGGTCATAGTGAAATTGCTCTGCAACACAGACCTTCTAAAGGCATATAAAGGCTTTCACTCAACAATTACTTGGTGTAGTGAATGAGTAGGATTTCTGAGGGGGAGGATCAGTGCACTGCACAGCTCTGTAGGTGCTGGACAACATCAGGCCCCTGGTTCTTACTCAAAATGCATCCTGCCAGCATCCCTCAGAGGGTTCAGAAAACTAAATTATTGCCTTTTTTTTTAACTAACAAAGTTTGACTAATTCAAACTCAGTAGCATGAGCATCTGAACAAATTGCATCCTCCCAGGTTTTCTACAAGGTTCTTTGTCAAAAGTTACTATAATTTAGATAAATGTCTACTGTCGTCACCAAGCCTATAGCTTTGACAAAGACAGCTATTGATTTTGTCTGATGTGATCTATCCCGGATGAACACATGCAGCTTCTCACTCATCAGCTTGTTATCCGCTACATTATTACATATTGATTCCCTTATTTGCTTTGTATTTACCAGCTGCGGAAGTTGGCTGAGTTGTTTGGCAATTTTGGGGATGAACCTTCACCAAGATCCTTTGCTTTAGTCTGGTTTTCTCATAGCAAAGCTTGGTCAGCGTTTGTCAGAGGGATGGCGTTATTCTCTGCAGGTTTCCATAGGTTCCCTGAATGACCTGAGCAGAAAGAGAACCAGGTGAGCGCTTAAGATCCTCCCTACCCTGACCTTTCTGTCGAAGCCATGAGGTCTGTCCTCTGATGTTGCAGACGCTGATTTGTGCACGTATGCTCGTGCACACCTACCTTAATTCTGCTATCAGATACCATTACATTACAATTACCATTAATTAAAATGAATGGCTGTGTCCTAATGACATGGACTAGAATTTGACCCTGTTTGTTCATCCACATCATTATGATTTAATTTGCAGTCTCTATAGTGCTATGCCAGTTCCTACAAAGCACGTACAACAGACCTGAGCATCTGAAGGAGATTTTCTTCCACCCCCTGCTATTTTTGGTAGCACCAGCCCCTGCTTGGCGGAGGCCCTTCATTCTGCCCGGTGAGCCGTCACTCACACCATATCGATGGGAAAGGCTCAGATCAGCAGCGGTGGACAGGCACTGGCAGTCCAGTATTAGGAGCTCACAGTGATTCAGTAACCCTTCCCTCCCATCAGCTGTAGATAACCTGGAATAAAGAACACCTCCATGGAAATCACTTTACTTGGGACATTTTCCTAGTCTGTATTCATTTGTCACCAGTTTCCAAACACAACTTTAGCTAAAGAGGAAAGACGGTTTACTCCATAATCTTTTTGCATGGCACCTCAAAGAAAAAGAGTGCTTCAGCTTGTACCTGCAGGTAGAGCTGTCCTCAGATGACTTCAGTCGTTTCTCTATAACAGCTTGGAGGTCAGCTGGGCATAATCGTTATAGGAAATGTACCAAAGCACCTCCTACCGTGAGGGATGATTTGTAGCACTCCCCCTTAGCAATGGGCTTGCACACAAGGAAGTCCAATCAAGGAAAACTTGATTTAAAAATATGTCATGGTTTAGGCCAAATCCCACTGGGGACGTAGGGAACCCCAGATGGGACCGACAGATGCTCCCCTCTACCCCTCTGCAAAGAGAGAGGCAGAGGAGGGAAAAAGAGACTTATGAGTTTAGAAGGAACTAAACTACTTTAATGAAATATTATTAATAAAATAAAAAGAAAATAATGAAATATATACAAAACCGTATCAAGCTCCCAGGATGACAATCACGACACCAGCTGGCACTGGGGCAGTCCCAGGCTAGACACAGAGACGGGATTCCAGAGGAACTGGATTCCAGATCTGCAGGCAGGATTGGGACCAAAGGCAGACGAACAGAGTCCTCCTCAGATGTCGGCCATTGAAGGAAGAGAGAGAGCCAGAGCCAGTGCTCCCAGCACTCCCAGCTCCCCAGCTTCCCAGCTTCCTGCTCCCTGCTGCCCCTTTGATCCCTCAGAGGGCTTTTATACTGAGCATGATGCGGATGGGATGGAATACCCTGTTGGTCAGTTTTGGGTCACCTGTCCTGTCCGCTCCTCCCTGCAGGTGGGACCCCACTGTGCTTTTCTGCTTCCAACCCTCCAACGTGGCAAATAACAAAGTTGGTTGGCCTTGGGTGTTATAGCGATAAGTATAAGCAAGAGCCTCTCCGCATACCACTTCTGGACATCAGCCATAAACATTGGTCTTATCACTCTGAGAGAGCGAACATTGTCTGCACAATATGCTGTTAATTTCAGCAGTTAGAAGAGGCCCTGCTAAGAAGCAAAGTTACTGAACAAAATTGGTCCTGTTTTACCTCAAACCAGGACACATATATACACACACACAAACTCAGAGTTCAATGTTTGATTAAGAAGGTGCTGACACTGCAGGAAATATTTGGAGGGAAAAAACTGCCATAATTTTTTCATAAACAATTCTGCTCGTAGAGGCTCCATTCTGGTGTCTAGATGTTGTACGAATTGGAAGAATTGCTGGCCCTAAGAGGCCTGCAATACAGAACAAAGTAATCACAAAGTCTGGCCTACAGAAGGTAAACTGTAGCATCCGTAGTATCTGAGTACCTGCTACTTAAGTATTTCCAAACAGCAAATTAAAGTAGATGTGACTATAACAGTGACATAGAGAAATGGCACTGGAAGAGAGCATATGAGTTTATTCAACCTGTTGCTCTGTCTGGAGACAGACTCATTCTCCCTGTGTTGTTCCCGACAGACACTTGTGACTTGTGAGAAGTTTCCTGTGATGGAGGCGCCCACAACCTCCCTACATAGACTGGTCCAGTGCTCCTTTATTTCTGGCAATGGATAATTTCCTGGTGTCAAGCCTGACTCTTCCTAGCTGTAATTTAAACCCATCATTCATTGTTCTACAAAAACACGGATGTGGGACGCACATGATTTCCATCCACTTTTACAACAGCTTTCACATACTGGAGGAGCTCCCCTGAGCCTTCACAGCGAGGTGATGCTGTTGACTAAGCTTAGCTCATGATATTGCTCCACAGGTTTGCTACATGTCTGGTCACTCCCCATCCTGGATTTGCACCACTGATTTTCCTGCTGAGCTGCTGTGCTTGCCCCTAATAGACTCTCTTTTTTTTTTTTTTCTCAGGCTCTCTTTCAGACTTGCTAAGATCATGCTGAACACCAAGCTGGTCTTCCAAGGTGACTGCAGCCCCTCCCAGCTGCCTGACAGCTGCATACGGAGTGTTCTCTCTGCTCCGTCACCCAAGTCAGTTATGAAGTAATTGACTCACACTTTGGCTGAGACAGACACCTGTGAAACATGACTCAGGACATCCTCCTGCTCCAGCAGCACACCCCCAGTGATTGCTCTCACAGGGGATTTTACAGAGAAATTTCACCGCAATCAAGTTGTTCTCCCTTGCTTGCTCTCAATGCTCTTGAGAGGTTGCACAGAAGAATTAGAGTTTGTGTCAGGTTTTCTTCCTCCACTGTAGTATATGAAGGACGTTTGCCTAAAGCAGCTGTCATATTTGTACAAGGAAAAAGAAAGAAAATCAACTCAGCAATGGGAGAAGAGACACAAACAAGCAATAAGAAGGTCTCAGGCTCTGCACCATCCACTGGTCTTGCGACCTACATCAGCTCCAAGTACTTTATCTGCAGACCTTAACAATTAAAACCAGAAGGAGAGTAATATAAAACACAAAGGCTTCCACTGTATCTCTCTACGAAGGAACATTTTCAAAAGTTAGAAGCAACCACTATCAGCTCATGGCATAAAGGATCTTGCAGACAGACGGACAACATCTACGTGATGGATGAAGTGTGGAAGCAGCCCTTGAGAAAGGCAGCTTGACGGGAAACTGCACTGAGCAATAGTTTTTGTCCCTCCTTTTCTTGGGGTGAACTGGGGGGACGGACCCAGTTAGCCACAGCGCTACAAGCGCATCGCAGCCGATCGATAGCCCAAAGTGCTGCAACAGCCGAGAAATTGTTGCTATGGATTTATATAGGGTTATAAATTTTAAAGGGACGTCACCTGAGAGAAGCAGGAACAGCAACTTCTCTTCTATGTGGAAGCAAAGAGAGGTGATACCGGGACAGACAAAGTTGTAAATGTCATATTAAGGCATTTGGGAATGAAGTGAAGGCAAGAGGATGTAAAAGCTGACTTAGGTTGTTTAAAATGTATTTTTATTGCCTGTGGGTGATACATTGAAGGACATAAATGTGGATTTCTCAGTCTCAGTTTCTGATTAAGAAAGGCAGCGAAATACAGACCACAATTGGAGCCTCCCTGAGAGGCAGCAAGACAGAGTGATCCACCCTCCGCCCCCGCTGCCTGCCCCTGCCTGCCCCGGTGCCTCCGTGGGGAGGGAGGCCCCCGCGCAGCACACCACCACCACCTGCCCCAGACTGGGGATTAGTGTCACCCGAGTGGGAGAGACAAGACACCCACCTCCCTGCGGGAGCTGCAGGGGGGCTTGCGGCAGAGTTGGCAGTCGCAGCTGCCCTCAGCCGTCTGAAAAGAGAGGAAGACGGAGATGTGTTTGAGGAAAGGCAGTTTGTGCCAAGTGCAGGAAACCTGTCATTTTCACAGTGCCTTCAGGGAAAAGAGAAGGAAAGACAACCTCTGGGGTAGAAATGAAGGCAAATGGGGGCGTCAGGGCAAGAAGGGAGAGAAATAGGAACAACAGACGCATATGGATGTTCCCAAAGTGGGAAAGGAAGACATGCATCCTGCCTGTGTTTTCCACGCAAACACCTTGTTCCAGGAGCAAAATTACTTTTCTGATGCTCTTTGTTAGCTCCTAAGCAAGTTTCACTCGTACCTCATTTTCTCGTATCATCCTTTTCTGACCCACAGAAGAGGAGCATAACAAAGCACAGGCTTTCGTGCAGGTATCCAGCTCTCACATGTTGCTATATAGGGATGCTCCACAGAGTGGGATAAGCCACTTTCTGTGTCTTCATCTGTCCGGTAGTATGCTGTACTCTTGAGAAGCACCCACAGCACCAACACACTCCTCAGCTTCTGGCAGGGATACAAGGGGGAGGGAATGCTGAGGGACTCATGCCCTGCTCCGCACTGGCTGAGGCACCAGGGAATCACTGGAGAGGTGGAAACACAGCTACATAGCTTGGCAGGCAAACGGGATAAGCAACTGGTTGGACAGAAAACTGGTTCTGCTGCCTGCATGATAGAGAAGCTGGATTGACATCGCCAAGTCAAGCATCAGACAGATTCAGCGTGTTTCTGCCTGCTCAGATAAAGTAACAAGTGCTCATTTCAGACCACTCATGGCTGGATGGAAGAGGATAATTGGGAAGCTTTTATGGATCTGACCGTCCTATGGTCAGGCAAGAGGTCCTAGTTTTAATGACGATGAAGGCAGAGTCAGAGCCTTCCCTAATTTCTATAAATATCTTATGAAAGAAGAAAATCAGAGGTGTTCTAGTTGGCACAATAAGTACCATGTGCTCCAAAAGCAGTGGTGGGTTTCAGCAGACAAACTTGCACCAGCGTATTTACCAAAAGAGGGCTGGGAGAGTTGTGGTGATTCACAGAGTCTTTATCTCCCCCCAAAACGCTCCTCCCATGGAACTGATGCTGTCTGACAGCATAGCAACTATAACAAAGTATGCTAATATCTCCAATTTCATTGCAAATGAAAATAACGCAATTAGCTGTTCCCATTCACAAATAGGCGGTATCTGATTACTCTTAGGGGTCACTATTCCAGTGTTATGAGTGAGGCCTCGTACAATGGATTTGCTCTGCAAATACCTGTCTCCCACGTGACGGTCTTTGAGTGCCACGGAGCAGCTCAGATCCCCGGGAGAAGGGACTCCATCTTTAACCACATCAAGTCAAGGGGCTGCTCAGAGTCTTGGGTTTTTGCTTAGCGCACAGGTCACACTTCATCCCCAAACCCTCCCTGCAAAAGGCTTTCTGATGTGTTTATTTTTGACAGTGTAATTCAATCATCAACTTTATTATTTTCTTTGAGCTGTTTATAGAACAGCAAGTGTACAGAAAGGTGGAGCCCTTTTAACTTATTTGTCTCCTATTTTTCTTATTTGCCACTGCACAAATACATATAAAACAGGATACACCACTGTTTGGAAAAAATATAAATGCTTTGGGAACAGCTGACTTCTTACTGATTAAGAAAAGTTTGAGCAGTATCCAAAGTAAGAAAATTATATTGGAAGGAGCAAGGTCCCCATTTTTAATGAGACATCTAACTTCTGACAGAAGAAACTTCTTTTGACAACACCTTAGTATTACTTAGATGCATGTCTTTCTATAAAAAGCAGCAACAACTAGAGGTGACAAATTATATCTGCCTGGAGGTATACAATCACATTATCTCACCGTGATGCAAAGGATAACGTGTCACTGAAAGTGATGATTAAAAAACTTCAGTCATTCCAAATGTGTCCTAGATCTAATTACATTTTATAGGAGACTCAACCTTTATTCAAACAATCTACATCTTGGAGAATGTTTCCAGAGCCTCTCCTTCTGCCTCGGTTTTAAATGTAATTATTAATCTGCATGCCATCATCCTGTCAGTGAGAAAACAAGTAGTGATCCATGCAAAATAAGCCTTATCTCAAGAAAGACACAAGGTTCAAGCTAAATTTTAAAACCTTTTTCCAAACCTACTCTGAAAAATGTCATTCTTTCAATTAAGCTACAAACTGAAGCAACCACACAACTAGGAGGCCACTCGGAAAAACTCCTTCCTAGGAAAAATAACTTTGTTTTAAACCAGCCAGGAACTAGACAGTGAGTAGCAGGAAAAAAGCATGAAAATATTCCCCCAGCTCAGATTTTCTTTCCTTCCCCCAGAGCCGATTTGTCTTCTCCTGACCCCACCCAGCCCCTGTGCCTGAAGCATGGCAGCCAGCCCATCCCTGCCGTCCCCACACCATTGAACCAAAACACCCTGTGCTAGAGAAATAAGTGTTTCCCACAGTGCTGATAGACCTCTGTTGCATAAAAAAAAATCCCTTTCTGCCAATATCCTGGGCTCAGCCCCTTCCTCTGCTGGAGGGAATTTAAGCCTGTGGAAACATTGGTCAGTGCAGAGACAAAAAACTTGGATTGTTCTTATCCCACGCGGTGTTCCTGTGCTTTCCTACCAAACGGAGCCACGTGGAAGACACAGGTGTAAGGACACAGAGCTCCTGAATCCTTGCTGAGTTAAGGGGGAAGAAACAGCTTCCAGGCTGCCTGGGCTCTGAAAAAGCAAAGCACCCTGTGCGCGGGCTGCTGCCCGGCTATAACGGGGTGGAGGATAAAAATGTAAAGCAACTGGTCAATTTGGTACTTGTAGGTCCAGTCAGTAAACAAGATTGCTGAGGGCATCACCTACAGGAAGACAGGCGCTTAAATCCTTTTCCTAATTCTGATCCTAAGCATCTAATTCTCATTTTTAAGTGCTGACACATCTTTAAAAATCTGCCATTGTACAGATTTTATATGGTAACCAAGGAAAATAAGGACTCCTTTTTAATTTCTGAGTAATGTTGGAGAGGTAGATAAACTCAGAATCAGGAGTTCAATTCACACAGTATTTTTCTTTTCGTGATTACAGAACTGTAATTCCTATTTACACAGTTATAAAGAAATGCATCTGTAGAGAGATACATCTCGATTCGGAAAAAAGTTCCCTTAACCATTATTCAGATTTGCTGTTTCCACTCAACACCTGTAATGCCTGTGGGCACCAGCAATGGATAAAAACTGGGAACCAAAGTGCAGTCAAATGTTGGCAGATATTTTCCCACGTATTTTCCTCCTCAGCCAGGTTCTGTCACCGTGCCCAGCTGAGAGTGAGATTGAGAGCAGGCTTGCCTCATCTCACACTGCTGTAGAAAACAACACCTTCAGGAGGTGCTCCGGTAGCCAAAAAACCCATAACAAGGCACAGCTTTCCGGAGACATGGAGGCACGAACCTGCACTCACGTCAGGTAACACAGTAGCGCAGCGATCCATCAGTGTGTGTGATATAAAGCACATGGAAAGACAAAGAAAAACCAACAAACGTGGCTATGACATTATGAGGCATTGAGGACACCTCTTGGTTTGTGTACTATTGGGACATCATAATTTTTGTTTCTTTATTTTAATGGTTTTGCTCTTTTTCATGTGTCAGATGTACCATGATTGGACGCTTAATGTTTTTGCCCTTGACCCAAATAAGCATGATAGAAACACAGGCTCCTTTGTCTGAAAACAAAGGAAAATGTCTGTTCTTAAGGAGAACAGCAAGGAGCACGGCCTGACCGAGGCTGGGTGTGCTCAGGTGCAGGGGCCGATGGTGTGCACAGTGCCCGGCCCTGGCTCTGGTCCTGCCTGGGCGGAAAGGAAACCCGTGCCCTGGGGAGAGCTGCCGGGAAGCCCTCTGGCTTGTGCGAAGAAGGTGTGAGGGGTGGTGCAAGGATGCTCTGCCCCCACACCTCATGTCAGGGGCGCAGGGGCAGCAGGGGATAGAAGAGGCATGTTGTCTTGTAGGTGATTGCCAAGCCTGGGTTGGCAGCTAGGAGCTTACTTGGGCTCAAAAGCAGGGTGGAAGGTGGGTCTTGGCTATGTTTTATTCTTCCACAAGGCTGTGCAGCAGTAGCTTGGGCAGCTCAAGCAACCTGCCTGCACTTGCAGTTGTCTAGTCAAGGGGTCTAGGATTGATGATAACTCAATTGATGCTGCAATGAAGAAATGGTTTTGGTCTCTTTTGTCGTGTGCACCACCAAACCGTTGCTGGAAGGGTGCACCGCATTCAGCTGATGTATCCGAGGTACCTGCTGGAGGAGCTTTTTCCATGTTGCGTGTGATACCTTGACCCACTGCGCTCATCACCTAATGCAAATGCTAGCACCTTTGTCTTTTCTCTTTCTCTCCCACCACGTGTGGTATGGTGCCAACAAACTAGAATGGCAAAAAAAAAAAAAAGGATGGGAATCTGCTGGGAAAAAAACCCTTCACTAACAGTCTTTGTGGACCCTATACAGAGACCACACCATTGCTTCACCTCCTGCCACCTTCTGTCACTCCTTTGCAGCAGACAGAGCTGACAGAGCAGACCTGCCTCTGCTCAACCACTTGTCACATCTACTGTCAGTGCTGAGTCAGTGCTCACGGCTCTCCAGGTGCCCTGGCAGCAGTTGGATTATATGTTACTGCCCTCAGTAAATGAAACTGCCCCTGGAGGTATGTTTTCCCTGGGAGAGCTTTCTGTAGTTGGAGGAAAGACTTTAAACCTTGAGAGGGCAGGGAAATGTGTGTCGGTTTTCCACCCAGGGGGGTTTGTGCAGCACTCCTGAGCGAAACGCAGCAGCTCAGGAGCTTTCAGCTGCAGCAGATCCCAGGGAGGAGTTCACTTGACGAGGACCAGGCAATGGGGAGACACCTCACAACTTAGCGTCCCCCAAAAAACCAAACCCAGCAGGGATTAAGGTGAGCTTCAGATGTGCTTATCCTCAGTGCAGGGCTCAGTCACACCCGCTCGGTCACTCTGTGCCCTCCGAGTCACATGTCTCTGTCATGAAGCAGCAAGAAGGAGAAAACATTTTTTTGTTTGTTTTCCCCCTTGTCTTTTTTTTTTTTTTTCCTTTTTAAATGACTACCACCAAAGCTGGCTGAAGAGCTTAGGAGCAGCTGCACTATCAGAAATCATTTTTACCTCATTAAAAAAATTTATCCTTTTAAAATGAGAGTGGCAGAATAGAGATTGGGGCTTCTAGTGTTTCGCCGGGTGTTACTTAGTACCTGTGGATCATTAACATTGATAAAAATATGTACAGATTCACGTTTCAGGTTTAAAAGTGTTTTGTCCTTTTGTTTGTTTAGCTAAATAAAGAGCTTTTGTTTGACCTGTGATTTTGAATCCAGCTGGCCTTTTAATATACAGTGACTCATACAAAGCAGCCTGCAGAGCCGGTCTCGTTTCCACCGTTACACCGCCGATTTAGGCAGAAACCCCACAGAAAATCAAGTGGTGTGGGGGTCTTTCGGCCCGGCTCCCCACCAGGCTTCCTCACCAGAGCTGTGCTCTTCTTTCTGTAATTGTTCCCACTGAAATGCGGGAGCTAATCACACAGAGAGGCACTTCACGCAAGCCAAATTACTAGGATCTGGCCTTTTGAGGCACTGCAAGTCCCGTAAGATTTTCAAGGTTAGCAATAAACCATTAGTTTCTAATGAAAATTGGAGCTGAGGCCAAGGACTTCCTGCCTTAAAATGGTATTTTTTTTATAATGAGATACTGTCATTATCTTGGCTGATATGCAATAGAGCATCACTGGTTTTAGCAGGAGCATGCTGGGAGCTCTTTAGACCAAGACTGACATTATTTTATTCACTTCAGAATAAGCCAAAGAATTTTTAAGGGTGGTAAAGCAGGAAATCTCATTTCCGTTTTCAGTAAAATCTACATATTATGTATATCATTAGCAAACATTGAGCCTGATCCTTGCACCTAACTCGGTGTGTGTTTTCTCCCCTCACAGACTGCGCCAGCGCCGTGAGAACGTAAAAACCATTGAGCACATGGGCCCATAGGGACAAGGAAAGATCCGTGCTCACTAGTGGTAACAGCAATTCTTATTGCAGTTCTGCAGTCTCTAAGCAGGCAAATTTGCCTGTTGGCTTTTGGAAACACAAGCTCAGAGGCAGTACCTGGTTGTCCCCCTAGCTGGCTCCCCATCGGGGCTGCCTGGGGGTCACGGCGATGCACTGCCCACCAGCCGGCAATGGGGGCTCCAGGACTTTTTGTCTTCCACAAATCACTTCAAGCCCAAGGCAAAAGTGCCATCGTCTGACAACAGGAGGAGTTTGTGGGTCCAGATACTGCAGATATAACACCATTTTTCATGCAACACCATAATGTCTGCTGTTTCAATAAAAAACTCAGCAAGGAAAATAGAGGCATCGTGCTTTACATAATTCCTGGACTTCTTCATGAGGAACTGCAGCTCTTCTTTTTCTAAAGTGAGACGCTATTCGGGGAGACAAGAGATTATGTAGCCTGCTTTATGTTATTCTGCTCAGGTATCCCTGCAGATCAGGACTTGCTTTGAAAATGAAAGGCCGTATTTCACTGCAAGTGGGTTGACGTCAATTCCACTCTCAGGGCTAACCAAAAACCATCAAAATACTCTCTCCTCTTTTGCCTTAGTTTTTCCCAGAAATTATGAGTCAGCAAAAGCGTAGTATATAGAAAAAAACCCCACATTTGTATTGTCCCAACAAAATGAATGGCTAAGATCACCGTAACCCCAATTTGCTTCCTAGAAGAGGGGAAGAATGCTTGGGGAAATACCTTAAGCATGTCACATTTTTAACAGGAGGGATCCAGCTTTATTTTGTAGATACAGTAAATCACTGGGGAAAGCGGCAAACTGAAAATGTGGTCATAGAGTAAAAAAAAAAAAAAAAGAAAAAAGGAAATAACATGTTGGGCTAAAAATGGAAAAGTAACTCACCTAAGTCCTTTTCGCTCCTGGATTAAGTGGTCTGTTACTGAAGTAGGATTCTATGCATCTAAGTTTTCTATATCTAATTTTTATACAGGTTGTCACTGCTTAATGAATTTATGGTGAAAATCCCTGATGCCCAGGTCCTGACAGAGTTAATGAAGGGAGGTAGCATCAGGAGTGGTCTCTCACACATTCTGCCTCCCTGCCTTCAGGGCGTAAAAGTACGCATAAGAAATTTCTCCTGGAGGCTTTTAGAGCCAATGCTGTCCTCAGAGCCTGCACAGGGCTCCCAGGTCCTACTCAGCATCTCACACCTGGGTGCAGGTTCAGTGCCAGAGTGTGGGGATCTGCATCCCGGCGTGGAGCGCTGCCTGAAGGAAACACTTAGTAAAGGAATCGATGGCAATCCTGTCCGGTGGTTTTACTGAGGCCCACCCAGGAATGGCAAAGATTTATGAGACTAAGGCCTCACAGATGGCGAGTTTTCAAGTTTTACCAGAAAGTTTTGCCAGGTTTCACCAGTCCAAGGCACTCGCTGGTCTTTTCTCTCAGCAGTTACTACTGTGGGTGATGCAGCATCTTTGGCTGAGCCTATGCAGGTTACTAGAGCGGGGCCAGGACGCTCCAGCCAGCAGTTCGGTCCCTGGCTTTACAGGGGGGGAAAGAGCTTAGACACACTCCGTGCCACCCAGCTGCAGAGCTAGAGGGCAGGCCTTGCCCTCTTTTATTTGCCAGCTTAGACCTGGCGTATGAGATGAGGGCTTAGAAAGGGGCGGTGGCGGTGGTGGGGGGTGAGGGGAATCTTTCTCACTAGCAACTTTGGAGTTATTTGTCTGAGCAACGTTTTGACCTATCATAAGATCTGGTTTAAATCATATTTGTAACATCACTGCAACAGCGCCCTGATGAACCGCGTGCCTGAAGGTATTCATCAATTACAATGTCACATTTGTGATTATTAGAATTGATTAAAAAAAAATGGGGCTATCAGAGTCTGGAATACAGGTTCGTTGTTGTTGTTTTTTTTTTTTTAAATGAAATATCTTTGTATTATCAGTGAAACTATACCAATTTTCATAATACTTGCACCCACATAAATACAGCATTACTCATTCCCAGCCTCGCTGAGGCTTGTTGGATCCTTGTGGCCACAGCTGCTCCAGCAGGCAAATGCTTTATGCATTGCCCAGTCATAACCTGGGAAACACATTAGTCCAAACTTTTTGTATGGTACCATGCACGTAAAAGCAATCTGTTTCAGCCCTTAAATACAAATTGAAATGATAGTGATAAACTATAACACAACCGGGATGTAAATGCAGCATAACTATAAAAAAATAAGCAGCAACACTGCTTCTGAAACCTGCCGTGTGTGCTATTGCTGTAAATAAATCAGTCACCAGTGAATTTGAACCTGAGTGAAGAAGTGTTTCCGAACTCTGAACAACGTTGACCTCTGACGGGCTCTTTGAAGCCACTAAGCCATGGGTTTGTCAGAAAACTGTATATTGCTCTGAGGCAGGCAGGCAGCAAAGATGCACTTAAATGATTTTTCTACAGCACGCGGTCCAAAAAAAAGGAGGAGGAGAAACAGTTCAGGTTCCCCTCAGAACTGCGGATGATAAGAAAAGTCAATTTATTGTGGCGTTTTACAGGCTTTTAGGAAAGAAGACTGTGCCTTTTTTTTTCCTTTTTCCTTTTTTCTCTTCCGGTGTTAGACTAAAAGAGGAAAAAAGGAGCCCAGCTTAGAGTCGGATTTTTCCCTACAGCTTGATAACTTTTTAATGGAGCATTGTCATAAAGGGCTAACTTATAACCTGAAGATGAAAGCTACTGGAAACTTGGAGAATAACCATAATTAGCAGCCTATTTGACGGGGCTTTGTGTTTCTTTGGTTGCTGGAGAATAAAAAGGAGTTTGTGCTCTTTGTTACTCTCTCTTTGCCAGAGTAAAGAAGAGACCAAACAAACAAGCAAGCAGGAAGGTGCCTTTCTTGGTGCAGTATTTCATCTCCATAGTGAATGATGATCTCTTTAGGCAGAATTACACAGGGAGCTTTCAAAAGTAAACAAAGGGACTTTGCTCAACTCTCAAATTTGCAAGTCCTTTTATCTCTAAAAGCATCTAGACGCACAAACTTATATTACATCTTAAATGCCTTTATTTGTATACAAAATGTTATAATTTATCAATATTGTGCAGCATAGTATAGATACACACATACATACATACACACAGACACCTCCCCACACACCCCCCCCCTACAAACACGACACAAATACCACTTTATTTCTCTGCCCCTCAGAAAGGCAACACTGTTTTGGCAGGTCAGCAGCTAGAAATAAGGTGCTATAATTAAGCTGTATCGGAATGTCTTCACTTTACAAATGTGATGTGCAAATTTATATACAACCACTGTTTGTTTTTTTTCCCCACAGAACCCAAAACTCCATACCCCAAACCACTCTCAGAGATACAAACATGTATAAAGTGCTAATACTTAAGCATGTTTCCAATGACTTCACGACGTAGTTTGAAGTTTAGAACAGGCACTGTAATAGTTCACTGGGTAGATTGTCACTTGGTGCAGTACGACAGAAAGAAAAGTCACTCAGACATCGCTGGGGGACCGGGAGCGAAAGGACACTTTAGCCTGAAAGCAGCCGCAGAGGAGCACCCACATGGACCTCTGGATTTCCTGGTTTCTGTAGGCATAAATGATGGGGTTGATCATGGAGTTGTAGGTAGCAGGTAGAAGCGTGGCATACGTGTATACGGAAGGGTAGTCAGGGTCCCCCACTACACAGTAGATGGCAAAAGGCAGCCAGCTGGCTCCAAAAGTCCCGAGGATTATCGCGAGGGTAGAGACTCCTTTTTTGGTGGCGACATAGTGCGAAGCAGTCAGAAAGTGCTGCTGAAGAGCTATCTGGTGGGCATGCCTGCAAACGATCTTGCAGATCTCGATGTAGAGATGGAGCATGATGAGGAAAATGAGAAAGAAAGAGGTGGACAGCAGCGTCACGTTGCTCTTGGTCAAGGGTCTGACAACGCTGCAGGCGGTGTGGTCGTGGAGGCAGTTCCAGCCCAGGACGGGTAGCAGCCCCAGGCAGAGGGAGACTCCCCAGGCGCCCGCCAGCATGGTGTGGATGCAGAGCACCGTCCTCTCCGAGTAGTAGGTGAGGGCGTTGTAGAGGGAGAGGTAGCGGTCGACCGTGATGGCCAGCAAGCTACTCACGGAGGCGGCGAAGGAGGCAACAAGGAAGCCCACCGTCAGCAGGCTGACCGTCTCGGAGCGGATCACGTACTGGAAAACGAAGTTGAGGATGAGGCCGAGGCCGGCCAGGAGGTCGGCAGTGGCCAGGCTGCCCACCAGCACGAACATGGGGGTGCGCAGGGGGGGGGAGTAGCAGATGATGGC
>VZSZ01007645.1:286183-388265 GCA_013398815.1 Ibidorhyncha struthersii
GGTATATTCTAGGGTTAACAATCTGTTTACCAGCCAAAGCGTCCGCACTATTTCCTGAGGTCCCCCAAAATGTCACGGTCAGATCACAGAATCACAGAATCGTCAGGGTTGGAAGGGACCTCTGGAGATCATCTAGTCCAACCCCCAATCGGTGAAGACCCAATTGCGTGGGTGTAAAGAGTACCAGCTCTCTCCTCCTCTCACCCTTTGTGTCTCGCGGTGAACCAGCAGCCGCTGTATTTCCTCTCTAAAGCATGCGAATCGGAGCAGCCAAGGGTACCAGCCTCGTGCCAATCGCTACCAAACCCAGTGCCAAAGAGACGTGGGCAGAGGGCGGTTTCCATCTGCAGCAACGTGGCTTCCCCACCACTAAAGCTACAAGCCACAAAGGTGCCCTCCCAGTCTGGGAGAGCAGGTTTGTTGTGTAGCTGCTGGTCAAAACAATGTGGAAATAAAATGACCTCTCGGTTACGGGAACAGCATGCAAAACTTTTCGACACAATTGTGAAAAAAAATCGTTAGAAGAAAATGTGTTTACTGTCTTGGACTGTCCAAATGAAGGTGGCACGCCAGCCATGCCGTGGTAAAAGGTGGGCACATTCAAAGGGAATTAGTGTCAGCATTCATTACGTCCATCCCCATCCGTGTCCTCCCACAGGCTGAACACTATTATCAAGACAAGCTGCGGATGCTTTGTATCTCTGTAAACAACCAGAGCCGTTTCTTCCCAGGATTTCTGAAACATGAAGCTCAGAACAGTTTAATTTGGAAGGGACTCATGGAGGTCAGGTGTGGGGCACCTCTCTGGACCCACCACCTGCTCAGAGCAGGGACAGCATCAACCGGTGCAAAGGTTTTCCTCAGGGTCTTGTTCAGTCAGGCCTGAATATCTCCAAGGAGGGAGATTGTGCAGCCTCTCCGGGCAACCTGTGCCTGTACTTTGCCCTCAACTGTAAAGATTTTTCCATTTTATCTAGTGGGACTTCCATTTATGGCAACTTGTGCCCACAGCCCCTTGTCCTGCGTGGTGTCCCACTGCCAGTATATTCTCCCATGCCTATCCAGGCATTACAACACCATTTATAGCTGCAGCAAAACCAGTTGCAAGAAGGTTTAAGAAGGGTTTGCAAGTCTGCAACAGCTCAAGTAATTGGTCATGTACTCCCCCTATAGTTCAGAAAGTGCTGCATTATCTTCTTCCCTTTGCCAAGTAGAGAACGGGTTGGGTATGGTCAACCTTCACTTGGCTTAAGATTAAGAGTGAGCCCACAAGAACCCCGTGGCAGAAACAAGTGCTACAGAGCAAGGCAAAAGAAGGTAAGGTAAAATCTGAGGTAAAGTAAAATTTCGGCCTTGCCCAGAGGAAATCCTCCAATCTAGCCCCCACACAGAGGTGGCTTATTTCAACATTAATTAAAATGGCTGTGGCAGAATAAATCATTCCAAGCATTTTTCAGAATGGATTAAAAATGATGCCATTCAAACTTAGCAAGTCAAGTTTACAAACATGAACCAGCTGAGCTCCACAATGAAACCATAAGCTCTGCGGTGTTTTTGTGGCATCTATAAAGCATAGAGAGAAACCTGTAATTTATCTGCTTTTCAGTAATGAAATGTAGTGTGCAAGGTCTTGACTGTGGGAGATTCGTCACATCTTTGACCAAGCTGTTACCTGTGGGAAACAAGTATGTGGCAGGGCTTTTCTATAATAGCACGTATATCATAACACAGCGTATGCTTTCTATATTCTGGACATACGTCATTTTAAACCTCTGTGTTGTCAAATACTTTTTCCTTAACTGAAAACATTGAGAGCCCGTGCTGTCAAGGCAGAAGTCGTTTCATGTGTAGTGGAACCTCGTGCGAGCATTAGGATCTCAGAGTAAGATGTAGGAGGAGTTTTTAACCTTTGAGCCAGTCCAGTCTCACAGCCCTTACCTGCTCTCACGTTTTTCACTCAGTGAAATAATTGTTCAAGCACTTCAGTGTGTCTCTGAAAGGGAGATGCACCTGTCCAGCTTGATTTTGCTCCCTGTTGTCAGGCGTTTTCTGAGTTCTTCCGGCTCTTTAGTCTGTGCATTTCCCTGGACGTTTACCCTTTCAAGAGGAGGGTGCTCTTATAGTCCATGTCAGGTTCTTACTGAGCTCAGCGAGCAGCGCTGTGCATCTCCCTCATCTCCCTCACATTGCCGAGTAGCAACTGGCAGGGTTAGTGACCCAGCTCCACACTTACTGAAACGGTTACACCTCCTTGGGAGCCATTTATATTTCCACAGCTATCGGTAAAGGCCTTTTATCTTCTCCGTACAGCTTCTTGCATCAGTCATTCCAATAAAAGGTGAGCCATCTGGATTGCTCATGGTTTTAACCAGTTGCGGGGAAAAGAGGATTCAAAGAGCAGATAAAGCCGGCATCTGGCAGCCACGCTCGTTTACCACCGCACCATAAGGAGCAGCGGAGAGAGAAGTCTGGCCGCACCCCCTGCACTGTTATCAAGATGTTTTCATCTTGGCTTCCTAGCTGAGACTGGATCCGCAGACCTCACGGGAGGACATAAAAATAAAAAGCTACGTTTCAGCAGTGCATACCTGAGCACAGTGTATGATATAACTCAGTAATTATCTTAGCGAATTTCTGAAAATTAAGCAGCAACAAAATTAAAAAGTTGCTGAAATAACCGATCTAACCCCCCCCCCGCTTGATTTCTCCATCTCCTCTGAGAGCTGAGCAATGTTGTGGTGTAATTTTAATATGTGATTACTTAATTTCGGTTAACTATGGATTATTTTGATAGTTGGTATTCTTTAATGATTAATAAGTAGGCTGAGTAAATGTTAAGTATTATTAAATGTGCTTTACATAGCATGAGTTGGAACAAAAAAAAAGCGCTTCAAAATTTATCTTTCTAATAACACGCTGAAAATATTGAAGAGTCATTTTTTCTCTCGCAACAATAAAGAAGCCTCAAAATAAAAGCAGGAGGAGGGGAAGAGAGAGGGGGATAACACAGATGGTGAGCTAACCAGCGCTGACATTTCAGAGATTTCTACGCAGCTGGCATGAAAAGATGTTTTAAACACTTAGCGATCCATTTAGGCGCCTCTTCAAGTTTATCATTTTCCTGACTTGGTGAACTCAGCCTCGTCACCTGGTGTCACCGATGACTAGGTCCTCGTTAACGATACCCCCTGGCTGATCCTTCAGATTTACACAGGTGTCCACGGGCAAACATGCTGTATTGCAAAACCTACTGATGACATAAACCTTAGAGGGGTTCAGGCAGCATTTAAAATTTCAATCGTGTCCTACACAGTCCCGTTTCTCCTCCACACATCGCATTTCCCACGTGGTCCTTGACTGGGCTTCTTGATGGAGCACTCACGGTGCCACTCGGGATGAGCGTTCAGCTGCCTGGCTGCTCTGTCCCTCGTGCAAATACAGTCCAGAAAACAACCTGCATGTCTGTAAAATCTGTTTTACTTGCACAGTAAGGCTATATGGGACCGCATAAACGCACAAACACAACTACCACGCTTTTTCTAGCACGTGCTTGGAGTGAAAATCCTGGTATACTCTGTTGCATTCACAAAGCTGCATTTCTCCAGTGGATTTCATGGGTGCTTTGGAAAGCGGTACCATGTCTTATGTGGTCTCTGAATCGCTAGCAGAAAGTACAGGGACAAACTTCACATAAGCAGGTGAAAATACGCTGTAAATAGTGCAACAAATACTTATCGTCAGGGACGAACTCAAACTGACCCTTAGGTTGAAATCTGCAGAATTTGGACTATCATGCATTTCTCTTTCAGTGAGAAGAAAATGTAAATGCGGGTATGTACAGAAAAATAGGCAGAAGCATAGCAAGCACTATTTTGAGCTTTCACTTGTGGCTCTCAAAAGACTTTGCAACAACTTAAAGTGAGAGCCTTCATCCACCCCTTTTCCTCTCGGGGCTAGGATTCCCACCCAGCCTCCCTTCTCCCTGCCCCATCCCACAGTTTTGGCAGCTGCCAGTTCCGCCCGTGGCTGCCAGTGGCATGGTCCCAGGCTATGAGCCCTTCTCCTACCACTCCCACTTCACATGGGATGAGTTTTTGATGCAGCTTTGACCTCTTCAGCTTAGTCAGGCAGGGACTCTCCCCTGGGAGATGCTGCTTCCGAGTGCTCACCACCCAGAGACTTTTCTTTTTTTTTCAGGTGCTTGAGCTTTCCTGTCCTCTTTTGATAGGGACCCAGCAACTACGAGAGTGAGCTACACATCTGCTTAGCAATCTCCACATCTGTCAGCCCGCTTCCACCAGCCAGCTAGGCTAAGACAGAGCACCTGGCTCAGCTTCCGAAGGAAGAACGTTTGGCAGCAACACTTGGATGCTAAAACAGCTGCACGTGGCTTTGTATAGAGTTTGTTAGGAAAGGCACAGTCATTGCTTACCTTTATTAAAAAAGATAGCCTCTGGTCCACTCTGTTTATTTCTAGAGATTAGTGATGAATATACTGAAGCTAAATACACATATTTTGCAACTTTTCCTTCCTTACCCTGCTTGTTCTGTTGATGGAAAGAAATCAGCAGCGGCAAAGGTCATTCATTGTTAGATGTGTCATCAAGTGCAATGGAACACGGTCGTTTATTGTTTTCATTCTTTTAAACTTTTCCAGAGCCTTTTTGCTCAAGTTTTTAAATGGCTTCAAACTAGCCTTTAAATTGTTCAAGGGCTTTTCTGCACATCTAAGCGAGGAAGTCCTGAGTTTACCTAACCAATGTCTTTTTGCAGCTCTGTAAAAAGAAGCTGCAAATTTATTTCACTAAAATGTTTGCATTGTTTCATGTGATCCTATAAGTTCCCGATTAGTTACTACACAGGGAGGTGTAGATATATTTTTTTCATTAAAGTTAATAGTGATTTTGAGAACAATTTTTCCAGATACTAGAATGCAAGCTAAAAATAAAATCCATTGTGGAAAAAGCACTGTGCCCATCTTCCTCTCTGAAATTGCTCTCTCAGAAATTGCAAGAAGACAGCCCCATTGTCACCCAGGAGCAATTTCCCTGCCTGCAGCACAGAACCGGCTCTGTGGGCCAGTCCCTATAAAAGGCTTGGGGAACTACAATAAGGTATGTGCCTCCCACAAAATAGGAAAAAATCTATTTCTAAGCCAGGAATCCCAATGCTGAGGATCCCTTGAGCAGGTAGAGTTCAGAACAGGATCCAAATGGGAAAGGGAATAAGCTCAGCCTTGATCTCTGTGGAAGTGGCCAGAGTGATGCGCTGAGGAAACAGAGCTGCACCTCTGACTGAGAAGGATCTGCACTAGAACTCTCTCCCCAAAACTGGTAGCCATGTCCTTGCTTTTAGAGACCTGAGCAAGACTTATTCATCCATTTTTTAAAAGTCTAGGAGAGAATGTCTGTCCAGACACTAGGTACTCACCTAGTGACTAAACAAGTCCCTGTGGAAATGAAGGGGGAGGTCTAATTCCCTATTTCACGTCTCCCAGGGGAATGAATTAATGACATACCCCGTCAAAATTTTAGGCCAGCAACTATATGGCATTAAGCAGTCACTGCATGTAACACAGAAACATCCCCTTTGAGGCAGGACCAAAATCCCCATCTTCACTCACCCTACAAGGCTGTAGTCAGGCTTTCTTCCCTGTGCTTGCTCTGGTCCATCTCCACACAGCCTCAGTACAAAATCAACTGTGCTTAAGCTATGCCTGATAGAGGGCTTTCCAGTTTTCCCTTAAAAATCCCTTAAAACTCCAGTGATGGAGTTTGTCACATCTCCATAGGCAATCTCTTCTAGGGCTCAACTGACCTTTGTAATTACAAGATGTTAACCAAGAAGCATGGATGGGCTTGGCTCACTAAACTATAAGAAAACATAGAATCATAGAATCATTTAGGTTGGAAAACACCTTTAAGATCATCGAGTCCAACCATTAACTTAGCACTGCCAAGTCCACCACTAAACCACATCCGTAAGTGCCACATCTGCACATCTTTTAAATACCTCCAGGGATGGTGACTCAACCACTTTCCTGGGCAGCCTGTTCCAATGCTTGACAACTCTTTTGGTGAAGAATTTTTTCCTGATATCCAATCTAAACCTCCCTTGGCACAACTTGAGGTAATTTCCTCTTGTCCTATCGCTTGTTACTTGGGAGAAGAGACCGACCCCCACCTCACTACAACCTCCTTTTGGGTAGCAGTAGAGAGCCATAAGGTCTCCCCTCAGCCTCCTTTTCTCCAGGCTAAGCAACCCCAGTTCCCTCAGCTGCTCCTCATAAGACTTGTTCTCCAGACCCCTCACCAGCTTCTTTGGACATGCTCCAGCACCATAATGTCTTTCTTGTAGTGAGGGACATCCTAGACATCAGAGAAGATTGTGTCTGAAAAAGACACAGAAGAAAAGAGGGGATCTTGTTTGTTAATGGCGAGAAAGTGAGCGAAGAGCTACTGCAGAGAGGAAGGCTGTACCTTCAGTAGCGGGGCACAGTACGGAGAGAAAGCAAGGTAGGTCCCTGCCCACCAGTGGGAATGTTGTCCTCGGGTGCTTGGCCTGGGAATTTGGCATCACAGGCACAAATCCATACATCCTAGCCAAATGTATGATGTGTCAAATTAGACATTACCCAGAGACATTAGTGACTCAGGTTGAAACCAATACCCTTATTATTACAATGGTGAATGCTTTACATGTTATTTGAGTCTTCCAGATGATACGAAAATACTTTCGTATTTCTTTACATGTCAGCTTGGCAACACTTAGCAAAGACATTTCTTCTAAGAGAACAAATTAAAGCAACTTCAAAACAAGCCTGTTATTGCTCAACAGCCTGGGCCCCTGCCAGCAGGAAACAAATTGATGATTATTTAGCTGTGGCAGTAAAAGAGAATTGTAAACTCTCAGAAAACTTTTTTTCTGTTTTTTTTTTTTTTTTTCCTGGTGGTGTCAGCTTTAATATCAAAGTAAATTGAAGGTAGATGTGGCAAGGTTGAAGTCATCAGCATTGCAGGGTGCTTACAGGGCAGAGCGGAGGGGCCGGGATGGTTACAATCTCCCAAGACAGCAGAAAAGGCTGGGAAAAATCCACGGGCAGAGCCAAGCTCGGGTGCTGGCCGCAAGCAAAGCCCACGGCTGTCCCACGGGTACCCAGACCGCTGCCACCCTACTCCCCCTGTAGGGGAGCACACGCTCAGCTTGGCAGAGAGGTTGTGGAGTCTCCCACTCTGGAGACATTCAAAACCCGCCTGGACGCTGTCCTGTGCAACCTGTTGTAGGTGACCCTGCTCTGGCGGGGGGGTTGGACTAGATGATCTCCAGAGGTCACTTCCAACCCTGACCATTCTGTGATTCTGTGATTCTGTGAACTGCAAGGGCAGGGTCCAGTTGTGTAACATCCATTTGTCTGGACCCCCCCAAAAAATGCTTGTACTGATGTAGATAACAAATGAGTAGTTTTCCAGGCAGGAGGACAATGGCTTAATCTCCGTATCCCTGCAGAGGGGTCTGTTTCCTGAGGTGACCGCTAGAATGGCCTTTTAATATACGCTATCAGGTTTTCAGTATTATTTCCAAAAAGTCCTATGGGATAGCAGACTGGGTTTGAAACACAGTGCTGGAATATAGAGAGCTTTAAATTCAGAATTATGGGTTGAGTCACCAGCTAGAAGTTCATGAAAAAAAATGAGGGAGTTTGAAGAGCTGAAGGTAGCAAAGTGCTCTGGGGAGGGAGGCAAGGAGCAAAATGCAAGTTGAGCATCGATACTTTACTAAGCTGTTGATATATGTGCTAATTGGTAGCATCCACTTTTTATCTAATCAAGGAAGTGTGTATATGTGCCATAAAAAATAAAAATCAATTGCTCCCTGCTATGGCCACAAACACAGTGGGATGGTGTGCAGTGGCTGAGCTGAGCCTTCGGTTCCTCTTCTTGGGAATCCCAGAGTAGGGGCTGAGCCTCCCTACGAGACCGCTCCCCTCATGAACATCAGTATTTCAACCAGGAGAAAATGTAACAAACATCACTTGCCACAAATAATAATGGCTTTTGGTGTCTAAAAATAGCAAGAAGGCCTTTTTTAATCCAGAAAGTGCTATATTCAGCTAGAGATAATTTGATGGTAAATTACGTTCTGACAAAGAAGAGTTAATCACTGACCTCAAAATTAGCTGTTGCCTAGGTACCCCTGGTCAGGCTCTGTTGACATTTACCTTGTGCAAACAGAATGCAATACCAACCACTCAGATGTATATTTAGGGCTTTAAAATGGCTGGATTTACAAAGTGTCATGCAATGGCTGGGAATGTGAGTTTAATGGTGGAAATGCTGATGCCACCTGGACATCATTCAGATCATTCTGTGGGTGCTCTTGCAGATACAGTTCCAGAAACATTGTAAAAAGCTTTCCAAACCTCCCACAATATGTTCTGCTGGGGAGAAGCCATCCTGGTTAAAAGAAGACGGATGTGTAGCTCTATCAGTGAAGTATTATATGCTGCAAACGTAACGAACAATAGTCTTCAGCCCCCGTTCATCAAGGTTTCAACTGCTTGTCTGCAAAGGATATAGCAGTTTTTTTTCCTCCCAAATAGAGTGTTAAGGAATTGTTTTTCCCTACTGCACAGCTGGCTTCTTTTTTTTTTATTATTATTATAGTTATCAATGTGCTTTTTCACCTTCCTCTCAAATATCTCAGATACTGGCCAGCTGTGTCCCCCGAGGTGGCCTAGCAAAGGTTTTCCTTTTCTTCCTTTTCACCCCCAAAACTGGTCCTGACCAGCAGCTCCAGGCCAGCATAGCCTTATATCTGATTACAAGGGAGGATGTGGTTCGCATACTGGGTTAATCTCTCTTCATCATTCCCCTGCCATTACAAGGCACCGAGAGATGCGTGGAGCTCCTGGAGGACACCACCACTTACTCTGAACTCCTCGGGCTGGCTGACCAGGGGATGCAGTGCACAGGGGACCTCAGACTGCTGGTCCCTCCTTGTCCAAAGCACTATGGAAGTGAGAAAAAGCAAAGCAAAATGAAACAAGATGTGAGCCGAGGCCGAAATGTGTCATACCTTGTTGGCCTGAGATGGACCCAGGGGTTAATTGCATTTTGTGAGGTTTATGAGCAGATAACTGGTTGTTCACTGATTATCTGATTGCCTGGAAGTCACAATATGCCCAAATTCCTCCATCTCCATCTCCTCTGTGCCCTCATTGTTTTGAACGCTAAGACACAGTCTTGGCCAGATGACTGCAACTCCACCCCAGCACAGGTCAAACAGAAACCTGACAGAGCTGCTCTTCTGGCCACAATATTGCTTCATTCACTCTATTTCTGCCTTCAAGCTGTTGGTTACCTTTTGAAGTATGTTCTTGGGGGGGTGTCGGAAGGCCAGGAGCTGGGTCAGAGCCTTCACAGTCTTCAATAAGATTGTAATGAGATTGTAAAGAGAGAGGCAAACCCAATGTGATGTAACATGATTTTGGAAAGCAAGTGATAAAGAATGTTTTGCAATGGGTCCAGTAAGTCAATTACACTTTTCTTTTTTTAGCCGTTGACTTGATTTGGTGCTATGAATATATTTTATTTAATAACAAATTACTTAAACACAGTTATACAGTTGCACAGCTAAAGAGGCACGACCATTTCAACATTTTTCATATGCTTCCCTAAAAGCACCGAGCCTCTTCCAAGCACACTGGCTAATACCTTCTCAACATGCCATGGTGGGAACAGGAGGAGCAGGGAAAACCCTTCAAAACAAAGTTGTCCCCGCAAATATCCCACAGCAGGCAGAGTGGGGGTCAGTGTCCCCGAGCTGGACGTGACCTGCACTGAGCTCAGATATGGACTAGAAATCAAAAGAAAGGAAAAAAGGTCCTTCCGCTTAGAGGACTTGTAGTCCTGCTGTGACCACGGAAAGGAAGAAAACATCTCTGAGGTGACCTGCCCTTCTCAGCAAGAAGGCTGTAACCTGTGCATGACAGGGAGAGAGCTGCATGGCCCTGCTGGTGAAGTTATGGGTAAAACCTGCTCTTTGTGCTGCAAATGGGGAGGAGGAAGCTGAGGCTGTTGCTGTGAGTCCTCCCAGCCCCTCAGTGTGGGGGTGGGGGTGGTGATGGTCAGGGTGGAGGTTTCCTCACCACCAGACCATTTGGACCACAATGCCTCTAAAACGGTGCCCATCATTGAGGTGACGGCTGTGCGCACATTTGCCGTCCAGCATGGGGATGCTGATTTGAGAGCACCAATAGTCCAGGAGCAAACCCCATGTTGCGTGGAGGAGTGTGGCTTTGGGATCCTTAGCTGCCCTGCAAGCCTCTGCTCCTCAGGTGGGTTTTGGGGCTTGGGTTTTTTCTCCCCCAACCCAATGAATCACTGAGAGGTGTAGAAAGGGCAGATGCTTTGTGCTGCCTCCTCCTGCCACCCTGCCAGCACCAGGTGCAGGCTGGCATGCCAGGGGGGGCTTGCTAATATTAAGTGTGAAGACCAGTTCGTTTGCAAGTTGGGAAAAGTTCACCAGTTCCCGGTTTACACCTCTGGACTTCAGGGACTCCAGTACAATTTTCCCCCCGCCTGCTTTGAAAAAGAAAACTTGTTAGAAGGTAAACCCAAAGATCTGCTCCCGTGTTGGCGTTATCACCTACCTCTGCTGCACACGCTTGAGGCAATAGTGTGTGTTCCCATAGCAACAGGAGGAATTAATTTAATCATATTATTAGGCCTTATTTATATGCACACACACACACTCACACACCTGCACATTATGCATGCGTGCGCGCGCACACACATGCACAGAGGAAAGGAAAATGAGCAAGTCCTACTCTTCAAGAAGACCCCCATGAGAAGTCAGTCCTGTACGTGAGGTTCACGATGACCACAAGATCCTGATTTTCACCTTACAGGTGCAAACCCCAAAGCCGAGGGACCAGCCAAAACAAATTCCGCAGCACAGACCTACAGCAATGGTGTCCAACCCTGTGGCAGCTCTGTGGCTGGGAGCGGGAACCCCGTCAGCCGTCAGCTGGAGAAACCCCGCTCTCATTGCCCACCCCACGGTGCCACCACTTGCTGTGCAGGTGGTGGCAGGCAGGAGGCAAAGCCCCACTCTGCATGTGCTGCCCGCAGAGGAGTGGATTAGCAGCGGCATTTCTGTCCTGTCCCGAGCTCCCATCCCAGCGGAAGAAGCTGCGCACTGAGCTTCACAGTGTTTTGTCTACTTCATCCCAGTGCTGTGGCTTTTGGACAACTTTTGTATCATCAAACATGAGTCAGAGATTTCTATAAGCCCCAAAGCACTTCTTGTTTGCTGCCCTTCTGCTATTCGCAGTTACACATTTGCCAAATAAACTTCAGGTAGAGCCTAGCTTCTCTTTGCGTGCTAAAACACTGGTACTGTACATTAAAATATCTCACAAAGAGCTCTTCATTGACGGTAAGGACAACACCGTTTATTCTTAGATACCATTCCCTGAGAAAATTGTTTAGCAACTTTGGTATTTAAACTAAATTGTTCAGAAAACCTTGTTGTGAATTCCTCATGGGAGCCAAAAGATATAAAACCCCTGAGCTACTTTGTAAGAGCTCTCCAAAAATGATGCTCCCTTATCTTTTTGACATTTAAGCCACCAACATGGCCTTGCTTGTGTTTATTATCTAAGGGTGTACAAATGTTTATTTTTAAGTGTCCAAAAGGTCAGAGTTCATTTCTAGTTAGACATTTTGTAGATCATCAGGACAGACAACTTTCCAAATTTGCACTCTCAAGGTGAAAAAAATTATGTGAAAGGATCCCTGTACAATTTTAGAGATGAGCCGCTCCTGCGTTCCCACACATCCCCGTGCCATGCCCAACTGCTGACCTGCTACTGGAGCAGGGGAAGATTTCAGGGCTGGCTTGAAAAAGACGTGAGGCTCATTTTCAGGGGAGCGTCCCTTAGTGCCTTTGTAATGATCTCCTTGTTGCTGTTTTTGAGTTCATGTGCAGTGCCAAAATCAAGCCCAAGCTTTATTTTATTTTTGTGTATGTGTGGCACTGATAGACTTCTAATGGTCTTTTCTTTGTTGGTTATCTCTTAGCTTTCTCCAATAATACTCACTGTCAAAACACAATTTTTTTTCCTCTACCCAATAAGTGAACTAATTGATGTAATCATTAGTAGTGGGGAGTATGCACCTCTATTACATATGTGAACATTATCAGAGTTGCTGGTCCAACGATGCTCTCACGGGTTGCATTAGATGCCTCCATTTCTAACTCCCCAAATTCCCTTTTATTCCTTTCTCGTGCAGCACAAGGGACCTTTAAAAAAATCCTGGAAGTGAACAGCTGAGTGACTGGAGACGAAAACGCAGTTGCTGAGCAAGGGGAGGAACATGATGTAAAGGTGACCTGCACAGAAAAACCTTCTGCTTCCTCAGGGACTTGGGCTTTTTTCCCCCTTGGACATCTCCAAATGCAGGAGCTTCTGCTTGGCAGCTTGTTGTGGATGGACAACCAGTGGCAGAAGTGCACTCGTACACAGGGATTTCATCCTTTGCTCATACCATATTGCTTTTGTATGTACCATGGGAGCCTGTGCTGTGCTGCATTTCAAGGAATTGCCTGAAATTCCTGTACAAGGATGAACTGATCTCCATCTGGGCAGCAGTGAGCCCCCGTGGCCGGTAGCTCTCGGCAGGGCAGAGGCAGGTAAATGATAAAAATTACAGCTACAAAAAAAAATGCAGTGAGTGGGACGGCAAGAGAAGATGGGGACGGTGTCACAGGGCACCTGCCCTTTGCAAACCTCTGGCCTGGTGGCTGAGATTTGGCACAAACAAGTCTGGGATTTTATTTGCAGGATGTAGTCTCATGGACAGAAGGGAGCACAGGTTTTTCCCAGGTGGAAGCTGATTTTGCATTGAAATATGTGTAGGTAGGTCCTTTCTCTGGATCACAGCCCCATGTCTGTGCACCAGCAACAGAGCCGGCATGCCTGCGGCTCGCAGGGAGCCTCAGTGCCCAGCAGCAGCAGTGACTGATACCAAGAGAGACCTTAAATAAAGGGTGTTTAACTGAGGGACTGGGCATTTCAGCGGACAAGACATGGCCTTGGAGGCTATAGACCCTGGCAAATGGTACCCTCAAGCCAAAAATCCCTTGGCACTGGGCTGAGCGGAGACAGACGGGGCTGGGGGCTGTGCTGGCCGGAGAGGGAGCAAGCAGGCTGCATGTCTCGTGGCCTCAGGTGGAATTGTAACAAGAAGGAACAGCTCGCTCCTGCCTGCAGAAAGTAAAAGGCTGAGAAGAAAATGTGTGAGAGCGGCCTCTCTGCCTTTATTTCACTGGGAGGATTGTAAAGGAGGGCTCTGTGGATGTCAGGTGCCCTATGATCTCTTTGAAACTCCACTTCCCTGCAGCAGTGAGCTGCCCCCGGGGCCCTGAGGGCACCAGAGCCACCAGCTGGCAAGGGCAGCCCTCCCGCTGCCGCTCTCCGACCGACCGCGCACAGCTCCGGGCTGTCACCAAGCTCCCATGGATCACACCTCGGCTGTTTGCAAAGCTCTGCAGAAGAGCAAGCTTTGGAAGCTTTGCAGCTCAAGAAATCCAGATTATTTCTGATCTTTTGGAGATTGTGGGAAAGGAGGGAGAGATGTGGGATGAATTTCGACACCCCAGGGACTTCATAAAATAACTCCCCACCATACTCGTAGGACCTCACACAGGTACCATTGCCTTGATCATACTGTGATGGAGTGGAGCCTCAGTCTCTGAACCACCTAGGGTTCTAAAACTTCAACCCTCAGACTGCAGACCAAGAAATATTAATAAGCCATTGTGTCCCTGGTGAGTTGAAATAATGGTCACATATTTTTAAACACAGAAGCAGACATGGGATCATCAGTCTTGTGAGTCCGCACAAGGAATGCCAGCTATCCAAGCAACCACACAAAGGCATAGGGAACAGACATCTGGGAATGTGGCTATCCCAGTGCGGCTTTCTGGTGGGCTTGAGTCTTGCTGCATGACATGGTCCCTGGGTAGGGTAGCACAGGCTGCACCCGGAGGAGAGAGCTGCAAACCCTCGCTCAACAGCACATGAGAAAAAGCAGCCTGTCCCAGCCACGGCTGCTACCCCCTTCTTTTGTGAGAGCAGGGAGTCAAGATGCTGAGGTGGAAAAGAAGGAAACATCTTCATCAAAGCAGCCAATATAAATTTGCCTTTATTTTGGTCACTTCCCCAACCTGCTGTTACTGCTTTTGTCCTCTCTAAATTGAGGTTTCATACTTGGAATTCATCCATGCTCCAAAAATATCCAGATACAGGGAGAAAGGCACTGGATGAGTCACCAAAAATCCAAGCTGAAGAATTTAAGAATGCATTTTAACTACATTTAGATTAATGTAATGCTACCTACAGTGCCTTTCATTACACAGTCATTTATTTTTAGCACCAAAATGCAACAAAATATACTTTCTTTTATTTTGGAGTACTTGACTGTTAGCATATGCAATATTCAAAAGCAAGACCCAACTGTAAACATCATGATATAGTTTATAATATTATTGTTTCCCAAAATCTGTTGGGTCTTGCAAGGTCACAGGAGGGACACCTGAAGAACCCAGACAATTGCTTTGAAGAGTAATGGGAAAGGACAGCAAGGATTGAGGATGTTAGTGCTCAGAAATGAACTTGGTTCCCCATACTGCTTAATGTGAGGCAGCGTACAGTGAAAAGGCAAAGCTGCTGAGTTTTAAAAAGCTGTTTGCAGGTCATTTTTAAAAAACAGCTCCGGTCATGCCTATTTCCAAAAATCTACTTTTGAACCTGATGGCTTAGCAAATAATCATCTCGTATCAAATATTCCTTTCAAAGCCTTAATACTGGAACATGCAGTGCTGATATGGCTGAATATAAGCACTTAAATAAAGGTTATTATTTCCAGGTCTGTGAAAAAAAAATATGCAGCAATAGAGCAGCTGTGTTCAAAAGATGCTGAATAAACTTATTAAATGCTGATTCTGGTCATCTGTTCCCCTCTATTAGATTGCTGCAAGCCCATGAATCACTCCTTGCTCCAGTGGTGCTGACAACACCTTCCTTGACGGCCCTTCAGGGGCAACCGTGCCCTGTTCCCAGGGATGACACTGCACCCCATTCTCTGCTTACAGTACCAGGACGGTGCTGCAAGCACCTGGTGTCAAAACCCGTTCACGTAGTCAGCTCGGAGAAATCAGACTTTTGTGGTCTAGTCTCTCACTTTAATGCAGGTGTTTGATCCCCTGTTAGGAAATTTTTTTTAAAAAAAAGTCCTGATACAGTCCTCTTGTGTGTTCACTGCAGCCAGAAGCAGCTGCAGAGGGTTTTTGATGCTCCTGTCACTTCAGGCTGTTGCTGTACACTGCATTACATTGTATTAAACACCTTTGAAGTCTGCACGTGGTAACTCTCATCTCTTTATCTGGGAAGTCACCCCCAGAAATACACATGTGGTGTACAGGGAACCCAGCCCGTGCCAGACACAGCTGCTGTGTGGCCTGGACATTCCTTCAGGTGGCCAAATAGTCAAATTCCCTTCTTCCATCTAAATAAGATTCAGGGCAGGGTATGAAGAAAAAGGTATGACTGCTAGCCTGGTTGCCCGGCCTGCAGGCTGGATCTTCAGGGTTCAGATGGATTTTGGACTTCTCTGTAGTCATCTTCAAGTTACTTTCAGTCAGTTCGTACCATAGCTCTTTACCTACCCTATGAATAATCTATGAGTGCATACACTGCTTTTAGTCACCACCACAGTCTGCTAAATATATGCCGTAGAGCAGCCTACTCCATTGAAATCAATATAATTGCTAGGACGTAAAGACGGTCGGAGAAGGATAAAGGTGATAGAAAACACCCTTCAAGGTGTTCCCATTTCCTGCAGGTTGGTTTGGTTTCATTCTCTCGCCACCCTTGGATTTTTTTAAATAATTATGACTGCAGGGCGTAGCTGAACTCCTTCCCTCCCAGCACCATGCCTGGCAGAGAAGAGAGGGAGAGGGCTCAGCCTAGCAAGCTGCCAAGTGCTCTGGCCCTTCATCAGCAAAGCACTTAAGCACGTGCTTGTTTCTAAGTATTTAAGCAGTGCCATTGACAGAAAGCCCATAGTACAGAGCCCTCAAGGATAAATGACATATTTGAGATCATAAAATGCCCTTTTTTTTTTTTTCTTCCCAGCAATGATGAAATAGTTGCCCAAATGAAGAAACACAACTGTCCTATCGAAAGGCTGCCTTCTAGCTCCTCTCCTAGGTGTGCTAGGGCAAACAATACGGCTTATCTAATTTGGGTTGTAATTACATAAATATATCATATCATATATAATAAATGTATATAATATATGCATAAAGGGTGGGCTGTGTCTTCTTTATAGAAGACAGTAACATACGTTGAAAGAGGGCATGAGAACAACAGCAGCTCTGTTTTTTGGCTGCCCTGCCATGAAAAATTTCATCCCAAAGAGAGAAATTCAGCAAAGGCATAGCAACCAAAAGCAGGGTTCTGGAAATAGTCAGGGAAGCGCAGTGGATATCATTGCCACCTATGCTGCCGCTGAGAAGCAAAGCTGGAAACACAACTACGATGTGAGATGCACATGCCTCTAAGTGTTTCATAAATGTGCACAATTCCTGGGATACATTTCAGAGGGAAACGCACAGGGGCTGTGATGGGTTGCATGCTCCAGTAATTATTATGCCTGCGTGTGCCATGTGTGATGTATGATGGATAATGTGTCACAGATTCTGCAGGATAAACACTCTAGATTAGGCACATTTTCAGCTCAGAATAAGTGAATGGTAAGCCAAACCACTCAAAATTCAACCCAAATGTAAGTAGTGCTTTCCTATTGAGTAATCATAAAAATAAATGTCGTTTCTGTCATTAACTCTTGTTGATTCATCCTTAACCTGGACTATTTCATCCTGGGTTTTACTGACATTTTCTACAATGGCCTTTGTCTGGTTGCGGCTGGGTCAGCAATGCCTGTATTCCCTGAAACGATTTGTTAAACTGTTGACCAGACCCTATCTTCTCTGTGATTTTGAAGTCACTAGAAGTCAATTTATCTAAGCAGACCAGCCTTCAGTGGTAATGGAACTAACTCCAGTTCAGAAAAATACGCCTCCTCTTTTCCCAAAGTTAGTGTTTCTCTTCTCAGATCAATGCATGGTTTGTTGAACCCTCTGCTCTGAGAGCAAGTTAGGTTCCTTATTGCTTAAGCAGAAAGTTGTTTCATACCTGGTAAGACCGAGCCTCAACTCATTTGACTCAAAAAATACCGTGCTCCTGTAGCGTTATAGTTAGTGGCTGGGTGGGAAGAAATCAGAAATTTCTCTTGCAAATCCATCCTGGAGTCTCCATCAATCTAAATACACAAGCCATCAGCAACAGCCACCTAAACACAGACGACGCTACTGGTCTCCTTTCTCTGTGCCCTCTTACAGCCCAGATACATCAGTGCACCCCAACATCTGCCTACCCCACCAGCATGCCCTGGTCTGGGGGCGTAAGTGGTCGGCATCACTTGATGGAGATGTAGAGAATGGCAGGGAGATGTTAGGACAAAAGGGTGTAAATATGTGAGTGAAAGCAAGTGGGTTGTTAACACCAGGCAGATGAGAGGAAGCTGTGGTGAAAAGAGGATGGGGAGAATGATTACACCACATTCCCACCAGAAGCTGAAATAAAACCAGGATTCTCCAGACTTGGTGCCCCTGTGCCAGAGGGTATCAGGGAAACATCAATTCCATGCTCTCCTTGTGGTTAGCTGGCACAGAAGGTCACACCTGTCGGTTGCTGTGCAGTCTGAAGTGGTAAAGGGTGAGGCCGTGAGTCCACTGACTCAATTCAGGCCATGGGCCACCTGAAGTGTCAAAATTGCACTGTTTGAGAGTCAATGAAATTGTCAATTGAAGGAGAGCGTGAGCAAAAGCACAGAACGAGAGCTGAGGTGTTTACAGGAGAAGCAGCAGGTGGGACTTGGGCCCACATATAGCTCCATGTACATTGCACATCTCCTGGCACTTGCAGGTCCCTAAGCAGTAACCCAAGGCAGGCAGAGGACGTCAGCCTCCTTGTACATACGTTAATTAGTCCCCTACCATACAGGGTCTTTCATACAGCAGGCAGTGAGCTGGGGTTTCTGGATGGCCAGAAGCACTGTAAAATTCTGCTTATTTCATGATAAAATGCTGCTCTTCTCAACTGGCATAGTTGCAGGTTTGATGCTGTGCTACATCCCAACCGTCAGCATGGAAGGCAGCTTCTAGAGAGCTGCTTTGTGCATGCGCATGGAGCAGGATCCATGTTTGATACCAGGAGACATTCCTTATTTATTTTTCTAGGTCACTTGCAGCCTCTTTGTGCAATGTGTTATCACTTACCTAGATTCCTTCTATTCCATATACAAAAACACTGTTTGCAAAAGTGTTTACCCATCCCTGTGAATCAGCCCGCGTCAGCACTGGGAACCAGAGAGAAGATCCTCAAGTCGTATCCCAAAACCATCACCAGACCACACCATGTCTGACAGGAATCCCAGCTCAGTAAAACTGACATTAAAGTCTCCATGTTGCCTACTGGCACTAAAATAAGATATTAGCTGAACATTTAAGAAGTGCTAGGGCACATCGTATCGGTACGTAAGCAATGGTGCAGGCTGCGTTTCATCCCCCGTGAAAGGCAGTGCCTGCAGACACAGCACTGGGACTGTGGGCAACCGCTTTTGCTTCCTTCTGCTTCCCACACTGGTTTTCTTCCCTGCCTACACACCCACCTAGAAATGTCGGCTTCGGTATCTAGCCAGCGTGCTCTTCCCACAGGCGAGCATAGCAAAGAAATCATTTTCAGATGGCGGGGTAGGAAGACAGGAGGATCAAGATGGGAAAGTGAAGTGCACAAAAAGCAATTACCAGAGAGCTGTGAGTCTGGCCAGGGGAGAGGGCACTTCTTTTACAAAGGCCTTTCTGAGGGAAATGGGTTTTGTTGGTTGTGTTTTCTAGAGTACTAAGTAAACGAAAGACAGGATTTGCAGTGCATTCTTTCAGTTGTTCTTGCCTAACATAGGCTGAAAAATCAATGCTGTTACAGCTGACAAAAGACATCTATAGTCTGGGGAATCTTCAGGTGTCACTGGCGGGATGCCCCTGGTTACACCATCACCTCGCTCCTGTTAAATGTGGTGCTGCTGGACAACATGAGGAAAATACTGCACGTATACAGTGTGGCATAGTTCTACCCATGTACCACAGGTTTTAGAAAGTTTTTATGCTCACATTTTAGGCCTGATCCTATTCCCACTGAACTCAAAGCAGTATTCCCACAAAGCTCCACGTGGGAAAGACTTGGTCCTAAAAAATTAGTTCTTGTCGATGAGGCAGACACAACGCCTCTATACAGTTTCCTTCTGCCATCCTGTTTCCAGAGTTGAAACTCCACCATAGTCTTTGTAGCTGAAGCAACAAGCACCTCCCTTCATGTTGGTGTCATTTGAAATGAAAGATGTTCTGCCCGGACTGAAGTGAGAGCAACAGCTTTTAGGCACGTTAAAGCGAGTAGCAAATCTCAAAAAAACCCTTGAGGTTATTGGAAGACTACGTGAGACGGAGCCCATGGAGCGTGGCATGCCAGCAGGAATAAACCACTACAAAGGAGAGGAGGAAAAAGGGAGTGAGAGAGCGAAGAAGAGAGCGTGAGTGCGAGGGAGCTTACCAGCCGTGTTGACAAAAAGCAGCCTGTCGGCAAAGAGGATGTTTACAGTCTTGGAGTTAGGACTCAGAAGAGCAAGTGCCTGGCATGAGTCTGCGCTACAGCCCCTTGAAGCAGGGTAAGGCTGAGAACACAAACCCCTGGGACCAGTTCTCGGCATAGATGAGAACTGGAGACTTCCTACTTGTGCTCCTGGCTGTACACTTGTTGAGTTACAAACAGGTCAACGTACAAAATGACCTTATGCTGAGTGCAAACGTATGTGCTAAAATCACAGCACTTACAAGAAAAGCACTGGCAATTTTATTTTTTTCTGTCAATAAAAAGAAAGAGCCTGAGAAATGGAGAAATATTCATTATATCCAAATATCAAAGTATGTTAATTTCTCATAGGGGTGCTTGTGATTGCTCCATAATTAGAAGCTGAAAAGCGTCCTCTGCTTATGACGAATGCATGTGTGTCCTTCACAAAGTCATAGCACTTACATTGAGGATAAACATTTTTCAGAGGATTTACAGACTGATCTAATAATCAGCTCAAGTTCAACAGTTCCTTTGAGAAAATTCAGACTGTACCAAACACTTTGTAGTACTGATGGTGCTTTAATGATATTTTTATTTTGTACTGGAAAACCCATCCTCTACAAAAATTAAAACCATTCAGCTTCAGGAGGTTCTGTGGAAAAAGCGATGCTCTTTCAAAATGCCTCCCACCTCCTGCTGTGATTGAAACACAGGCCAAGCCGAGTTGATCCACCTCCATAGCCTGTGCGCATGTGTTGACATACAGCTGTGCAGGCACCCAACAATGCTTAGCCTGAAACACATTCATGCTGTTGAGGAGACAGGTGAGATCTGGGAACGTTTCCCATCTTCTGCCAGAGCCCACCTGCATATGCATTGGGGTGAAGAGCTGCCAGAGATTTCAGGTGGCAGCAGGAGTCTTTGAAGAAGTTCAAGTGGGAAAAGAGACATCCAGAGGGACCTGGACAGGCTGGAGAAGTGGGTCTGTGCAAACCTCATGAAGTTCAACAAGGCCAAGTGCAAGGTCCTGCACATGGGTTGGGGCAATCCCAAGCACAAATACAGGCTGGGCAGAGAATGGATTGAGAGCAGCCCTGAAGAGAAGGACTTGGGGGTTTTGGTTGAGGAGAAGCTCAACATGAGCTGGCAAGGTGCGCTCACAGCCCAGAAAGCCAACCATATGCTGGGCTGTATCAGAAGAACTGTGGCCAGCAGGTCAAGAGAGGTGATTCTGCCCCTTTACTCTGCTCTCGTGAGACCCCACCTGGAATACTGTGTCCAGCTGTGGAGCCCTCAGGACAGGAAAGACATGGACCTGTTGGAGCGGGTCCAGAGGAGGGCCTGATCAGAGGGCTGGAGCACCTCTCCTGTGAAGACAGGCTGAGAGAGTTGGGGTTGTTCAGCCTGGAGAAGAGAAGGCTCTGGGGAGACCTTAGAGCAGCTTTCCAGTATCTGAAGGGGGCCTACAAGAAGGCTGGAGAGGGACTTTTTACAAGGGCATGTAGTGATAGGGTGAGGGGGGATGGCTTCAAACTGGAAGAGGGGAGATTCAGACTAGATATCAGGAAAAACATTTTTCTCTCTGAGGGTGGTGAGACACTGTAACAAATTGCCCAGAGAAGTTGTGGACGCCGCATCCCTGGAAGTGTTCACGGCCAGGCTGGATGGGGCTTTGAGCAACCTGGTCTAGTGGTGGTGTCCCTGCCCATGGCAGGGAGGTTGGAACCAAATGATCTTTAAGGTCCCTTCCAACCTAAACCATTCTCTGATTCTGTGATTTTGCTTTTATGCCTGCTCAGGCATTTTCTGAATAGCCTTCTCTTTTATGAGGATATGATGAAGTGTCCCTAGAAGGGTATTTCAGGACTGCACCCTCAGCACTCAGACCATGCTGCAATTTCAGCCAGTGACAACCTTTTGAAAGCACAGAAAGGGTGTTAACTGCCTTCATCAACTGCAGCCTCTGTTTCTACAGCTAATACTTTGAGATGTGCAGAAAGATTTATAAAATCGGCAATGGCAAAGATAGGTAGAGTGAAAGCAGGCAAAAAAGATGTCTGTGGGTTAGAAGTTGTAGGAAAGAAAAAGTAAAGGGCCCATCTGGGAAACAACTAAGCCAATGCAGTATTTGTGCCACCACGGTATGCTCTGCAGCCAGCATTTCGTAAATGGGAGCATGGAGGAGAGGAGCGGTGATGATTAAAACAGACCAGCAGATTCAATGATCTGTTGGACACATACAGTATTGCACATCCGAAAACGGGATTTGTGAGGTAGATGAGGGGTCAGGTAGTATTTATGTGGCAGGTGAGTGAAGATTCCCAACTGTGGCCAGTTACTTCTGACCAAAAAAGCAGGCAGCCTTGTCTGCAGGCTGTGGACACTCCTGCGCTTAGGGCAGAGCGATGCTTCCCCTGGTGAGCGTGTGGCTTTTGCTCCGCGGGCTGCAGTGCCAACTAACTCTATCTAAACTCAGCCTTTGAAGGAAAAGCATTTAATGAGTGGGAAGTAGATGGGTCTGTGGACTCTCTAATGGTATAAATGTTACTGGAAAAGCTATTCCATAACATAATGTTCGTCAGAGATCCAAGCCAAGGCAGCAGATGGAGACTATGCCGGCAGCAGGCAGAGGAGAAGCAGAGCTAAGCTTTGCGAGTCTCAGGGGAGTCAGGGAGAGCCGGTCCCTGGGCAATGCTCCAGACGTGGGTAGAGAAGTGACCACAACCTGTCAGGAATGGAGACACTGACAAGTCCTGTGTTGGTCAAAGCCACTGATGATTTACAAGCCCTGCTGGCCCTGACCAGCCTGTTCTCTGCACTGGCCGGTGATAGATCAGAAGTCCCATGTACTCCTGACAACATGGGGTACACCTCAAGTGGCATATGCCCTTATTTTAGAGAAGCGTTGTACCAGAGGTGTACCTGCCTGTGCCTGGAGTGGCTGAGACAGAGGTTAAAGCCATAAAATCATTTTATAAGGGACCCGTTGTCAACTATAAAGTTATAGCTCTGGTCACTTATCTCACAGCTCTGCCAGGTTTTATAAAGGCTACCAAGGGACCAGTCTAATTTTAGTTTTTTAGGTGCAAGTGTCTTGGCTAAGCCAGTTGTGTAGTTTCCTGCAAGGTGGTTCAATGGGGAGCAATAAGCACGTGCAGAGGCATAACCCATCCTACCCTAAGACAGGTGAGCTGACTCACCTCTGGAAGCCCTCCTCTCTGTTTACTGCCTACCTGGCTTTGATGCCACTGCCATCAGGTAAGATGGACTTCAATCAGGTGGTCCCACAGACCAACCTAAACCTCCAGAAAGCAGCTCTATGGGTTTCATGCAACACCCAGCAAGACATACCTGCTAGGTTAAAATCTGATCACCTACGTAGTGTGTCCAGTCCACAGCCCCCTCTCCTCCGACACCCCTTAAGTGGAGAGCAGAGTAGATGAGCCCAAGGCCTCGGTGGTAGCACTGTGCCGCACTGCTTGGTTACGACAGCATGTCCTGAGTCCATTGCACAGGACCAGCTGGAGACACTTGTTAATGAGAACGCCGGTACACCGAGAATGACAAATGTGACCTTTGGAAATTCAAATTAGGCTTGGCACATGTATCTTCCCAATGACTGCTGTGACTCCCGTCAGGGTTCATGTGGATGCGGGGTATGTCTCAACTGCAGGCTTGCTGCTTGTTTTACACGTGCTGTGACCCAGCCCCCTCCCCGCCACGGCAGCACAAGCCCTTGGCTCCACATGCCTCTGTGCGTGTTGGACCCATGCTCGCACGCTCAGCTGGGGCTCTGCGACACGGTGCGCTCCGGCTTTGTAATGTCAACCTACCCACTTGCCTGACAACGTGAAAGCAAACGATGTGCATGTGCCCAGGCTCATGCACAGCTCTTCCGCGGTTCCTAGCAACTAAATTACGTCCTTCTCACCAATCCGCTCTTCCCTGCGCATCAGCTTGGCTGTTCAAATACACCCCACTGAGGTCCAACCCTCTGTTTTCACTCAGACAACTCTAGCCCTTTCCTTTTTTGCCTCTTTCCCTTTCCTTTTCCCCTTGCCTCACGGAGATGCGCGCTAGCTCTGCTCACCCCTGGTGTTAAGTACACTGTAAGGGACTGTGATTTATGGGAAGAGAAGGGAGAGTGAAAGGAAAAAATACCTAAAAGGCTCACTTAGGCCATGCTGTGGAAAAGTTATGAGAGTTTCAGGGAAAAAGTATTCTCTACCAGATGACAGGTCTAACTCCTCCTTAAAACCCTAAAACGTCCGTTAGGAGAGGTTTCACTGAATTGTCCCTCTCTTGCTGGGCAGGGAGTTCATGATCCTACAAAATGCCCTTGTAAGCTGGGGAGGAAGAAAACAAAAATCCTTAAGATATTGTGCAGAGCCTTAAGCCCAGCATCAGGCTTCATAGCCCGGACTTGTGAGCACCTGAGTCTATTATCCAACAGTTTGATCAGGGAAAAACCTGGAAAGACAGTGCCACAGGACATTTATCGTTAATGTGGGAGAAGTTATTACGGGGTTGCTGGGCTGTAGAGAATGTTTGCATGCAATGAGATGGGTTTAAGTTTGGTCGAGAGTTGAAATCTTGCCATTTTCCCTAGTTTTCTTTCCCTCCTTCCTTCCATAATCCACACTGTATTTCCAGGGAAGTACATGGAAAATGAAACAAATTAAGAAAAATTAAATAATTGACTCATTGATGGCAACTCTGAATACATAAGTAATAACACAAGCAAGACAGAGTATTAGAAATACAGACTAGACAAAAAATGTGCGTGTAATGCTCTCTTAGCACCTTTGTCATACTGTTAGAATAACACCGAATTAGGTTTTTACCACAGGTGAATTATTGTGTTGCACCACCTGAATCAGAAATCCCAGGGAAAGTGGAAAGGGCCTTTGCGGAACTTCAGATACCATCCGTTTGCAGGCTGGTGACAAAAAGAAGCAGGGCTGCTGTTAGAAACCTGCACCTCCGTGTCCAGCATGTCCTGTGCAACCTGCTGTAGGTGACCCTGCTCTGGCAGGGGGGTTGGACTAGAGGTCCCTTCCAACCCTGACCATTCTGTGAGTCTGTGAAATATATACAAAACCATATCAAGCTCCCAGGATGACGATCACGTCACTGGCTGGCACTGGGGAAGTCCCAGACTGGACTCAGTGATGGACAGGAGCTGAATTCCAGATCTGGATTCAGGATCGGGATCAAACGCAGATGAACAGACCGAGTCCTCCTCAGATGCCGGCCACTGAAGAAAGAGCCCTGACCCTTTGATCCCTCAGCTTTTATACTGAGCATGAGGCAGATGGGATGGAATACCCTGGTGATCAGTTTTGGGTCACCTGTCCTGTCCACTCCTCCCCACAGGTGGGACCCCTCTACGCTTTTCTGCTTCCAACCCTCCAACGGGGCAAATAACCAAGTGAGCTGCCCTTGGCTGTTAGAGCAGTAAGTATAAGCGAGAGCCTCTCTGCATACCATCCCTTGGCATCAACTATAGACATAGGTCTTATCTCTCTAAGAGCGAACAGTGTCTCCACAATAGGCTGTTGATTTCAGTAGTTAGAAGAGGCCCAGCTGAAAAGTGAAGTTACTGAACAGAAAATTGGTTCTGTTTTACCTCAAACCAGAACAACAGGTTTGTGAGCAATCATGAGAAACAGGATAAATGCCACGCAAGCCTGCGGCAATGGCTTCTCCCATGGTTTGCAATGAATTCAGGTTTTCACTTAGAAAGTACGGTAATGCTTACACAATAAAAATGACAACAGAAAGGTGAAGGACAGGATAAACGGAACATTCATAAGAGCGGCAAAATTAAGAGATGTCTTTCTGTATTTCCAAATTTATTTTACATTTTTATTTCTCCTCCCAAGCCTAAAGGATCTTCCAGCAAAAGCCCAGGTCTGCATTATTTAGGATTTGGGGTATAAAGTGGCTGTAAGTTCAGAGAATATTTGAACTTCAGTGGGATTTTGAGTACCAGCAATTCTGCAAAACCAGGTCAACACACGCTGTTGATAAAGACATCTGGATGCCGGAATTTCGAAGAAAACATTTGCAGTAGACATAAGCTTGTGCCACCTCTGTGAACCTGACGCAGCACGAGCTCATGTCGCCTGTCACCTTAATGGCGTGTGTTAGTGCTGGAGGTGCGGGGAGTGATGGCTGAATTCCGCTTTGCAGAGGAAGGTCTGTGTCACAGGAAAAAATGGCTCCTGATGCAGTGTTAAATACTGTGTTGCTTAAATAACACCGCCTGTAAGCTGCTTTTTCTTGTCTCTTAAGAGGCATTTTAACCCTGTTCAGTCAAGACATCTGAGATATGGTAACACATGCTTTAAGGAACCGATGCGGATAAGTATTTTCTGAAAGTGCTCAGATGAAAGTCATCAGAGGCTGAGTTTAAGCGTGTGAATCTGCTTCTCAGTCTGAGCTTTTACTCACACAACTCAACACGTACCACCCATCCTCCCAAAGCCAACAAAAGGCATTCTGAGTATGTTCCAGGACGAAGAAAGTGTGCATAACTAGGCAATAACATAATCAGCACTCGTTATTTTCCTTCCTTCTTTGAGAAATAATGGAAGCCTCCCCCATGTAACCAGCACAGCAGAAGGGCTGTCACGTTTTGCGTGTGGTGTCCCTCGTGTCCGTCTTCCCCCGTGCCCCTGCCTGGGTGGGAGCTGCCCTTGGCAGCGGAGCGGAGCAGAGCAGAGCCTGCGCTCGAGTTTAACCCTGCAGCAGGGTTCATGCCAGTTTGAGCATGGCTACCAGCCACAGGCGATGCGAGTCCCAGCCCTCTGCATGCCTGAGCCCAGCGCTGAAGTTGAGGAAGAGGCACTGGGAGGGAATAAAGGCATCAGAACCGAAAGGATAAAAACCCCTAAGGGATCTGAGCCAGGCTTGTCTCTGGAAAATCTCTCCCTGGGCACACCTGTGAACTGTGACATGTGCCAACACTAGCTTATTCAAACAGGCTGGATCCACTTTCTTGCGAGTGCGAGCGAAAAAAAATATGCTTCCCTCCCCCTTGAACGACTCCAGACAGTAGGTTGCAGAGTGCCGCCATAGCAAGACTAGAGACAATCAGAGGGGACCACTTTAAATGCTCTCTTCCTTTCTTAATCAGAGCAGCGCTTGACTTTCTCTAGAGGAAAAGATTTTAAGTGATGCCTACAATTTGTTCAAGCACTAACATCCTGTACCCAAGCAGAGCACTTCTCAAGAATATGTTCCTAAGACACAGAGAACCCAAGAGAGACAATGCGCGCGTCTGTCGCCACCACAGGAGGTGGGGAATCGGGCAGGGCAGATGATGGCACAGCCTGCATTGAAAAAGGAGGGATATGGGTTGCTGAAGAAAGCATTAAGGTTTTTCAATAAAAGGATAACATTTACAGAGTTTTCTTTCAGGAAGTGAAAGCTCTGAAAGGATACAGATATAGTGGGTAAACTGCAACTTGTGGCACAGTTCTGGGTAAGAGAAAGGATGCTGAACAACAGGTGGTGAAGAAGAAAGGGGAAAGGAAATCAAACAAACTACCAAAAAATCAGAAGAAAAAGAAGGGAAACCGGCTAACAAAGGATAACCCTTACAAAAAAAAAAAAAAAGTAGTACCTGAGCTGTCAGGGAATACAAAATAGCAGTGCTCCTCAAGGCCTAGGGTTTGAGAGAGGACTTGGAGGTTGCTGTGTGCAGACTATCTTGCATGTGCTGCATGCTAAAAATGGGAAGACAACCGCAAACGCAATACTCCGCGGCTATTGAAATGCCTAAAAACCACACCGGGCTTTAGCGCCAGCAGCACACCTAACTCCTACAACAGTAAAATGCAAATCATAGAACCATAGAATGGTTTAGGTTGGAAGGGACCTTGAAGATCATCTAGTTCCAACCCCCCTGCCATGGGCAGGGACACCTCCCACTAGACCAGGTTGCTCAAAGCCCCATCCAGCCTGGCCTTGAACACCTCCAGGGATGAGGCATCCACAACTTCCCTGGGCAACCTGTTTGTGGTCTCACCACCCTCATAGTGAAAAATTTCTTCCTAATATCTAATCTAAATCTACCTTTTTCCAGTTTTCCCCCTCATCCTATCACTATATGCCCTTGTAAAAAAAAGTCCTTCCCCAGCTCTCCTGAAGGCCCCCTTTAGCTACTGGAAGGCGGCAATAAGGTCTTCCCGGAGCCTTCTCTTCTCCAGGCTGAACAACCCCAATTCTCCCAGCCTGTCATTGCACATGTAATGTGCATTCTAATGCACGGCAATGTAATGCACATGGCTTAAACCTCCGTAAGCAGCCAGGAGAAACAAGCAACAGTTACACATACTAAAAGATCCGAGGGGACACCATGACGGGATGCTCTGTTTAGAGAGACACTGAAAAGCCTGGCATTGTATTACAGAGAACGGGCTGAGACGTCATTCATCTCTCAAAACTTCATACAAATGAAACCCTTTAATCCTGTTCTCCTGAAGTGTTTTGAATTGCTGAAGCGTGAATGTATTTTCTCTTAGAGCTGTAAAATTATTACAGTTCCTGTATTTTGCACCATTAGATGTTGAAAAAGAAAGCATCGTCTTTTGCCTTATCTGTGGTTACGTGGTACACTTTCAAGAGCAACTTTTATGCATGACTGGTATCTATGAACAAGTATAAGGATTGTGATAGTCTAGGAAACATTCTTTGAAATAGGTTAAGTGCAGCAAGAAAAGCATGTGTTTGCCTCATTAGAATAAGGACTCCAGCTCTACATTTTTCCAAAGCAAGCATTTATTCCTTCAAATTATTTTTCATATTAGACAAAAGAATTCAGTATACTTTTTTCCAGAGGAAAAAAAAAAATGTTTACAGTTGCAATGAACTATCACCTGAAGTGACATTTCATTCTTGCATCTCCTAAAATACATTCATTTCTCTCAAAACAGTATTAATTAACAAAAGACAATGGGCACCAAAATTTTTCAGTAGCTTGAGGTACCATGTTCTCTCATTGACTGCGTACAAGTCACTCCCTGAAACACACATATTTACATCACAAGAAACTTCTATCTTTTCCCTTTACCCACTGCATCTTTTCTTTCATGGAACTACTGATGAAAGTGCAACTTACTGCATAAAATATGCAAACATATTGAGAATATGTTTGCAGCATGCAGCCAAGAATCTGGGGTAGCTGCCTGCAAGCCACTTACTACGAACACAAACATGTTCTCTACATCTAGTACATGCAATTGCCTGACATCCCTAAAACAGTTGTTTAGTTATTTCAGAAAATCCTGGTCTGTACAAGCTTACAGAATAACATGATTTGTCAAGGATGCTGCTGACGCTGTCAATATTCAAGACAAAGGGCTAGAAAGCAGTGTTGGGAATTTTAGCTTGTATTTTCAAATATAGGCTTCCCCCCCTTTTTTTTTAGTTTGAGAAATGTTTTAATAACATGCCCACATTAAACAACCTATTTCAGATACCTGCTGCCTTTCCGCTTCTTACCTAGCACCAGGCATGATAGATTCTGTCTTGCCTAACCCAACTTCTGCTTCCTCTTGTGTGACCAGCCCCGCTGATCCAGCCTCTATACCTCGCTTACCGATACCGGTTTCTTGGGAGGCTGTAGGTTTGAACCTGAAAACATCTCGCAGGAGCACAAATACGGGGATGGAAAGAGTATGCTGCAAAAAGAATAACACCTGTCATACAGAAAAACGACAGAAGGGTTTTGCGCCCTCTGAGAGTCTAATCCCAGTAAAGCGGAGCGCATCCCTTCAATTTGCAGATGCAGTCAGTAAGTGGTTCACCTCAGATTCCTACTAGAAGCCCATGATAATTAGTCACAAGCCATTTACACCCTGCACATGGCACAGATTCTGTAGCTACTAGCATCAGTGAGATTAGTTTTGACACACATCAGGGTTACAAAGTTTGTTAGTCTAGAAGCAAATTCTGATTGTGAAATAAGCCACACATTTTTCGCTGTTGCTTAAGAAAGCCGTAAATTACAAGCAGTCATTTTAGCACTCAGTTGCTAAAAATCTCAAGAAATATCAGAAAACATTTTGTTGTAAAAAAAGATTGTTTGTCATGGAACAAAGAGGAAGAAAAGTAGTATCTTCTGATTCTTATGTACAAATCATTTCAACTTTACTAGCAAAACATAACAATGTAAGAAATTAATATAAACCTGAAAGATGCAATATTTTCTTTGCCATAAATTGCTACATACTCTTCAGTGACTGTAGGCACTCTGATTATTCACTTAGTCTCTTAAGATACACTTTCTCTTTCAGCCGAAGAGCAGATATTAAACCATTTTTTCCATGTAAAGCACAATACTGTAAATGTGTAATAGTAAAGCATTGTAAACAGAAATGTTAGATAATAAATTTATTACTGCAAAATACCAAACTAGGTTTTGTTTCTAAAATTATTTTTATGACCTATCAGTACAGTAGACTTGGCAGGAGAATCCAGCTTGTTTTTACAGGTATCTGTTTCGAATGTACTCTCTGTACATGAGGAAGTCCTCTCTTCCCAGCGGCTGCATGTTTCCTCTTCCAGCCTGAATGTGTGCATGAAAAATCTCTATTGATTTCCTATCAGCTTTCGGAGGCTGGACTTCGTAAATATTGTCTTGAGAAAAGGACGAGATGGGTATTCTGGAAAAAAAAAACCCAAACACACAGAATATTTGGAACTTTAGGCAAAAATTTTCCACAGAGAGAGAAATATTTCTTTTCCTTGAAATATATATCAGAGTCAATGAAAGGGCAGCTTCCCACTAGATAATTCATTTACCTAGATTTTTATCACTACTGCAGACCTGATAAGACCCAGCTTTCCAAGTAGGGTAATTAGGTAAGTTGACACTAATCACATTACAGAATACTTTCTCACTTCCATTCCACTCTGTCCTCATTTCTTCATCCTTTCTCAGATCTGCCACGGTCAGTAAGTACCCAAGCTGAAACAGATCTGTGCCACGCATTACAGCAGCTAACAGGAAAACTTTATTGAGCTGTCCACTTAGTAGCAATTATAACACGCAAGTGGTTATACTCTGAACCGACACATAGAAAGGATTTATCAGATAATAAATTTCCACCTAATTATCAGGAAACAGCCAATTTACTACCAGCAACAGCACTCTGTACACTGGGACAGCTAATATTTTATGAAAATATTTTTTAAATAGCTTTGTACCATAAATGTTATCTTCAAATCCCAATATATAAACCTACTCATCTTATGAGAAAAACACGTAGTTTGAAAGTTTACAAGAACCTCAGTATGTCAGACCTTTTCTAAGCACCGATGTAAATCAGACTCACTTACAAGGTAGAAACTGGTATTTTAACTGCAACTCTAAAACTGTATAGCCAAAAGGTCAAGTAAAGCAATTGTTTCCCTCTATTCAGGGCTTGAGCTACCACATTTGGAGAACTATGCCCACTCTTGGTCTCTACAGTACACGATAGACGATGAAATACTTGGATGAGTCCAGCAAAGGTCACAAAGATGATTAGAGAGCTGGAGCACATGGCATACGAAGAGAGGCTGCAAGCATCGGGTTTGTCCAGCCCAGAGAAGGGAAGCCAAGGGTGACCTTCTTGCTGCCAGCAACTACCTAATGGGAGGGTATAGATAGCGTAAAGCCAGACTCTTCTTGGAGTGCATGATTAAAAGACAAATTTCAAAAAAGGAATACAAACTGCAATATGGGACCTTCTGATTAGATATAAAGGAACTTTTTTCCACTGTGAGGGTGGTTTAACACTGGAATGGGTTGCTCAGAGAGGCTGTGGAACCTCCATCCTTAAGGATAATCAAAATGCAAGGGTACATAGCCCTGAGGAACTCCATCTAATTTGGTCCTCCTCTGAGCAGCGGATGGGATCAGATGACCTCCACGGTCCTTTACAATTTATAATATTCTACGGTTCTAAGCCAAACACTTCAGTAGTAATGTGTTCTCCACAATCAACTGCAAGGTAGCAACAAAACTATTTATACACAATACATAATAAATGAATAAACATTAAAAGTATTGTGTAGTAAATCACTTTCATTTTAAAGCACTTTAGCTATTGTGAAAGCTGTATTCATAAATATACTATGTACATTTCCCAGCAGTATTTTACTAATTTATTTATAAAATATTCTCAGTGCTGAACAGTGTGTAGATGTTTAACCTGTGTAATAGCAAATCAGTTTGGATTCCACAGCAGAACATTCAACGACTAACACGTTACCATCTGAAGGTAACCTATGCATAAACTTTTCCTTCTGTCAATACTATTTGATTTAGAGGAAATCAAAGTTTGAAATGAACTCCAAATAAAAATGATCTGACAGAACTATGATTATCTAGAACAGTGGATGCAATGCACCTATAAATACTAAACTGGAGAAGTAAACTCTTTCTCAATTATGAAAAAAGACATTCATGTTTTAAAGAATTCTCTAAATCATCAGTTTCATACATTTTTAGCTCCTATTTCAGCTGGAAAAGCTAATTTACTTTCTAGCTAGCTACTAAAATACTGCTGCTTTATAAATACTCCATAGAAACAAAGTTGCCCAAGTATTTGGTACAACACAAAGATTTCAATTCTAGAGACTCACTTTCCTACCACCACATACACTGAACACTTCTCTAAATCAGATCTTTCCTTCTAGGTTGAACCAAAATTTCATGGGGCCATATAACCTGTCTCATGGAGTAGCTACCAGCAATTTTTGAGGACAGATTATTAAAACAGAACAGGTACTTAACAATCCCTTCTCCAGTATATCTTCCTGTATTTGAGCAATCAGGATTTAGGACCTACCACTGGCAAAATTTGAAACTAGACTACTATTTCATGAAAAGTCATTTCTGTAGGTAGTATCTGACGCTTACAGAATCCTGTGAGAATAAGTTCCATTACTTGTGTCTGATGTGACATTCCATTCATTTGTTACCATGGGCATTGGTTCCTTGTAATTCTTACACTGGGAGAAATGGTGAACAGTCATTCTCTGTTTGCCTCCTCCACATCACTATCATACAACCAAGTGTATTCCATCTCCCCTCTTACGCTAGTTATTTTCTGATCAACCTTGCCATTTATGCAGAGTTCCAAGGTATTCTCCTTCCTCTTTGATAATGCAGTGAGGACCAAAACTGCATTTAATACCCACGATTTTTTTTTAACTAGCTTTTCATTTGTCATCTACTATTTTGGCTACTGAAGACAAATTTTCTAAATACTTTACATAATAGCATATTGGAATAGTAGCCAGTGCCAGTAGCTGAAAAACAGAATGTCATTGTTAAATATTGTATGAGCATATGCACATATTTCTGGGCTCAAAACTTCTCAGGTAAGAAATTACAGCAGCAACTTACTGTCAAAGCTCACTATTTCCAAAAACGAACATCGACCAGCCCAAATGCAATGAAGATTCGTAGACAGATATTTAGCATTGTTGCCATATTCCACAGAAGCCACAGTCATGAGTCACTATCTGGGTGCTCTTCAAGAGACAATAAGTTTTTTGTGTGTATGATCTCCCCTTTTAAAGGGAAAAAAACAAGGAACAATGCCTTTGAAGAACTGGAACACTCAAACGATGGCAGACCCCTTCCGTAGATAAAATGCAGTAACAATCTTGCAGTTGGATTATGAGCATAAACTAATGTTTTTCACTGTCTCTAAACCAGGATGTCTATTAAAACTGCCAAAAAACTTGCTCCCTTATTTTGTAGCCTTTTATTTCATTAAAATATGTTGGATTTCAGATGTTTCATCATGAGACGGTTTGTTAGTCTTATGAAATCACTGTAATGTGTTATGTGATATACTATGCCCAATGTTCCACTACAGCTGGAATATGGTATAAAAAGTAAAAAGATTTCATTATTAAAGTTATATTTTTCAATTTCATATTTAAATTTGTATTTTTCCATTTTACACAGCAATAAATTCAGTTGATTATACTTTGACTGCAATGATAGAATTACTTATACAGGCATACTATTGAATTTGAGACAATAAAATCACACAGTTTGGCTGCGTAGTTAAAAGTGATTTACATTTTACCAGGACGTAGACAGAATTTGCTAGGTTAGGTCATAGAAACATTGGGCCATTCTAGAATTAGAGAAAAAAGTAAAGCTAAGATATAAGCAAGTTACCTGCCTATATGATTAAGATGAAATTTCCAAAATGCTTACCATTTTTATGCTTCTCTTAAACAACACAAAACTCTTACTTCAAAAGAGTTGAAATTCTTCTGAAGACTCCAACTTTTGCTACTGCGCTCTCACCAAATCTGTTTTGTTTTAGTTTCTGTTGGTAAACTGTGTGAATAATGCTATGGAAATTCCACCATACTTAACCTTTTCTTTCTATCTTTTTCCCAAAAGAGTGATAGTTTCTTCTCATTATCACTATCGCATTCTTCTTAAAACATTAAGCTGGGTGTTTTCAGAACTGGTACCAAACATTAGTCTATCTAAATTTGTATCTAGATGCCTTAAAAGTAGATTGCTTTTCAAAGCACCCACAGCTTCTGCAGATACTTATTTATCTAGCTTAAAGCATTCAAGCTGAGACTCTAGCAACGGTATTTGACACTAGTACACTGTACTAACTTACCAATGTCACTATCTAACACCAAAAGTTGTCACTTACTCAAAAGTAGCTGGCCTGTCTGGTCCACAAGCAAGTGAACAATTAAGTAAAAAAACCCAAAGCCATAACACTAATTTGATGCCTTCTCTATTTATTGATTTGTTTCTAAAGACATGACATTTCTGAAGCACTAATGAGTCAAAAGTAATTTCCTTAGGCATAATGGAAACTGGACAGCAAAGTGTATTTCATTTTGAGCATTTAGTAACTAAATCCCAATTTTCCACCTACTTGCTTCAACATGATAAAAATATATTGAAAGAATTGCATGCCAATTTTGATTAATAACCCTGTATTAAGCTGTAACTATTTGTAGAGTGTTTATATTATCCAGTCATTTAATTAAAGTCATTTCTCTAACACTATTCATGTAAAAATCTAATCTACCTAATAAGTTTACTATCTTACAATAGAGTCATGAAGGAGAGCATATTATTTATGACTTGGCTATCAGCTCTCCCTAGAGACCTGTAGCTCTATAGCCTCCCAATGAAAATTACATAGATAGGAACATAAACACCGTGCTGTGAAGGACAGGACCCTTGACATGCAAAGTACAGTTATTTTCATCCCACTTGTGAACAGGCTTCATGGTGTTATGGTTGCACCAGGAGTAACATTCCCTCTACTGTAAAAGAAGATACAGCTAAAATCTTCAGTTGGAACAAAGATGTTCCACACTTTGAAGGACAAGTGCATGGTGATGTGCTTAGGTCTCAGAAATATAGCAGTCACTAGAAAGCCACCACATTTGTTTCAACATTGATTTGTTCTCTTCAAGTCTCTAAAGTATATCTAAAGGAGACAAAATGTACTCTGTTGCCTTAGGATTGATCCTAAGCAAATCTATCTGACCTACAAAACTCTGGCAAATCCAGAGTTTTTGTTTGCCCCCTCCCCTCCCCCCAAAATGGTATCCCTTTAAATTACTTGCTCTCCTCTTGAGATCGCCTTCAACAGAATTTTCCTTCTGTAACTTACAGAGCCTACAAGCAGCAAAACGTGGACTGCATCCAGGTCCCACAACAACTACCTGAAACTCCAATGGCACGTAGAGTTTCAGAGGTTAGTGAAAGAAGAGACCCTCTTCACACAGGTATACATCTAAATGAGCATTTTACAAATACAAATTAGAAGCCGCTTCTCTACAGTGCAGATAGAAGGAATATGAGAGAAGGTCAGAACATCTGATACAAAAAGGTGATCTCTGAGGAAAGATAAATCTTACGTAGGGATGATTCATGATGACCACAAACTAATTCAAAATTTAAAGACTGAACACACAAAGTAACCTAGGGGTAGTACAGGACAAAAAAACCCGCAAACTAAGTATCAAAAGAACTCACAACAAAAAAGAAAAGAGGAATATTGTGTTTCTTTTTGGAAAGGAAAAGCTTAGACTTACTTTTTCAAATAGGATTATTTGAGGAAGCCAGTTTTCTTAAACTGATGAACAGAAATTTATCACTTCACAGAGAAGACAGAGGGAAAAGGTCCTGGGAATTTTCATTAACAAGTCTAGAAGTAGATGAGCTAAGGTGGCATATACTTTAGTACTTTCTGGTTTTTTGCTAGAGACTGTTAATACTACAAAATCCCAAATTCAACAACACCATAATATACATTGTATATATACAATATACAACACATAATATGCAATGTAGAAATAACGAGATTTCCTGTTATATTTCACAGGAATGTGTTACTGTCACATTTTTAGAGGATATGATTTCAATGCTGCTGACATTAGGATCAAAATGAGACTTCATAGGCAAAAGTGAGAAATGCCAGCCCACTAATCCCAAAATAATTTTAAAAAACAAATTTCAAGCCATAGAATGTCTGAAGCATTTTAACAGTGTTCACTATAGTAAAAGACGCAATAGTTCTTTATTTAAAATTTGGAAAAAGGCAAATTTAATAACAGAACATATTTTCACACATTAAAAAAAAAGAATCTAAGGCCAGTTATAAAACTAAAAATGTTTTTTCTAGTCACGTGAGACTACTGCATAAGCCTTTTAATACATGACATACAGAAATGCTAAACCAGGTGGACAGCAGATACAGAAAAATTAAAGTTTTATGTGTTGCAGTGACAACAAGGTCCCCGTCAAGTCAGAATTGTACTGCACTATTGTCATATAGCTCAAAGTATTTTTTCAGGTTAAAAAAAAGCCCTTGGGTTTTGAGAGATGATGGCTAAATTTCATCACAATTTATGTATCATTCTGAAGGTATGCCTGCCACTGTTGCAGGCTTTTTTTTGCATCAATGGATGGTATGAAATTTGACATGTATATTTTTGTTCAGGATTCATTGTAGATAGGGAGGAAATATGGAGGACCCAGAGGTCAAGTGTGCACATTGAGGTAAGTAAAAATGTATTTATGGTTTTTAATTTGAAACAGACATCAATAAATGAAAATTATTATCCAAATCAGTATGAGGCAGATGAATACTAACAGTTTCATTGTTAAAATAATATAGAGCATTCAGTTGACAACTCTACCAAAAATACTAGGCACATAAGCTTTTTCATCTGAAAAGCCCAGAGCTCAATATTGACAGAACAGATGAATGGGAAAAAGATAATTCTTCCTACATACATGGGGATCTGAAGCACAAGGAGTTCAAACCATTTTCCCAAGAACCCTGGAAAAAGCACATGCTCTGCTCCCTGATCTGTCAAAAGGGTGCTACACAAGATGACTGAGCCCACCTAACAAATTGCCAACACCCACATAAAAAAGTTCTGCTGCGTTTCACCCTGTGGCTCTGCCCCTTCTGTGCTGGCCCTGGTGATAACTGGGACCTTCACTGGTCTAAATAATGTCATCAATCTACCACGAAACTATTTGCTTTTTTTGCTGAATTAGTTTGCTGCAGACTGATGAGCTGAACTGATTTACGGAGCACTGTAGGAAGCAGTAAAGCTTGCACAACTAACTGAAAAAGTATGTGATAAAGAAGGAGGGAAAGAGCAGGACCTCCCCCTTTTGGTGGCAATGAGCTGTTAGAATTGGCTCAGCTATTTTGTTAACTTCTCCCATCAAAACCAGTCATGCTGTTACTTAAACCATAATACCAAACCATTTCACTGGTCAAACTTCAGTACAGCATACCCGGCTATGGCAGCGGGGTTGGAACTCGATGATCTTCAAGGTCCCTTCCAACCTAAACCATTCTATGATTTTACAAACTATCACAACATGGACTTACTTATTCCCTTCAGTCCCCAGCCAGCTCTTTTCTGGAGAGTCCTACAACTCTGATCATACGTTTTGCTTTTCCCCAGACCCTTCCCAGTAGTACTCCTTTTGAGATGTGTGACTAAAAATGAACAGAGCATTCAAGCCCAAAATGACAAAATGATTCCTTTTATGTGGTGTTGATTCCTGATACTCTTTTGTCTTTTCTAGCTAACATGAAGTACTTTTCCTGAAAGTACCCACAGTGACTTTAAAACCACTTCCCCAGAATATAAAATGAAGATACTCTCAATAACAGTCAGCTTAGTCAAGCCATTTTGCAAGATACAAGCACATAGACAGTGCTAAAGCCATTCAGAATCCCAGAAAAGAGCAATCTTTCATCTTCAGGCAGAAGACAAAAGCCAGGTAATTTATAAACAGCCTGACCAGGAAATTTAAAGAGAATTCTCACAGGCAATAAATGCTGGAGAATCACAGATGTGCTTTGTTTAAAATACTGATAGTCAGAAAGAGGACAGATTCAAGTTTAGTGAGGAAGACTAATCCTTAAAGCTACATTTAGAATACTAGAACAGTGACTATGTGAGTCAAAAGAACAAGAGAAACTACAGTTGTTGTAACACATCTATGTTGGATCAGTTAACCCAAAGTGGTTAATTATCCTCATCTCTGCTCTGAATCAAGAGCTAATAGTGAGCTACATACTTTTATTTTACTTAGAGGTATACAGAGGTTTAAATCATATATGCTTCTTAATATAGAGCTTCTAAAGAATATGATATCTAGGACAGGACATCTCAAAGTAAAATGAATCCAAATCATCACCAAACAGGAAAGGATTTCATCCGTCATAGAGGCAAAGAATTTTTAGTTAAGGAGGGAAGTAATGTAGATGACTCCAGATTTAACACAGATATTTACATGTCCAAGGACTTGAAGCAGTGCTTGTTTTAATTAAGAGGCACAGCTATCCTGTTTCCAAGAAAAGGAAGAAATAAAAAGGGTTGTAGGTAAAACCACAGTATCTATTCAGACACTTCTGGGAGATTTCAAAGGGGAAACTACGCATAAAAAATTCTGCGGAACACTTGATGCTGCTCCGACAAAGAAGCAAGAAGTCTAGCAAGAAGTGCAGAATATGTGGGTTTGTTTGTTTTTTTTTTTTAAAGAAAAAGGAAACCCTGACTGCCACCTTATCAGTAGGAGACATCAACTAGATAAGACACCTCTGTGATTTAAGCTTAGTGTAAACAAATGACAGAATACAAACAATTTATTCACCTACATTTGCCATGCATATTCATAACAATTCCGTATTTTGTGAATAAATGCTTTCATTAAAGTTTAACTTTCTGATGTGAAGTAACATATTGGGGTCCTTATTTGAAGCAGAGAGCATGCAAAAGAGCACTCTACTGTGAAACTATCAACGTACTTGATAACTTGTAATTTCCAAAAGTGACTTGTTGACTAATTATGGCGCCTTTCGATTCACTGTTTCCACAGCAGTGTCAAGAAACTATTTAGATATTTTGTGGGGGCTTAATGTAAAAAATAAATATAATTAATATTCTGAACATCCTTTATTTATTTACTTCTGCCTTTCAACATAAGGAACTCCCCAAGAACTCCTAGGATGTGAATACACAGAAAGATGACAAGTTCAATACCAACCTTTACTTTGGTACAGTAGTAAATGAGTGATAATGCCATGTTTACAAATATAAAGCTATTTTTTCTCTAATTCTCCAAGAAATAGACCTTATGCTAACAAAGTCATATGGAAGTAGTGAATGAACAACAGAATTGCTCTAAACTGAGGTAACAGCTTTCAAAAGTAACTAGGGTTGTAAAACACTTCATTAAAATTAGGAAAGGTACTGCTCTATTTTTACTTCTATATTTTATAGTGGTATTATAGATTAAAAATACTCCAGTAGAGCATTTAATTAACAAAAGTGTTGGTCTCTTCTCCCAAGTAACAAGTGATAGGACAAGAGGAAACGGCCTCAAGTTGCGCCAGGGGAGGTTCAGATTGGATATTAGGAAAAAGTTCTTCACAGAAAGGGCTGTCAAGCATTGGAACAGGCTGCCCAGGGAAGCAGTGGAATCACCATCCCTGGAGGTATTTAAAAGATGGGTAGATGTGGCACTGGGGACATGGTTTAGTGGTGTTTTTGGCAGTGTTAGGTTGATGGTTGGACTCGATCTTAAAAGGTCCCTTCCAACCTAGACAATTCTGCGATTCTAAAATGGAAAATATAGGGTGCTCCACTGTTCACTGAAGTTTGCTTCATTACTTTTATCTTGGTGAGAAAATAACATATATAATGTGCACATTATATACACAGAAACAAACAGTAAAAAAGCCCATATACTACTTGTACATAGCTGCTAACTTGTAGATAGATAGTTACTACTCAATTTGAGTCATGTTTGATCAATGCTTGGATGACAAGCAGAATCTAGGTAGTCTTAATTTAAAAAAAAAAAAAAAATTTACACATTTAACATCAGGGGAACTTTTGAAAACACGGACTATATGATACATTTCTTAAGACACGGCATGTTTTCCAAATATTTAAGGAGAACATAGTCCTGGACCATGCTGGTCCAGGTTCTCCTGCTTGAGCATCATCAGTGCCCTGCAAAACCAAAGAGGAGAGTACATACCTATGTATGAATTAAAGTTGGGCCCCAAGCATTGTTGCTATATTGCATAGGCCAGTGGGCACAGGCACAGCACTCTTATCCAAAAGTGCTGCAGTGAATCAAAACACTCAATTCCCTGTTTGGGAGGGAATCAAATTTCTCAAGAGTCCTATATGCAAGAAGTACATTTGGAAAGTGATTGAGAGTATATCTTTTTCTACAGCATTATTTATACCATACCACAATGAGTACTAGGGAACTAGGAACAGGTGCACTGTGTCAGCCAACAGCAATTATACTACAGTACTCACAGTCTCTCTTCACATACATGATAATAGATTGTGCTAAAAGTAGTCCAGCTCTGTTTAGCTCTAACTAAAATTCTACCCTTTTTTCCTTCATGGAATTTTTATGAACAAAAAGAGGAACTTCAATATCCTTCCACATTCTCCACTCGTCTTCATTACTATTTCACTTCATCACTGTAGTCCCTATTCAAGTATCCATTTTTGCTTCTTTTCTGTCCTTACAGTTTCTAAATTTAAGCCAGAAGCTTCTCTTCAGTATTTCTACAATGCATATTTGAGTTCATAAATATCACTGAAGTGACATTGTAAAAATAAGAAATATTTCTTTTGGTATTGGCTTTATGTATTTGCTAAAAATGGCCACAAGGTTTAAGGTTGTGAGGTGTTGTTTTTTTTTTTTTTTTAAGATCAAAAAAGGATGTAAAAAAAAAAATATTTTATTGAAAAGTGTGGAAATAACAGCAACTAACCTAAGTTGAAATTATATCTCACTGCTGATGAGAAACCGAAGTTTTAGATTGAGTACTTCATTTTACCATTAAAAGAAATGGGGTTTAATTGCATTTGTATCTAGAAGGAACTACTGGAGAATCAAATTTGCCAGATTTTTTTCAATTTAAAATGCACCTAACATCAAATTAAGACAAGTTACCATAATTTTTCAATTTCTTCAAGTGCTCCTTCAGAAACAAGGAAATACACAGTCCAACAAGTGCAAGATGTGCCTCAGCTGCTGTAACTGAAAACCCTCTCTCGACCTAATCTTGAGTATAGTACGTTCATGCTATTTTATCTCAAAAAAGTTAGTGTATTCTCCAAGGAAATTCCTGATTCAGAACAGCAATTCAAACTCAGTAAGAGAAAGCTTCCTTGTTTCAGAATTGAACAACATGCTTTTAAAGAATGGCTACATTGATGACTTTTCTTGAAAGAACAATCTGTCATCATCCAAACAGTATTTAAATGTTTTTAAAAAGTTGCAGAACAAAAGGTGAAGAAAATTTTTTAAGCTGTATAAAGATATACTTGCAAGAAAAAAAAAAAAAACGACTCTAAGATACCCCGTTTCCTCTCAGATCTGCATAGAACAGCATGTTTGGTAGAACTGGCAGAGAAAGATGATCTACATGACTTCAAGAGGAGGAATGACAGGAGGCACAAATTTGTGTGCTCTATGACTTTTACACTTCCACTATTCAGAAATACATGGAAATTCACAGAATCATGGAATTTTCAGAGTTGGAAGGGACCTCTATAGATCATCTAGCCCAACTCCCCTACTAAAGCAGGATTGCCTAGAGCACATTACTTAGGACTGCATCTAGGCGGGTCTTGAAAATCTCCAGAGAAGGGGACTCCACGACCTCCCTGGGCAGCCTGTTCCAGTGCTCTGTCACCCTAACCATAAAGAAATTTTTTCTTGTGTTTGAATGGAAATTCCTATGTTCCAACTTGTGCCCGTTGCCCCTCGTCCTGTCACTGGGAACCACTGAGAAAAGTCTGGCTCCATCCTCCTTCAACCCACCCTTTGGATACTTATAAGCAATAATAAGGTCTCCCCTCAGCCTTCTCTTCTCCAGGCTCAAGAGTCGCAGCCCTCTCAGCCTTTAGGGAGATGCTCCAATCCCTCAATCATCTTTGTTGCCCTAAGAAGTGTAATTGCCAAATTACACTTGGGAAAGGAGAAAAATGAACATCTGACTACCCAAACCCAACCAGAATTATGTGTATAGACTCTCTTTACTGTGTTCATTTTACAGCAGCATAGCATGTGGAATAATTTACTCTACCTTAAGGGGGCAAGAAAAGAAAGATTATCTTCTACAGTCAAACATGCTGGGAGATTTTTTTTATAAAACTCAAGGCACATTTACCTACAAAGTAATAGCTTATTAATGATGAACCATGCATGGTGGTATCATCACTTTAAATGTATACAATACCAAATGACTAAGCACTGATATTAGGCAGTATTGTTATATACACAATATTAAATCTGTTTCATGTTATCCTGCTCCCTCAGCCCCACTGAGACACCCCCAGGCTCCATCCCTGCTTGGGTAAGACCTGTGTTCAAGGTTCCCTCACTTTCCCAGTGCAGAAGGGGTAGATTAGAGGCAGTGCAGGAAACAAAGCTGAGACTTCTGTAAATCAACAGATTGCAGTAAAGGTCTTGCAGTCCTATGAAGTGGCTGTGCCGTTGGGTAAGAGAACACATACCCCAAGGACAAAAGTAAATAAAAGCCTACCCTGGTGAAACTTTAAGCTGCCTACAGTACAGGAAGATGTAAACGGGGAAGTTAGGACTTGATCATCTAAATTCTAAGACCCGCTTCAATAATAGTATGGCATTTGGATAGTATCATGACCCTTTTTTTTATACTAGTGCTAGGAAAAGATTCAAATGATCTGGTCCATCACTAGAAGCCATTCTTGCACAGCAATAATCAATCCATAATCACAAACAGTTAAATTCCTTATTTCAGTATAAATTAAATATGTGCACCTATTGTCATTTAATGTTAGAGTTATTTTTTGTATTAGTGGAAAGTTACTCCATTTGCAACAGAACACACAGAACTTCCTTCACATGGCAGATGTCCCTGGGGAGCAATCCTCCTACCATCCCACCACAACTGGCTTTGTTGAATATGGCTCCCATACTAATCTTTTGGGATTAAAGTATTCAAGAAGTGTTTCTTTGACAAGAAGCATTCGGAGCTTGATCTTTCCTTACAACCTACCATCACCTACTTACCTGTTTGGAACAAGATGCAAAAATTATCTACTGTAACAAATGAACTGTTTAAAATAATTGCCTCTACAGTTCAAAGTATCACTGACAAATGCATACAACCAGTATGTGACAAAGACCAGACAACCAAAGAAACCCAAGGAGATACTTCTGAGGAAAATGTAGCAGACTTTAATTGGTAAAATAACATCTATGCAAGATTCAAGATGCTTTTTTCTTCAGTTAAAACACTCTGCATGCTGATTAAAGCCAGCCTAGATCCTCTGACTTCAGTAACACAGATGGGCATCGAGTGCACAAAAAAAAGACTGAATTGCAACTCTGAATGTTTTTTTAATGAACAATATGTGAGTCAACCAATCCCTTTCAAACTACCTCTTGCAAAAGTAACCACAGCAAGAAGAAATTGCCTTTTAAACTCCATAGCTTCAGCACTTTGCATTGTGATAACTCCATATTGCTAAGAATTTTGAATACAAAAATCTTGGCACTACAAAAACTAACAACCCCCAAAACCAAAAAACAAATCAAAACAAAAAAAAAAACCAACCCCAAACCCCAAACCAAAACGAAACAAGCACAAAAAAATGCTAAAAAAATCTCACCACCCCCACCCCCAAACCCTAACAAAAGAAATAAACCACAAAAAATACACTTTTTTTTAAGTTGCAAGGGAGAAGTAGGAACCCAATTCTTCATGCTATGCATTAAATCCCCTTATGCAGTAAAAGCAACAGAAGTATGACTCTCAAACAATTTAACCTCAAATTTACGTGATGATTTTTCAGGTCTAATGACAAAAGCAAAAACAGGCTAAAGGGAAAAAGAAAAAAAGTTACTTACAAATTTATAACCCTATCCAAGTGATGTTTTGAGCAAAATTGCTGGCTGCTCTTGTCTTGTTTATGCTGACTCTGTCCCAGCTGAACAAACCTGTGAAGAGCAGTAGATAGGAAAATAATCAAAGAAATAAAAGAACTATCCCCCAAAAGTTCAGCAAATGAAAGAGAATGAAACCAAAAATATGAGTCTTTAAGTAGTGTTATATAAGTCAGTGATCATGATCTACCTGCCTGGTAAACAAGAGGGATTTCTAAAACTTTACAGTAGGTGCATGTGAGAGCTCAGCAGCTCCTTTTAGACTGAAAGAGATGTCTATTAATTGGTGTCACCTAGTATGTCATGGGATAGAAACAGACCTCTGCTCCTACAAAACAGACAGCCCAATACAGTCAACTCCCTCTGTCTTTTTCAAAGAAGTCAGTCAGATGAATAGCCTACAAGAAAAATCAGCAGAAGAGACAGAAAGTCTCTCAAGTTTCAGATTTAAGTCAGTCTTCTGCCAAATTCAATCTCCTTTATTCAGCTGAAATGCTGTTAGTCCAGATCACTTATTTACAAGAACAACCTTTTGGGAGAATTCTCTCATCTCCAGATATTTGCTGGAAGACACTGAACATGGAAAATACTGTGATGGCTTTTTTTCTTGGCAATGAATTGTAGCAAAATTTAAAAAAATATAGTTAACCACTAATCTTATTCACTCAGTCTAAGAAGAAAAGTCAGAGGGTTTCAAATGTATGTACATGTAGTTATCTCATGCTCGAACTCAACTTGATCACGTTCCACCACATCTGTGCTACTGAAAACAGAAGCAAGTGTTAGTTGTGATTTAATACTTTAACTTTTTGAGGTGGAGGGTTTTTCTTAATAGTTAGCTTCCATTTAGCTTAAAAATAGTCTTATTTGTCTATTTCAGAATTATTTACTACATTTTAACAGGGGAAAATTAACAGTGCAAAAGCAAACGCATGGAAGAGTGTACAGAAGACAAAGGAACAATACATTCCTAAAGAACTTATTGTGGCTTTTATTTCTACTCCATTCAGATTCTATACTGTAGAAACAAAAGCCTCAGAAACATGCAACATCACTTTGGATGCTGAAGGAATAAATACTTACATTTTAAATAAGAGAATTACAAGTGGAAATTAAGAAAATTAAGATCTTCTAGTGCAGATTCTTGCTATTGAAACAAGCTTAAAAAACAAATAAAGGCAAACTAAAGGTGTATTTTTATTAATTGCTTCAAATTATCCAATATTCTGAAACAAACAAGGCCAAAATTAACACAAGCAAGTTACCAGACATCAGTAAGATACCACGCACAGCTGATCTGCGGTACACATCCTCAAACTACTTGAGGAACCTCCCCTCCCTTCCAACCTCAACTAAACTGCGCTTCTGTGATTTCTATTTTGATGAGAATTAACTCAAGTTATCTCAGTCATCAGTCAAAATGGGCTGGACACATTCAAATTACTTTTCATTTGCATATAGACTTAATATACATCAGTTGACGTAACGTAACTTAACCTGAGGTACTTTAAATCTGCAAGTGCCTGATGCTAATAAGAAAGAAATACATAACATGTCCAACGATGTCAAGTAGAGTCATGATCTTACATCGCCATTTCCCTTATTACAATAATAGAAAAAGACTTGAAGTGAGCACTGTAATCATACTGTGAAATAAATTGCTGCTATTCTCAAACGATGTACATTGTAATAAAGGATGTCAGTAAAATCTATACTTTCCACATAAATCCGCACATCAGACCATAAATAGCATTATGTCTTGTTACCTAAGAGAGGTAAGGAATTTGTAATTGTTATATTTTTAAAACCTGCATTGCTTGAAGGAAATGAAATAAATGCAAGCTTTTTTTTTTTTTTGTCTTGTAAAGGATGTTAATAGGGAGCTTCAAAGCCCTCATGGAGTTTACAGTGCTACTGTAAAAATAGACTGACTGTTAGTCCAGTCTAAGAAATGATAAAATGAGAAGTAGCTCCAATTCCAGGTGTTATGACAGAGTTGCTCATCTGCTCAAACTGACTTGTAGATACCAGCTCACAGTGGGCCATTTCCAGAACAACAATAACTATCCAGTATACCAAAGGGGAATTGTCAAATTGGCATCCATTTTCTAGTGGTTAAAATAAAGAACCGAAGTTAGAGGCATAGGCGAAGTTAAAAATTTCAGAAATAATGAGAAACATCCTCCTCAACCTTTTTCAAGTGTACTATCTTCAAATTACTCAGCATGTAGGAAATAGGTAGAAATGGGCATTTCAGAGAACTAAAAAGTAGAAGCTACCCCTAAAGAAAAATTAACAGACAAAAACCTTTTAAATAAAAAGAAAAAAATAATGCTTTGAGCGGATTAATGAACTAAGGCAGGATTAATCATCACATATCACCAAATGAGAAGATATCATAGTGAATTAAAACTTCCCTCACAAATTGAAGAGGTTTCACATATAACTGCTATTACACATTAGAAAATAAAAACAAATGCACACAAGCCCATTTCAACGTGTGCCTCACAGGTATTCACTTCAATATACACACAGTGCTTTTCTGAGATAATGTTTAGTTTCCTTACACCCCTTTGCTCAAACTCCATTAATTCTACATTCTAAGCAGGTGTTTGAAACGTTGGTTTATTAAGCTAATGTAATTGATTTGCACTCCTGGTGTCTTGCATAAGCAATCGCTTTCTTGGCAACAGCACTATAATTCTTTAGGAACTAAAAGGGTTTTCAATTTGGATCTAAATTTCTCCAACTGATCTCCAGTACTGAATTCCCATTATGCTGACTAGTTTTTGAAGAAAAAGATTGCAGTTTAGGAAAGAATCTCCTCCACCGGGAAATGAAGTAACTTTTCAGTGCAGTTCTAGTTCATCTATAACTGAAATTATTCTAGTTGAGTTTTGGTTTGAGTTAAGAAATAACTTTGAACCTTTTGAAATTTTGTGATTTAAGAAAAAAAAATTTGAATCAGTTTATTTTTGGCTTCAGTGTTATTCTGTGACATTGAGGAGAGAATTTGAGAACAAGAGCGTACACATATTTAACAACAGCAACACATAGGCAGCACTCTATGCGGGATTATGGCAACTCAGAAACAGCATTCCTGATACTGGAGATAATGGAGTCACTGAGTTTTGTTGGAGAAATGTGCTATTAATTTGCTGATTGCTCTTGGGGAGCTGGCAGTTTATGGCTCCCGTGGAGTGGTGACAACTGTCTTATACAGGATAAAGACCAAGTTATCCTTGAATAAAAGCAGACATTTTTGTGTAGTCAGAACTGGGAGGTGATACCTTGATGCTTGCCCACCAACTCCTACCTCCAACTGCTCACAGCAAGCCAGCAGCTCCAGGCTCCTGAGGAGAGCCTGCCGGTGCTGTGCAGCATGCTGCCTCATGCTGTAGCAGTTTACCTCAAAGTGCAGGATCTGAGTGGGAACTTGCTGGACCACCTAAGGAGCTGTATTTTGTCTCACACCACCCTGTATCTTACTCATTTCATGTGTGCAGGGCTTGAATTCACAAAACCATTTATTAAGAACAAGCGGCAGTATGATGCTGTTCAAAATGTGGCATGTAAGAGCGCATTATTACACACACTATGCGTAGTGCTGTGCATACATACACACACGTGCGCAAACCCACACACCACACAGATTTGCATGTCATTACTTCATGAAACTGTGATAATGGCGAGGGCCATCTGACTTCTCCCTCTCCTGAAATTTATGGTACAAATATGTGTCACCTAGATATTCATACTTCAACAGCGTGAATTATTCTGACTGCTTTTCTCAACTTTTCTCCTCATAGTCTATACCAGATTTAGCAATGGTCTCAAGGTCTCCCTATACAATCCACATTTTTTTTTAATTTCAAGCTCAAAAGGCCAAGATGTTTCAAGAAAAAGGCTGAATATTATTCAGAAAAATAATTTTCCTTGAACACCAGAAGTCACACAACTATTTAAATTTGAGTAAAAGGTAACAGTTAACACATATCTACGAATAAAACATTGTTAAAAAGACTTAACTTCTATGTTCTGTATGCATTTTTCTAGAAGAGGCTTTAACTTCTGACTGATTTGAATTAGCACAATTCAACATTTGAAAAATGCAAAAATCACAGACTACATAGCTTAGAACCATGGAACCCCTCCTAACACGGAATCTGCTTATTAATTTCTAGGACTATATTAAGTGACAGGTATTTCTATTGAAGCATTTTTCATTCAATTTAAGTTCCCAATTTTGCATTCAGAGACACCTGCATAACTTCCACTGAAATCAGTGTTGACACAGACATCTGAAAACAGTTTGATTTTAAAAACAGAATAGTATATATATCTCCAAATATCTCTAAGATTTATAATTAAATAAGTTTAATCAAAGGCAGCACTTTGACAAGCTGTATTTAACTAGCTCCAATTATCTTTTACTGATTACCACTGGAAATTTATCTCACCTAGCGTATATTGTGAGATCATCTTCTGAAGGAACATCTGAAAGATTGACTCCATACACATCTTTTGTGGACTGCACTACATTCTGGAACATAAGAAGAAAGATTCAGACTGAAGATACAGTAACAACGTCCAAAAAAAAAGCTTCCTTCCAGCAAGGAATTCTTTCTAAACTTGAAAATAATTTCCAAAGTGCAGGCAAAACGAAACAAGTTATATATATAGTAATCTTAGCCTGTGCATGTGTTGTGTTTTTTTTTTTTAATAAAAATCATTTATTAAAAATATTCTTCAAGACATTTGTTCAACAAGTTAAGGAAAGGATTCTTCAAAGATAACATCAGATAGAACAACATATTAGAAGAATAAATTATATTTATAGGACATATAATGATGTAGGTTTTAAGTTCTGTGTTGAAATTTAATACAGAATAAATCATGTTTGTTCAGAACGTGCTCCCACATTTGCCTTCACATTTCCTGCTGTCAATTCTGAAATAATTACACGTCAGGCTGAACAAAACTATTTTTATTTTATATGTTACACAATCATGTCAGTCAACTATAACAATGCACATGCAATCCTTAACTATGTCTAATGATTCAGTGTTAAACTGAGGGGGTTTACTGACAAGACACGTGTGACTGCAAGTAAGTCAATTATAAAAACAGTTTTCTTTTAGTTCAAAGAGATCTAAAGTCAAAGAAGAACTTTGGAAAGATAGGTCCTGACCAGAAGTATAAAAGCATTTTATCATTAACTTCTGTGAGATATGAATAGAAAGGAATTAGCTGTTTGGGTTCTGCCCCCCACCCCACAAGGATACAATTTTTCTCTACTCTACAGTTCTTGATGTAAAAAATACCAAAATCCAAATCCCTCACCAAACATCCTATCAGATGATCGACGTGAAGAATCTAATGTCTGACACAGTCTTTAAGATTACTGATTTTTATGTTTGGTTTCTGAACAGAAAGTTTCCATAAACATCATGCCCTCAAAAAATAATGTATCTAAGAGAAGCTTTGTACTTTTGAAGAGAATAAACGAATTTACAATGGCAGGCAGACTTTAACGATAACTCAAGTTAATTGCTAATGTAGCAATTCAGTGTAACTGAATAGGTAATACTTTTCAGCACTGCAATTTTAATAAGCAATGACATAAATTAAGACCACAAATTCTGACTAAAATCTGATGCATGAAACAGTTAATAAAATGGAAAATATTTCTTCACATCCATTACTAAAAGAATCAGAATAGCTCACCCAATTGTAAGCCATTCAAATTCAATACTATCTTAAACCATATTTTGTGTTTTCATGCATCTTTCATTTAAGTATCTTAAAAATCTAAAAAATATATCTTAGGTGTGAGCATTGAAGTGTGTTCAATACACAGATGGAAAAACTGAAATGAGGTAACTTGTGCAATGGTGAGAATCAAGAAAAAATTTCAGGTTGGATTTCTGTTGTTAACCCTGTAGAAGCAATCTGACTTGCTGGAAAACAGGTACTCTATTAATCAGAGATAACGGAAAATTTTCAGATAAAATATCTTGCATAGATAGAAATAAATGCACTTGTATTGGCATAACAATTAATCCAAATTGTCCAAGATTAATACCATACAACTTCATAATTATTTTATTGAAAATGCTTCATTAAGGTTAGGAAGAAGACAGTGTTGTACAGAAGGCTGAAAATCCATTCTCTGAGAACAAACAACCCTAGGCTAAAGACTGGATCGAATGAAAATTTGAACTGCAGCAGAAAAAAAGGCAGTTTTATTCTCTGTTGCCTATCAGGCACTACATTTTATACTAAGGTCATAAATACTGAAATTTCTTCAAAAGTAATAGCGTGTACAAGCACAACACTATAACCAGTTAAATTAGCTGCAACAGAAAAAAAACACAAACCAACCCCCAAAAACCTCCCAAAACAACATAATTATTTTGCAAATTTGTGCATGTCGTGGTTTAGGCCAATTGCAATTAGCATATCCTTTTGCTAAGGCATTTTCAGTGGTACCCAAAATGGATATCTATGAGAAAGAATTTGAAGAAATGTTACACGAATTAATAAAATAGATCTTTCCATAATACTTTGTACAAATTAGTATTTTCATTAAATTAGCACCCAAGGGATTCCAACAGAACTGGAGTTACGCTAGCAAAAAAAAAGATTAGTAGCCCACAACTGAGAAGACATGTTCTTTTCATATGACTGTGCATACATGATTTCGCTATTATCCTGCCATTATCTTCAACCTTATTCACAGTAAAAGCATAGAACCAATGTGACAAACATCATGCACATTTTTGAAGTTATTTTTTTTTTTAAATGTCAGACTGTATAATTATGAAACAGCAATTTAAAAATCTTCACATAACTCAGGTTGAAATTTACCCAAATTGAACATTAATTTAACGTTATATACACCTGAGCAAGTGAAATCATTCAGAAGAAACAGATTTGTAACTGAAAGAGGACCTCAGATCCATATTACACGTCTTTCAGGGGGGTTGCTCCAGATTATCTCCCATGGACTAAATGTTGATTTAGGTAGGTAGATGAGGTATGTTCCTGGAGAAGCAACTCCCAGGTTAGTTTCATCCAAAAGGAATCCCATTTGAATGCTGCAAGACCACACCATGATGTAAGCCAGAGCATGGTAAGGAACAGTGATCAGAAGTGCACTGCTGCTCTAAATTAACACACTAACATAGATATACTTTATGCTTAATATTATGGACTACACCTGACCTGAGTACCTTTCAAATGCTGTAGGTTTCCAACAGTATTTTTCATTTTTTGAAGATGTTATTTTCCTCTTGTGTTTCACTATAACACGACAAGAATAATAGCGAAGTTTTACGATCAGTTTTGCTAATGTCTACACAAGGAGATCCTTTTCACTTAATTTATCAGTGCATTACTTCTGACTGTTGTATAACATTCACTGGTTGTTTTAAGGAAATGTGAATTTTAAGTCCATCATTAGCCTTGCCTACCACAGTAATTTCTTACCTCTGTGATTTTTGTACTATCTCCTGTATCAGTCACCTTTACTGGAGTTGAACGCTGAGAAACAGCACCTTCATCTTCTTTGTCTGTTCCAGAATCATCTTCAGAACTACTTGACACCGCTTCCTCACTTGGGGGTGGTGGAGCACTAGCAGCTGTCTTGCGCTGCAGCACGGTTTCTTCTCTATTACTTTTGTTCCTATTATGAAAAGCAGTGTGCATTTACAAAATCAGCAAAATACTTGGTTTAAATATCTTAAATTCCTAATTTTTTATTACAACCTTACTGGGGGAAATGAATTCTATCCTCTGGAACAACTTATTGCTCATCTTGTTAATCCCCCAATTGATTTACTTTTCATCAATCTCTTCTTATTCCAGAGCACTTGAAGAGAGCTCACTGGATTATGCCAGCTTTTCTCCACCAATTCTCTGACTCTTTACTGAAATCCCTCCCCTCGACCCACTGAATGAAAAGGAATAAAAATTCATTGAGACATATCATCTTTGGTTTTGATCTGGGAAAAAGTTTCACTTTCTGATTAACAACATTATCCTCTCCACTTTCTTATTTTTGGCCCCAAAATCTTAATCATAATGTCACTTTCCCCCCCTTCTTTTTCCATACCTCTCCCCTCAATTTGGTTCTTTAATCAACAACATTTCTTTATGCGGCATGTATTTCTCACTCTAGAAATTCTAGTCAATGTAAAAGGGTGCTTTATTTGTAAGAATTCTTTAAGATACATCATCTGTATTTTCATAGGCTAACAGTGGGTTTAACTGTACAAGCTCTGAAAGGTATACATTACTTTACCCATCAGAAATTGTACAACCCTTATGTCCTCCACATCCTTTTCTACTGGCCATAAAAGGGTATGTGGTTGCAGTTTTCCCTCAGACATCGTGACAACCTTTCAGGGAGTCTGGACGAAGCGAGACTGGAAGGCAGGTAATGAATACATTCATAGGCAAACCAGTTCTGGAAACAGGGAAGCAACATCTCCTTGCTGAGGTGACTGTCCATACATACAATGACATTGTGCGTGACTTACTGTAAAGGAAGGCCCTAAAGGAAGACAGCAGCATGCTAAGAGGCTTTGACAATAGCATGCAGTTTGCTGCAAATGCTGTTTTGAGTTGCAGCTCTAGTGTTCTCATCAGCAAAGGCATGGAGGTCACCAGTATCACTTGAGCTCTAGTGGAGCACACCGTGACTGTCACCAAGAGTTCTGCCGTTTGCAGTCAAACCCTCTACTCTGCCCTGGTGAGGCCGCATCTGGAATACTGCGTCCAGTTCTGGGCTCCCCAGTTCAAGAAAGACAGGGATCTGCTGGAGAGGGTCCAGCAAAGGACTACGAAGATGATTAGGGGATTAGAACATCTTCCATATGAGGAGAGGCTGAGGGACTTGGGTCTCTTTAGTCTAGAGAAAAGAAGATTGAGGGGGGATCTTATTAATGCTTTCAAACACTTGAAGTGAGGATGCCAGGGGGATGGGAGCAGTCTTTTTTCGGTGGTGCCCATTGATAGGACGAGGGGTAATGGGCACAAACTTGAACATAGGAAGTTCCATCTTAACATGAGGAGGAACTTCTTTACTTTGAGGGTGGTGGAGCACTGGAACAGGCTGCCCAGAGAGGTTGTGGAGTCTCCCACTTTGGAGACATTCAAAACCCGCCTGGACGCTGTCCTGTGCAACCTGTTGTAGGTGACCCTGCTCTGGTGGGGGGGCTGGACCAGATGATCTCCAGAGGTCCCTTCCAACCCTGACTATTCTTTGATTCTGTGTGATTCATACAGCAATTCATCCCTGTGGTGAATTAGCTAACCTTTATATGCTTCAGGTACACATATGAACAAGTAGGAGAGTCCTCCTAGAGGTTCTTGATCTGAGAGCATACCCCACCCCCAAGGACATTAATATATCAGAAGAATTCTTACAGCTGGAACAAATGCCTTAAGGGAAAAAACAACACAGGTAAGTTTAATTTCTGACTTAGCAGAAATTGACATGTCCTTAGATTGAAATTTACAGAAAGTAATGAAGACATACTGTATTTTTTTAGAGAAAATTAAGGTTGTCTTCCCCACTTTTCTAAATGAAGTGAAGGTCACAAGAAAAGCAGTCCTTTCTGAAAGCTGAAGAACAGAGCAAGTAGACAAACACTGCTACGAGTGACATCCCCACACAATAATATATGCATTCCTGTCATCTCCAACAGAGAATACAGTTGTCGCTAGGAGATGATCAAATTTTAACAGCCTTCTAGATAAAATTTTCTCATGGGTTTCACTTTGAGAAGTAGAAGAAAACAGAAAAGATTAAACAAGTCTGAATAAAGAATTCCCAGTGTCAGATAAAAATCACAAATTAGATATGATTTTCAAAGTGTACAATTCTACAGTATATCACCAATGATTTTTTTATTTCCTATGTAACAGAGAATATGCTACACAAACATACAGATAGAGTTTATGTATTTGCATTACAATTTCACTATTACTCAACCAGAACAAAATTTCGTATTTCAGACTCACCCCAACACTGACTTTCCAGTTTCATCAGGTTTACGAACAGTAAATGGACTTGGATCAATCCCCACATTCTTAGGCATAAAATCTCTGGCAAAACAGAAAGAAAAAAACTGTTCATGAGCAAAGTTCAATAATACAATTTTTAATTTTCGGGAAGAATCACCTCTAACATCTACCTCTGAATTAAAAAAAAAAAATCACAGTAAAAAACCATCAAGTTCTAACTTCATCATTACAAGTTAAAGTCATGTAAACATAACCCCCCTAAGTATTTAAAAACCTTTCAGTTGCATTATTTAGTCGCGTAACACAGCTGCAAACATTACCAGTTGCCAAGGAGGCTAGAGCAATGTGCTCCATTCTTGTGCTCAAGAAGCCCTGTAACTCAGCTACATTGTTTTCAAAATGCTGCCAACACTCAAACTGGGTCAAAAAGCTACATGAAACATAATTGGCCTGGAAGTCTTTAGCTAAAGTGTGACTAAGATTATGCTTAAAATATTCAGCTGATTGCTGCCAACAAAAAAATTATCTGGCCAGCTGTGAGAACCTGATGAGCTGAAGAAAACAACTGTAAAACAAAAGCAGAACAATTAAAAAACAATTGCTTTGAAGGTAGCCTCTGTGATCTAACGAGTCCCCAGAGAAAAGCCCATTTCTCAGCCTTCAAGTGTCCAAACTTTTGGTACCCTGTAATGGAAAATAACTGGAAATTAAAGTGCTGTCTTAACAGTTGTTTTCAGATTTGCATTTCCATTTCAGTATTGTGATATAGTTTCTGGAAGTTTGCTAAATTTGAAGCTTATAAAAACAAAAAACAAAACCCACCAAACACCCCATAAAACCTATCATGTTACATAGATTTAACAAAATAAACCAAATGCATTTTTAATTCACACCAAATCAACTTCCAGTTAAGGATTTACAGTTCCAAAACATCCCAATATACCGTGTAGAATTAGTCATTGCCAAGCAGAAGGTCTCATCAAAACTGCTCAACTCATACGGCCGAAAAAACTCATTGTGGATATCAATTTCCTCTTCATACTTGTGGAATTTCTTCACTGTCAACTTGTGTCTGTTTTCAGCACATGTCACTGGGAAAAATAAAAAATTATTCTTTTTACTAACAATTAGTGACTCTGTGAAATCTAAACACTAGCCTGCTTACCTAGCCACCCTACCAGGCATTTTTCTACAGCCATATCCCCTCTAAAACATGAAAATAGGATATGAAGAAGATGACGCACCACACATCTTTAATAAATATGCATTATCAACCACCATAATTTGATTTCCCTTCATGATGACAATTCCTAATAAAACATGCTCTACAGTATCCCAGAGAAATGACACACTAGCTATACCCTGTCATCTGCAACAGGAATGTAAGCACCAGTATAGACTATAAATATATGTCAAGAGGCAAGGAAAAAAGAAAGAAAATAATTAAGTGTGCCCTGGTGCATAAACATATGGAGGTCAAGTTTTAGCCAATTTGATATCTCTTGCATCCTGCAGCTGAAAAATCATAGCTCATTGGAGAGGGGGGAAGTATTTCCTTCCTTTTTTTTTCCCCCAGATTTGGGATCTAAAACAGCTAAAAAGCATTTCCAACTAAAACTTCTTTTTCAAGATACTCTGTAAGGAGAGGAGCAAATACAGTTCCTACCTTCATCAAAAGGAAGAGGTAAATGCTTTAGCACACCTGTGGTCCACCAGTAAGTATAGCTGTACAGGAAAAACAGACATACAATTGATACTGATCTTGTATCCAGTATCTTGACTTGATCTTGTATCGACTCTAAACTTTTGCCCGTAACAGTTACCCAACCATACAGTGTCACTTCAGTAAACATTTCTTTATAATTCAAGTGTGGAAGAAAGTAAAGAATTATTTTTGGATGTATTATTTCAACAGGCCCCTACCCTACTATGCTCTCGGGCCATGAAATTTAAATACATGAAGCTCAGTACAGGTATGGAGGGAAGAGTGGTTTTGTTCCATTAAACAAAATTCATTTCAGGTGCCTACCTCTACAGTACTGAAAACTAAGGTCTTAGTAGTTATAGAAGGTATTTATGTATTTCTCTTGTTCTGGTCTTTAAAAATGAAACAAAACAAAACATCAACCCACACCCTACTCAGATCCTAAAATTTAGGAAAAGGGTATGAAGAAATGAAGGTCAATGATAATAAAATTGGAATATTGTCAAAGCAGCTAACTTCTACGCATAGAAATACATTTTGATGTGACAGCTGTCCTATGTCTGAGAACTGTATGCTGGCATAGCTAACAGCAAAAAACAGGCCCTTGCTGGAAGCTTATTCAGGATTTCTGAAAAACAACAAAGGAAGCAACTTTCATAAAATAAAGCGTGTTTTATCTTTCATTCATGTTTACATATTTTTATCCTCTCAAATATACTTTAATTTCTTCTCTAAATTGTTCTGATAGTTCCTTTAATTTAATTACTTGGGATGAAAAGACATTTATCGTCATTGATTTTTATTTCAAATTATTTATTTATTTTTATTTCAAATATGTGTATTCACAACACTGTAAGGGCTGTAATCAGAGTATTAATGTTTTATCTCCCACTCATGTCAATGTAGCCATCTGGAGTAGAAACAATGGGTGTGTTCCCATGCCCAGATATAGATTTGTTAGTGGGACTTAGCAAATCGTGCAGAACAGACAGGACAACACATTTTAGTTCCAAGAACTGTGTATGTCCTAGGCAGAAAGGAATGAGTTATGCCTGGAGGTCACATCTCTTCTTGAAGTACCGTTTCAGGCCATGCTAGCAAGCCATTTCCTCCAGTGCCTTCAGAAACTATGCAGACACACCCAATTTTGCTGTTTGCATAAATGATATGAAATGTGGCAACAGAAAACCTCCCTTTTCCATATTCACTGTCCTTTCATGTGAATCACAAATTATATAATAGTACATATAAAACTTATTATGAAATCTCCTCTTTTTGATGGAAAGGCAAATACAACATAAGAAAAAGCACAGACAGACAAAATAAGTTTCAATGACAGGAAACATCATCTTCCTTCTCTTCCTGTATCCTTGATTTCATTATGAGTTTTCATTATTTCCTTTGCTGCTGTGCCCAAGGAATCCAACAGAGGCACTGCACAGAGAGGCAGGAAGAAGTTATACGAAGGACTTGTCCAATAATTTGGTAGAAACAAAAAATTACTTGTTTTTTTTTCACCTAACTACTTATAACATGGAGGTGTCATGTTCTCTCATGTGAACAACATCTTCGTTGTATAAGTGCTCAAAAGAAATTCTGGCCAGAATGATAGGTAAAGATAATTAACAAGTAAATGAAGAACATCTTTTTTTTTTTTTTTTTTGAAGTGTTCCACCTCATTTGAGAACAGTATCTGTGACAAATAAGAGACAGTTGTTTAACAGGGTAACAGATGAAAGGGAGACCAAGACATTTGTATATTTGAAATGTATCAGCTGAATTAATTTTTGACATACAATAACGTTTGGAATCAGTGGGCAATAAAATTAATGTTGTATGTTTCATGTGTGCCTGAAATAGCACTTGGTCGTACAGCTGATATGAGCTAGCATCAAGAGAAGCCTCAGGAGACAATATGAAAGGACTGAAATTTAGGAACAGTCACATCACATGCCAGCTGCCGTGACAGGTTAATGGAATAAACAGCCAATGGGGACTGAATACACTGTTTAAACACTTGCAATTTTCCCCAGACAAAAATCTACATGCAGCTATTCAGATCTACCATTTGCATTACAGAGCTTTAAGACCCACAGAATGAACAGTAGATATAAACAGTGAAATTCCTAAAAGAGATGATTTAGTTAACAAGTCTAGTATTGCCTTTATTATCAGACTTGATTTTTTTATTTTTTTACACAAAGTATTTATAATCCTTAAGAAAATAATTCCATATTGAGAAGCACTGTTATTTCTGTATATTACTGTGCAACTACAATGGAATGCAAATGAAGACAAATAGTCTTCAAAATAGGCGAGACACGGCTGAAAGGAAGGTAGAAAATCATGGGCTTCTTGTCATGCACAGCTGCAGACTAAGTGCATTACACGAAAACATAAGCAAATGTTATCCTCATCACCTGATCTCAAATACAGCACTGACTTAATAAATCTGACCATCAAAAATACACCTGTATACTGCTTAATGAGACAGTAGTAACCATATTTCAGTAATATAGTGAAGCATTTCACTCTGCAAGCTAGAATTTCATATGAAATGAAACATCTTTTTTTCATTACAACAGGAAAATAACATACTAAATCAAATCCTTCAAAATACCAGCATCCAACAATTTTGGTAGTCTCTTGAAGGTTTTGTTTGTTTGTGGTTTTGTTTTTTTTAAAGTTTTTGTAAAAACTTAAAGACAGTAATCTAGTTTTTGACAGGCTGACCAAATTATTTGGCTACCAGCATGCATTTTTTAAATTTATTAGAGCAATACCAAACGAAAAAACAGAACAGGAAAATACCTTCGCCTGGTCTGTGACAGACTGAGGGTGTTCTTGTGATGCAAATAAAAATCAGTGGGAAGTTCCCAGAGATGAGGTTTTCCTTCTGTAGGCTTGAATACTCCCAGGAAGAGATTGATAGAATCTTGCCTGTCTGCATCTGTTAGACAAGAAGGACACTTAACACCATGAACATTGCAGCGCTCAAGTCTATTCAGACATTCGCTTTTTATGTTTGCTCCTCACGGACAGAGTGTGTATGTCCTATGACTTCTACAGGGACCTCTGGGCTTCAAACACCGTAACGAAACTTCATTTAGCGCTGACCATCTGCAACACTGCAGTGCATGTGGGGCTGGTACCAGTGCTGCCCCTTTCCTTAACTTCTCTCACTGAGGAGCTGAGGCAGAAGCTCTGCTTAGCAGCTTTGCAGAAGCAGATCTCATGCTGCAGCTTTGTCTCCCACCTCTGCATATATGCGTACGCACAAAGCATGTGCATTGACATATCATGATGAATTGACTGCAGTCTAAATAACAGAAGAATGATGTATCCATACAATACACAAGTTTTCCACAAGACACACGAATTATGAATTCTTTGGATTTTTCTAGCCAAAATGTAATCAGTAAAATGATTAAACTTCACAAACACCTTTTAGTAATTTGGACTTTTTTTCTTGTTGACTTAAATCATCAGTTTCTCTTGCCACATTCTAAGCTTCATGGAACTAAATAAGGTAAGTGCTAAAATCCAGTAGTTACATACCACTGTAGAAGAAATGCATGACAAGAAACATTGTTGTTCACTTACATCTTTAAAATCTCTCTTGCTACCTAGCTGCAGATGGATGAGTTGCAACAGAAAGCTGGAGTCAGATGAGGCCTTGGGGATGGTGAACCATGATAAAGACAGCTTTGCAAGCAGAGTCGTAGGGCAGAGGAAGGATCTTCAGATATGGGGGAATATGTGGAGAACTGAGCTCTATTTGTGCCCTGCAGAATTAGCATGTGGAAAGCTTTCCTCTTCGCTTGTTTGCACATCAGACAAGGAACAGTTCAGACTAGTTCAATAGATAGTGTTACTACTTCGGTTCTCTCCACATTTCAAAAAGAGTATTATGAGAGTTGAGTGTCCCTTTAGCAACACACTGCATCAAAAAGTCAAACTGAAGTCTCAGTATACCAGAAAGCAGGCAAAAAAAAAAAAAAAAAAAGAGGCATAATCCAAAGCAGTGGATGCAACATACAATATTTTTTACAGGGAATTAAGACACCCAAGCAGCTGACAAATTAAGTGCTATGTAGAAATTTGGTGACAATAGGATTATAGAAAAGTACAGTACTTCACAGAAGTGTGCATATGTGGAGGTCAATATTTGGAAGTGGGATCTTCTGTATAAACAGTCACATGGTGTAACAGTGCAAGGCAGCAGGAAAAGGGAAAGAAAGGGGAAACCTCTTGATGTTGCTTGGCTCCCCTTGTCTACTTAGAGGGCCTTTCATCTGGAATCTTTTTTCTTCCTTTTCTGTCCACTTATACTCCCTCCAGATACTTCTACTGTCCCTTCAGAGCACTTGTCCAAAACCATATTTATTTTACCTTCTTTCTTGCTCCTTACCTTCCCAATTTTCTGAAGAGGATCAATGTATAAACACTAACTCTTCTACGCAGTAATATTCACAAGCATAGGTTGTTCAGCCTGGAGAAGAGAAAGCTCCAGGGAGACTTTATTGAGGCCTTCCAGTACCTAAAGGGGGCCTACAGGAGAGCTGGGGAAGGACTTTTTACAAGGGCATGTAGGGATAGGACAAGGGGGAATGGCTTCAAGCTGGAAGAGGGTACGTTTAGATTAAATATTAGGAAGAAATTTTTCACTTTAAGCGTGGTAAGGTACTAGAACAGGTTGCCCAGAAAAGCTGTTGAGGCCCCATCCCTGGAGGTGTTCAAGGCCAGGCTGGATGGAGCTTTGAGCAACCTGGTCTAGTGGGAGGTGTCCCTGCCCATAGCAGGGGGGTCGGAACTCGATGATCTCCAAGGTCCCTTCCAACCTAAACCATTCTATAATTCTATGATATGTAGGTACTTATGGTTTGCAGACCATTTTGTTTCTGCAAAACAGTGTCACAGTTTAACCAAGACATAAGGAGAGAATGAGGAAGGCCATAAACAGTGCAAGAAAGCTATGCAAAATTCATTAAAAAGGTCTGAAAGAAACAAAACCAAAACCTTGTTGAGGACACTGAGAATTAAAGAGAAAGGAAAGGTCACAAGCAATAACATGTATTCTTTCTTCCTGATAAGACATTTAGTTAGTGGTTTAAAGAAAGTGCTGAACAAAACTCATGAAAACTCTCTAAGCAAAGAAACTGGAAGAGCCCTTACAACAAATTAATTAACATGAGCAAATAGGTTAAAATTGGTGGTGATTTCGAAAGCTAAAGGCAGAGATGAGCCTCCTTTGCTCATTTACCATTGTTTCACCTGCCAGGAACAGAAGGTATACCGAAATTGTTAACTAAATAATTGTAAAACAATTAGAGTAAACAAGATAATTCAGTTAAACTATGTCACTACTTATATGACAGATGCTAAAATGAAATTAAATGAAATTTGTTCTGTGAAAACCAGCTTGAATTTAAACTCCTACCAACTGAATTAACCAGTTCATTGCCTGAAACAGCCTATAGTAGCAGTTCATTGAAGCATTCTTGTCTTTCTTCCATAGCAAAAAAATGACTGCTGTTAAATGTCACATTGCAAAAGGACTCAAACTCTCTTTTGCACTTATTGTTTCAGTTGTGCAGTTTGTTTTAAACAACAGAAATACAGGACATTTATCAGAAAATGTCTTTTTATTGTCTTACTTCTCAACTTGTAATTTAAAAGTAGGTAAAAAACTGTAACATTAAAGATTCTTTGTGCATAAGTCTTCAAGCAGGTACAAACATGCAAGTGACTGGGGAAGAAGAGGGTTAACTTTAAAAGTGACAATCCTCCCCTTGCCTTACTTTAAGGGTTGAACAATTTTATGACTTAATTTTAGAAGAAAAATAATGAAAGCTTTTGTCTTTCTTTGAAACACTGGCCAGAGAAACAGGATATGGAGCTTTTCAGATCAATTTTCTTATCTAGACAAAAAAATATCTCTTTTCAAAAATAAATATGAAGGTCAATGCACTGTGGAGCACAGACAAAAGAGCAAAGAGGTTTTCTCTCTTCATCTTTCGCACTGAATGTTATAATTATGTACAATCAAGTAGAAAGACTGCACTGATTTTTCAAAAGATACTGCAATGTACGTGTATACTAGCACATTTTTAAGACCATTTGAGAAAACAGGAACTGAAGGGGCCATTTAATTGAATTAGCCTAAAATAATCTACTGCTCTCAATCTGAGTTTGCAACCACACTACATGACAAATTACTAAATCATGACAGATTCAACACAATTGGGACTATAACGTCCCATGACTAAAAGGTTATAGTAATTAAGTTTACTTTCATACAACACTAAAAGGTAGTTTACTATGTCCAGTCCTGTTTGCAGATAAATAGATTATTCCAGATTCCAGAAGCTTATTATGCATGTTGCAACTCTAGCACTGAAGTCTGCAATGTCACAATACTTTCTAAAAGGCATAAAAGCTACAGGAATATTATTTGGAATACTATTTCCTAATTTCTTTGACAATCACAAGTGAAAGAAATAATGTTAGAATTCAACTAATCAGAATGCCTGCCAGAGAGGGTGTTGAAGGAACACTTAATTCTTAGCTGGATGATGATCTTTTTTCTGGTACAACTCATTTGCTTATAACCAGGGTACTTCAAACAGTTGACTTCTCAAACTATACTGCACCCTCTACCTTTTCCAAATGCTAGAATTAAAAACAGATATGAAAAAAAGCCAAATTTTTTTGCCTAAACCTGTAAGATTTTTGTAAGTTACCATAAAATTAATTGTCTCATATTTTTAGGAGGAAACCTTGGTTTTCTTCTAAGCTTCAGTCACTAACTTGATCTGGAGAACATTTTTTTAATTCTTCAGTCTTCTATTATATAGGCAACATATTACAAATGTATAGGTACAGAAAATCTATAGAAAAGCTAAGACACTTACCATGAACTAGGGTGAAACTGCATTCTAAGTTATCTTTCTTACAAGTCCAAGTTTTATCTACTGAATCAGTATCTCCAGGCAAGTCACCTAACTGATACATGTCTTACTTTTTCTCATCTGTACAACTTAATTAGTAGTGATTATCCTAAGAGCTTTGAGGTCAGCAGATGAAACCATTTTCTTAAAAGTATAAATTAATTTTAGTATCACGTATTTTTTATGTTAGACAAACAGAATAAGTGTGGCTAAGTGATTTATTTAGGAGGCACTGTTAGCAGGCCACTTGTTCTGAATATGCTACACAATATGACTTCAAGCAAACACACTAAAATTTTCTGTGCTGTTTACTACTGGTACATAAAATTTATAAGCATTAAAAAAAAAAGTTTCTCAAAATCAGAACCACAAGGAAATACTGGCTCATAAATTGGCTAGTCCTCAGATTCTTATTTGTAATTTTAAGGATATGTGATAGATAGTAACAATAGTAAGTGCAGTATAGCAAATCGGAATCTTGTTCTAAAAAGGCTTCCTTTGTCTCTGTTTTCTAAGAAAACCTCAAGAATAAAATGATCTCTCTAAATGTGTCACATTAAGAGGCTTGCAGATGCCACCTGAACAGGCACTGTTGGATAGTGAACCTTCACATTTCACTGAAATGAATCTTTTAAAATTTCATACTAAAAAGGCAGTAAATACAATATTGAATGCTATATTTCAACAATGTCATCTTCAAACACAAGGAATGCATAAAGCACCAAAAATATTTGGCTCAAATGGGATCAAATACCAAAACCATATATAAATTGCACCTTTATGAAAGTTTCATTTTGCCTATTGACTTCAGTAAATACTAACATCTGTTTGTGCACTCAGCTACAAGTTTGCCCAGGTGACAAGATGGACTTTTTTCAGTCAGTATTCTTTCTTCTTTTTGTAACATTTTTTCCAGAACAAAGTATTTTATTACTAAACCACATGCATATCTTTATCCTTGCAAGCAGACCACATCTCCAAATGTGGAGCTAGAACTTTGCTCAAGCTTCCACCTAACTGAAGCGGCTGGCATAACAGCGAACAGCTTCAGAGATTTGTTCCATCTCGTACTTAGCAGTACAGGTGATACCACAAGCGTGCTTCCTTTTGCACATAAGAATTGATGAAGCCATACCTTATTGCCACTGCAAACAATAAGAGACCATATCACTGAAATAAACAAGCTCTCAATTTCTCATTTAATTTGGGCAAATATGATACATAAATTACATGAATTACATTCAGAAACAGTACTTTAAACACTGTGCTCTCACATCTTGTTACATACACAGAATTGTCACTAACAAAAGCAATAACTTCAGCCAAAGAAATCAGAGATTAATTAAATATTTCTAGCCAGTGTCCAACTCTGTTTTAAAATTCACATAGTGTCTGAATAATTGCAGTCTAGTAGAAAAAAACCCTGCAACTTCCTGCCCTGGCTATGCAGCTTGTGCGAAAAAGAGTAATAGAGGACTGACACAATATTTAGAACACAGTAGCACTCAATGTTTGCCATCCTGACATGTCTTAGACTGTCCTTTGATCATTCTCTCAGATCTTTCTCATGACTTCTAAAAACACTAAGCATTTTTTTCAGTTGTTTTGCATAAGGTATGGCTCAGCATTTTTCAACGAGATTTTTTCTTAGCAATGTTGTCCAGAACAAAGCTCATATCAGTGACTGATATGAGCTAGCAAAGGAATAAGCTAATATTTTACAACTCATTTATCTCAAAAAATAGCTTATTTATTTGGTGCACCTTGCTTTTTAATTTTAATTTTGTATTTTCTACCACAGATTCAACAGTTAGTAGCTTCTCTTCATGCAAGGCAGTTACATGCATCAGAGATTCCTTTTTGTTTGAAGTCCCCAGGAACATCACAAAAAATACTCCACTTGAAACCTTCTACTTGTGTTTAGATTTGCCAGTTTCCTTCTATTTGTTGAAGCTATTCTGTCCATTACTTTAACAGCTCTATTACAGCTATCTGCTTCTCTATTGATGTACAAATGTCACTGGCAGTTTCAGTGATACATGTGTACATTTTCTAAATGCTTCTTACTTCAGTTCACTAACTTTTATCAAATGAGGCTGCATGATACAACATGCATTTGCATAGGATATAAGATAAAGACTTCATCAAATCAGAATACTCATTTGATATCCATCAGATTTACTGAATTATCTGGAAATTATAGTATAAATGATCTATGTCGTATGATCATAGTACTGATTATTGAAATATTAAAAGAAAGATGTTTTTCAAATAATGGCTTAAAAGAAAGCACTTAAAAAATAAATTTACCTGAGAAAGCATTACTATAGTATCTTGAGAGCGTTTGCATAATATCTTTGGAATGCTGAGTCCATGGAGCTATCTTTCTATAGGTTTTTACTCTGTGGACAAGCTGAGAACCTCCGTACTGCAGAGAAAGTGTGTCTCCATGATCTTCATATAATTCTTCAAATAATCTGAAGAAGAAGAATGTGACATCTATCAAACTGCTGAAAAGAGGTTTTAAGAGAAAAAATATAAAGTATTATAATAATAAAGTTTTTTTGCTTAACAAGTAATACATTTTCTTTTTCTAAGTACTTCTGCCAGTTTACAAAAACAATTATTTCATTAAAACATGCTTATTAACTTAAAACACTGAAATGTAAAGCTACGTCTCTATTCTTTAGTCAGATAAATATGTGGAAATTTTATTCAGATATAATAATTACTAAGAAGGATTAGACTGTAAGATTTTCACTACTTTATAATATATCAGACTGAATTCACACTACAGAATATGCGCTTCTGTAGATTCAGGGAGGAGATTAACATGCCCTACTAGCCCATAGAGAGAATACAAACCGTATACCTTCACAAACTAAGGTATTCTAAATACACTAAATGGACAGAACATGCTAATATCTCAAGGCTACATTTTCTGCCAAGTCCACTGGGAATGAAGTTAACATATCATTCAAAAAATCTCCCTAGTTATGACAACAATGGCTCAAAGGTAAAAAGAGAATAAACATGACTTGTAAGAAGTGTGAAGGGTAGTCAGATATCATTTGCTGGGGCCAGAAAAACATGATATAAGAAGGTAGAAAGAATCAGCTGCTAAGATGAACAAGGAGACCTAGCTAAAACCAACACAGTCCTCTAGCATCAAGTAGTTGAGAGTAGACTCCAAGCTGAGAACAGTCCAAATAACAAAAATTATCAAGCAGCACCCCATCAATGACAAAAACAAGACAACAGTCTCAGAAAACAAGGCTCCCCTATGGAGATGAGATCCAGTGTAAAAGATAACAGATTGAAAAGTGCTTCTCAGAAATGGAGACTATATCCTTGCTGGAGCAAGACTGACAAGGATGATGTCTTGCTAAAAGAGGCTGAAAGTGTAACTGAGAGGCAAAAAACCCAAAATAGAACAACAACAACAACAAAAAAAACAACACGAAAACCCCAACCACTAAACCTATGGAAATGTTTTTTATATCAGTAGATCAAGACACAATAACTCAGGCATCTGCATGTGATACACTGTAATATCAGAGAAGAAAGTCTATAAGGAGTGGAGAGGAGAGTAGAAACAAACAAAACAAAACAACAGCAACACCACAACCACCATAAAAAAACTCAACAAAAGCATTCCTTTAAGAAAGTTTCCAATAAAGGGATAGTACCACATAAGTAACCCAGCAACCATCTGACCGAAGTCCTCCTGAAAAGGTTCTGTATGAAGAACACTTATCTAAGCAGCAAATCTACTTCTGTAAAAACAAAATGGCTGTCCAGCACATCATCTGCCCAAGGTCAAGTACAAAAAGCTCCATTAGGAAGAAACAGCTGCAGCAGTTTCTACAGCAGTTAATAACAACTTTAAAAAAAAAAAACACGAACAAAACAAACAGAACAAAACAAACCAAACAACCCCCCTCCAAACCACTTGCCTCCACACAAATTGTTAAGAGCTCATGATGCCATGTATGAGAATCTTCTGTTTGCTTCTTTGGTTTTGTTGTGTTTTTTTTTTAAAAAAACAAGGGGAAAGACAGCAATCCTGGTCAGCTAAAAGCTAAAAAAATGGTTGAAGACAACAGCTGGCAGGTAAAAGGATGATACCTCTCAGAAATTTCCCAGTCAGCCATTGGGGATTGATGAACAGAGTTGCAATGACCCTGCAATAAAGGTTCACAGAAAGCAGACAACTTTAAGTTCATTAAGGGTGTTGATCCACTTGATTTGGAAAGGACTTGTAGAATTAAATCACCCTTCCACAGCCTCAAAATATTAAGCCTGCATTCAAACAAAGACTAGTCTTCTGTCGAGAGAAAAGCAGTTAACTACATACAATAAGATGAGCTGCTAATGTACACTTTGTCTAGGAAATGTCCTAGGTAGGACAACAATTACTCTAAAGGAATCACTAAGAAATACAGCTTGCAGAAATGGTCCTGTGCAATGAAGTTAAGAAGATTATTCTTGCTAGACACAAAATTGAACTGTTCAAGATGCATGGTTTCTTCATCCTTCAGGATGGGTAACTGAAATAAAATGCTGACTTCAGAAACTTAGTTCAATAGAAATACTGGATTGTAGCCAGCCAGTGAAACGGTATCAGAAAAATCAGGAGTACAAGAAGGACAGTCAAAGAATGTGATGAAGAAAAGTTAGTATTTCAGACACATTAGCTAAATTAAGGAATACAGACTACTACAGATTACCTTTTTGGCCAATTAGAAAAGTGTAAATGAAGAGGCAAAGTATGCAGGAAGCAGATACTGCATGTGAGACAATGCAGGGAACAAGGATGCAGCAGGTCAAGTGAAAGACCACACAATGGAGAGACAGTATAGCACGTGCCTGCCTTCAGAATTTGTTGCATTGTAAAGCAGGAGTTTTTCATTTTTCTGAATACAGTAATTCAGCAACAAGTCTTAACAGATGACAAAATCAGTTTCAGACTGGCATATATATAGTGCAACAAGAAAGAAAAAAAAAAAAGTAAAACTTGGCCAGACAGAAGTAACCTTTTATGCCAGACTAATAGCTACATTTCAGAGAATTAATGAGAAATGAATTATCAGGAAAATCAGAGAAAAAGCAACTACTATAATTTTAATAATGATGGTAAGAGATGGAAATTTGAGTGATTGGGGCATAAAGAGGCAACAGGACGGACAGAAGAAGATAGACAGGAAACATGGGACAGTTGTAGCAGAGAGCAACAGAGGAAATTTGGGAGGGGAAGAAGAAGGGGAAAGGTGGTAAAGCTTAAGGAAAGACAGTAAAATGCAACCCGAAGTGCTGAAATAAGCGGTAGCTGTAGAGGACACCATAAAGAGTGGAGATAAGAGACTTGTCTATCTCCTTACCCCCTCTAGTTAGAACCCAAGGGTCCTGATTGCTGAGTCCCCAGGGGACTCCACAGGAACTGGTATCTGCAGCAGCAGTTGCTTGTTCCCAGAGGTAAGTATGCAGCACCTAGCAGCTGGGACATGGTGGATGAGAGGCATTGCTACCACACCGAAAAAGCTAGCCAGCAGCTGCTCATCCTGGCCATCAGGCAGAGGCCAGGAGCCACCCCTCACACAGCGAGCCAACATGCTGCAAGCAAGATGGATTCTGTGGCACGTGCCTGGTGCCGGGAGCAGGCAAGTGCTCAAAGCTAATAGGAAAAAGGAGAAGAGCTGAAGGTACGTCTCAAAGGGGTGAGGAGACCGAGTACTTTGTCTTTTTTGACATACAGGCTATATCTCCACATTCTAAAACTAACAAACCACTAGTCAAAACCAGCCATGAAGCCCTAAGTTTCACAGTCACAACAGATATAAGGAATAAAACCAAATCAACTCAAGGACTCTTACATTAATTTCTGAAGCATATTCAGAAGTTAAGTGGCTTAGTTGCCCCTAGCCCCCAGAGCATTTCAATTTAAATGCTGGGTTTTCTTAAATGGCTTGAGGATGCTTGAATAAGTATCGCTGATACTTGATCTGAGAGAACAACTTTGCTGAAAACTCTCCTTCAACAAATCAAAAGCACAAAATTATTCCAAAGGAAAAGTAGGAAATAGCAAGGTAAGATGTAGTTCTGTACAAATATCAGTTTGGCATTCTTCATAAAAGCATGTACTTATTTCAGGGTTTTTTTTCTTTTTTTTTTTTTTTTGCATTTTGCCTCAAGCAAGTAAGTGTAAGAGACTGGGGTGGGGGTTTTGTTAAATTTATTTAAAAGGGAAACCCTCTGCTTTAAGTTTAGGCATTTAAAGAGAATGAAGTCAAACAGTTAACTTGGAAGAAGCCTGATTAACATACTTTTCCAGAAGGGCAAATTTTTAAGTGTGACTGGATTTTCTCAAGAAAATTTCAAGTATGGATGATTGTTTAAACTTGCATGAATAAACATTATTAAATCATTCCAAAAGAAAGAATTGCTCTTTTCTTCTACATAGACATACTGTTCTTAAATCTCTTGACATTTTATTAAAAAATGAAACCATGACACACTTTATTAATATATCTTACCTAACAGCATCTGTATCAAATTGTAAATTAGGTTTATCAATCAATCCTAATGAATAGAGCTGGTATGCCAAAGCACATTTTCCCACCATAAATTGGGCTGTGTTAGTGCGATCCAAACAGTCCACACAATTGGTTCGGAGAACTCCAGTCTGGTAAAGCAATCCAAATAAGAGACTTTTCTTAAAGAACAAATTACTACACTTACGATTATTACTTTATTTTCCTACTATCCCAAAACTTGTAAAATCTCAAATACTGAATTTTATGTCAGTTCACAAAAATTTAAGCAAAGACATTTTTAAAAAATATTAAAAAGCCATTTATCTCTAGCAAGCTACATTAGACTGCTGTAAGCCCTACTTTCAAAATATTCTTGCTTCTGTCATCACAAAAAACGCATCTCTCCTTCAACTTACAAACAGCCCTAAAGATTTAGCTGAAAAAGAAAGGCTGTATTATTGCAGTGAAGATGATTTTATTTTCAAGTATGCTGTAAATACTGCAAAAAATAATATCTACTCCGCTGTTTATCTGCCCTCAAGAAACATATCCCAGTGATTAGCTAGTAAAGGAATGGTCACATGCTTTCCAACATGAACCGCAAAATTATGAATGCCAAGTCAAAAGCAACTAAGGCTTCTTAAGAACACACCCTGTGTTCATAGTATACAATCGTAACATTCCAGTATAAATTTGTTACTCTAAAATTTAGTCAGCACTTTTCTGACCTTAAAGAAAGCAGTGTTTCTAGGTTTGTTTTCTTTCAGGGATAGAAATTAGAAGGTACAGAATATTCAGCAGTGGTGAAAATGCTTTTAAAAAACCCATTTTAATGTGTATGAATATGTCACTAGACTTAAGTATGTTTCTTCCTCCCCTCTTCTAACATTGTATTATGCCATTTGTTAAAATCCTGCTGCTGTTAGCTGTAGTGCTACCAGTGCTGCTACACTGGTAGCACTACAGACTTAGTAGTAATGGAAACTAGTTCAAAATATGAGCGTTTCTCAGACTACCTTCAGCAAAAATACAGTTTCAACAACATAAGGTTTTGTACTACCACCTAAGAACTTTAAGCCTTATTTCACAACTGGATTTCTGGGATGGACCGCAATAATGCTGTTTGCTATAAATATTAATTTAAGAGCAATCTGTGAATCATCAACTGGACATTTAAGTAAAATGGTTCACTGGCCCTTTGGGAGTGCTGATCTACATCACTATAACTATGAATTAATGAAGTATATTTTAGTACCTGCAAGCGACCAGTGGAAACAACATAACCTCCCAGTTCGTTCCACCTGGAAGGGAAACAAAACAGAATTACTCACAGTCCTTTAAAAGAATAAATAAAAATAACAGATCATACCATGTATTGATCTGCTCAGTGACAAAGGGTGACAATTAAAAACGTGACACAAAGCAGATTTGATATCCCTGAATAGCAGAAAGCAGTGAAAGCTCTACACAATAGTAAGATTTTGTATTTAAACTGCATTGCAAAAAAATCTAGTCTTAAAGGAGAAATATTCCAAAGCCATACAAAATATTTCCTTTTCTCCAACTAAAACAGAGTTAGAGCAACACGAGTGTTGCTAGACTGGGTCTCGAGTATGCAAAAATTGCAACAGGTACAATGCCAATGACTAGAAGGTAGAGGCATAACATACACTGTAGCACAAGCTGGTTGATTTAAATCTTGCCCTCATACTGATTCTAGGCATACATGCTGAATACATACATACATATTGTCCAGGCCTTGCAATTCTATATAGGCCTTAGCTGTACCCCAGAGCTAGAGAACATGAATAAGAAACTAACAACATTTTGAGACAGAGGAGCAGTTATGCTTGGTGCAAGTAACCCCTGAACTACTGAAAATTTTTGAGTTAGTAGGGTTACCCAACCTGAGCAGAGCACTGCTATGGCAAGCCTACATACTATGTCTGAGATTCACCAGACTCTCTCTACAGAACACAGCATTATATGGATGTATTGATCTTGTTCATGCTAGTTTGCAGTCACCACATTTGCTGCACTGCATAATAGAGAAAAGCTTTAAGAAAGCCAAAGAGAGTTTTAGCTCAGACTATTTCTAAATGAATATAAGCTAAAAAGGCAAGGATGGTTTAATGTAAAATATGAACGCCCATTTGGGTAGTGATGAATTAAGTCCCCAACATGAAAACTTGAATTAAAAACTTACAGAACTTTTAATGTGGAAGTTATTTTACTTCTGGATTTTTAGGACTTGCTAGAATTTAGCTGAATAAATCACTGTACTTTGCAGCAGTCTGAGCAAATACAGCTTCTATTTTAAAAAAAGAGGTTTAGATTTTGTATGTGTGAACACCATGAAATCCACTGGAAAACACTGGACTTGGTATCATTTAGATGATAGTTATCTTATTAGTAAACCTCAAAAGAATCCACTTACTAAATTCCAAATGGTGTTTGCTTAGCTAAATTTAACCCCAAATTTAGGATTACTTTGGTTGAAGTGAAAAAAACATCCCCAAAACTTTTTATAAACACCCATGGCATACAGATTACAAGTTACAAACAATAGTTTGAAGTAAGAATTCATTATAAGTAGAACAGCAGGAGCATAATTGTACTCTGCATAGATTTTTCAGTGTATTAGTATTTCTTAGCGTGTGCCTCTTTTAGCTATAACTTCATAACGAAATGTATTTTTTCATATTAGTTTAAGCCTTAAAATAAGAAATAACGTATTAGAGACAGAAATTTCAGACAGCTTTCCAAGGAATAGATGTTATTCATTATGCATCAATTAAATTTTACATACTTTTCATCTGGTCGCAAGATACTGCAGTAGGAATCAGGTCGATTTACAAAAAATCCAGTCTTCTTTACTACACTTTCTGCAATCACATTCAGTCTATCAAGGACATTGCAAAGTTTGCTGAGGAGAGAAAAAAAAATTACAGTCAAGATACATTAATACTAAAGAAATTTTCACTGCTTGGAAAGTCTTTTAATAACAAAAATGATTTAAAGGAAGACTCACATCACAGCTTTATTTATCCAACAGTAATGATGTCTATAGTTTTCTTAGACTTTACAGACTTAGGAAACAGACACATCTAAGCAATTTTCTTTATTAATTAATAAAACATATTGCATAAACTGGAAGACTTCAAAAATCTAAAACTCCTTGACTTTTATATCACACTAATTTTCCTCTATCAAACAAAGTAAGAATGAGACAGAAAGGATATATGATCGTGCTAAATCATATTCCCTCATTTTGTTTGCAAGGTGGTGTTCTCTTCAGTAACATTTGTTCTTGTGTGTGTGGCCTTCACAATGTCCTGCACCTCCTGCTCAGATCAGGGCATCCACCTGTTCATTGTTGGGGACTTCAACTCCTGTTTACTCATAATTTTACTTTCAAAGTTTTTATTACAGTGTTCACATTTCAACTAATAAAAACAATGATTTATTTTTTAAAGATTGCTCATACTGAGATGGAAGCATTATTTTGGAACATTTCCACTGGTACTACTATCCAGCAAACTTACTTCAAAACTACATGTTAAAGCAAACACGTTCTCAGTATTCCTAAAACTGTCAATTCCATACACATACATATTATTTTCCATTCTTTCCATATCTCTTGCTTGCATAAATAATCTTGTTCAAAGTCATCAGGTATTTTTTATATCTGTACTTGGGTGGATATGTATATAAATATACCTCAAGTTTACAGCTAGGAGGGGAATCCTTTGATCACCCAGTATAATTTCCCATATAGGACAGACCACTAAGCTTCATCAGCGTCACTCCATATGAAACCTAAGAACTTGCATCTAGCATATCTTCAGAAGGAAATCTAGCCTTATTTTGAGATTTGCTATTTAATTGTAACACAAACAACTGCATATACACCTAATTGTACACAATACCATTTTAAAATAAAAATGTAGTGTGAAACCACATCAAATTTTAAAGTAACAGTTTCACACCCACATGACCAACTATATTGGCCAATATAGTTGTAATTTGTATTTGTAATCTCAAATAGTGAATTAGGATTGTTTTCAAAATCTTTTTTCATAAAATCTTATGGACAAACAATTATATTCCTGCCCTTTGAACTATACCAGTTTTTCCATTGCTACTGATATAATAACAGATACCTGAAAGTTGATCCAACAATTCTTGTTGTTCTTCTAGAATTTTTGGCATTGTAAGATACAGTAGACATACACCAGTCAGAGGACTTTACAACAGAGTTGTGAGTTACTTAAGAATAGCAACCTATACCTGTAGATTTAAAATGTTGGTGTCTTGTAAATATTTCCACGTTTAGGTAAACATTCATCCTTTTCACATAGTACTAATACAGCCTTCTACTGTCCAAAATTATAGAATAAAAAGTTACAGAATATATTTGCCTTTCTAAGATATATACTTCTAATAATCTAAATGGTTTTTAACATTGAAATTAACGCCCTCATTTCCTTTTGGAAGAGGAAATGAAAAAAACTGATTGATACGAAACCCTTTGTTTTCCAAAATTTTGTAACTCAATAAATTCAACGACTGAAATGGAACACCTGAAAAATGCAGTGTTTTGACTAATTCAAAATAAAACGTGAATGTTGATAGGGTTTTTTGTGGCTTTTCTCTAAAATCTTCCTATGCAGAGAATTTCAAAGCTTTCAGGCCTTGCTCCACTTTGGTAAGGAGCCATAGAAAACCCTTTAAAAAGCTGAGGTTTTATTCTGTCCATAGATCTTAATAAAATTCTCACAGCATTCCTAATCTATGTTCAACTGAAAAGGAAGATACTCAGTAGCATACAGTTACTTGTACTGTGGCTAACAGCACTATTACAAAGAAGGATCTTTTCTACCTTTTAGTGTATTTGGCCATATCCCAGGGTATATATATAATTGCATGCTCTGGGGGTAAAAACTGGTTGAGATATGTCACAGCAGCAACAAGTTCTTCACTAAGAATCCTTTCGTGCTTTCTTTTTTCACGTTCCTTTAGCAAGAAGAAAAGGAAGTTAATGTTACAATTTTCATTAACCAATCTATGTAACCTGTATACATATACATGTATGAATATATAACAGAAATTAAAAGTGGAAACTGTAACAACAGCAAGCAGTTCTTCATAACTAGTACAATTAAATTAAGAACAGAAGAGACAGAAAAATCGAAACATTCTGGGGTTTTAACAATTGATCTGTATTAGGAGCAGAAGTCACCTGTCTCAACTGTGCATAATCATTGGCTGAAAAATGGAACCCTATAAGGGCAAAGAAGAGCACAAGGAAACAAAAGTGGTAATACGGAGGAAACAGACAAAGACAAAAGAGAAGGAAAAAGGCAGAAAGGGAAGTATCCCGTTCAATTCTAGGATATAAGACGACCCAGGCAAGTTCTTCTCCATCACTGACAGAAGATAGGGAACAACAGCTTCCATCTCCCAGCCTTGCAATAATTTTAAAAAATTTGAATGAACTTGCCATTCTCTGAATATATAGTATGTTTTCGCACTCCCTATATTAGTATTGCTTTCCTCTCAACTTCATCCAAACTAAAACCTATAATGAACTTATGTTATAGAAACTGCTTTAAATATGTAATAGCAGTCGCAAATAAACAAGTCCAAAGGAAGCCTAATACATTCATTACTAGTTAACAAGTTTCTTGGATAGACAGATAAAGGAGGACGTAGAATTATGTTTTATCAATATTTAAGAAACCAAATAATAAAAGTACTGGAGATAGAAACACTTAGCATTTGTGTAAAAGCAACAGCAACACCCAAAAAAGGTGTTCAGATTTGGGGGCTTTCCCTCCCTGCTTTTTTTTTTTGTTTTGTTTTGAAGTGGTACATAAAGTCAGAAAGGAACATGAATTTTAGCATCTTAATATTGAGCATCTACAGAGAGGGAAAGAAAGAGGTGCCTTTTCAGCCAGTGTATCAAAAGCCCTGTGAACAAAAGCATGTAATAATTCACGTGTCAAGGTCATGTGAGCCTAGACTCACATTATAACAATGGCTTTTGAAAGCTATTGCTGCAAGAGATAAAATCATTTTCTTGTCAACAAATGCCATCCTAAGTTCATTCCACAGACTATTGGAGTCTTAAAATCACTCCTACACAGGAAAGCTTCTAGAAATAGAAAATAGGTTATATAGTTGCCATTTATTACAACTTAAGAGTTTTAAAAGCCTTCCTTTAGTATTTTCCTTATTTTTTCTACTAGGAATGGATCCTACATGCACATAAAAGATCCTTTTTTTTCTACTGACTCCAGTTGTACATCATTATTTTTTTTTTAAGACAAAAAAGAAATAAGATACAATTCAAGCAAAACAAATCAATATATTAAACTCAAATGTGGAAACAGACACCAACACAGAAAATGGCTGGATCAGAACAGAAAAAAAAACCAACCAACCAAAACCACAACACAAATACAAGATGTAATAAGCAAAATTACAGTGCCACCCAGAATACAGGCTTTGTACCACAGCCTCTCACACAGCAGTGAACTGAATTACTGCAGCAACCATGAAGTTCCCGCATTAGTCCAGCCCTGCTGCCAGTGGCACTGCCTGATAGCTAGCATCAGATGCTTCAGTTTTCTCTCCAGCTTGTACTTCCATGATTCTACCAGACCAAGCAAACAACAGAAGATAAATCTTTATCATAACATTTCAAATAACTCAGTCATCTACATCAAGAAGCCTACACATCTCACTTGCATGGAACCATACTATTTTAGCATTTTTTAGTGCTAAATTAAATTTGGACTTACTCATATTTAAGGGACAGCAGCAAAACCCTGAAAACAACAACAGAAGGATGCTAGTAGCAGTCCATCAACATGGAAAACTAGTTTTTTTTGAAGGGCTGTAGTGGAAGCACTGAGAGTGTTATGTAGTATTCCATGTAGCATGAGATTTATGGAGAAAATACACTATTTACAAGCTAGTATTACTTTATAACACAACCAGAATTACAGAGATTGTACAGAACTAAGCATCGTATTAAAAATTAGAAAACGTATAGAACATATTCAAAATATTGTACCTTCACAAGATTCAAAATAATAATGGGAGAGCCAAATCTCTGAAGCATTTGGTCAAAGTGAAGAGCAGCGACGTGCGCAAAAGGATCGGCTTGGTCCACTGCAACAAACACATACATTCAGGACTATATTAAGTGAACTGCAGTCGTTTTCCCCTTAAAAGTACTCTCCAGAAAATACATACTAATTCTCTAACAGTAATGATACAATTACATACTCCCACCCTCTTTTCATGCAAAACCTGTTAAAAAAATCTTCCCTTTTCCAAAAGGGACTTCTTAACCAAAACTTTCATAAGATGCTTAGAAAGTGTAATTATTCTGTCCCCATTAAACTTAGTCCAGATGTTTTCCACCATTTTCAATATGTTCAAAATTATATCCACAATACTAAAATAAATGTAGCTATGCTTGTATACAAAATAAGCACAAAGAAAGCAGACATCTTCAAACAGAAGTTTTTTGTATTCCGTTTCTGAATGTGAAGCCTAAGATGAAGATTTTTTTCTTTTCCATTTCATTAAATGCAGCTTTTTATACGGTTGAATGTGTATGCCACGATGTTTATTATAAAGAACATTGATTTACATTAAATTATTGCTTTGCAAAGAAGAAATGCATAGGCAATTTGTTCATTTTTGCAAATTTAGTTTTTACTTACTCTCTCTGAGCCCACCATAAACTACCACAAAGAATAATTTATACGTACACGTTATGGGTGGCTTAGGCATCATAGTTGAAATATCTTGAGACCAGTACAGAGGGACAGATCCTCGAACCTGAACGTAGGAAGAATAACTTCCCGCAGAAAATGACATAACTGAAGCATCATAAAGTATTTGTTCAGTTTCCACTTCATTAGCAACATCTCCCTAAAACAAACAGAAATACACATGATGTAGACTTGATAATTCAGAGTTGCATGCATTATAGAGAACTGATCATTACAAACAGAGTACAATTAAATTGTAAAACATTAAATTATAGTAGTAAGAACACCACTGAAGGTTAAATTCCTGTTTGTCCCTAAATTTTATTATTAGATTTTTTTTCTCTAAGTATAATAAAACCCCCAAACCTGCTGGTTAAGACTTATTATTTAAGAACAGCTTTATTATCTGAATTAAAAATGATATGATAGCTATGATAACTTTATCTAATAGCATAATTTACAACCAAAGTTCTAACAACCCTCTAAAACATTTCAGTTCTCCAGTCACTCAAGCTTAAGCTTGCATATTGTTGGGGAGGCAGAGAGGAACCCCTAAAATCACAGTTAGCTTACCTCACAGTTTGCTCCTCGTTTCAGAAAACGTGTTCCAGCAAATTTGCTTGATCTTCTGGCTATCAGAGTGACGTATATAGGGCGACCGTATATTAACAATTCTTGAAAGAGAAGTTAAGGTTTAGAGGTCACATGCAATTTTTCATTCACCTACTTCATGCAAGCAAAAATAAATTCTAAAAAAGGTATATGAAGGTGAAACATGTGATTTACTAAAATCTCCTTAACAGAGATGAGTATCACTTCCAAATTTTTTTTGCAGCTGGGAGAGAGCATTGCCCTTTTCAACAATCATTTTGAAGAACTTTGAAAAGGGACTCTACATTACAATACATCAGCCACTGTTCACAACATTCAGAAGAGAAGTATTTCTACTTTATGAAGTGACAATGGAGATGAAATAGGTACAAGATTCACCTTGGCCCGCAAATACTGCTTTTGTGAATACTAGGATTAAAGCCTGTGAGCTTCTATTTTCAGATCAGGTATATTAGTCACCTTCTAATTATTTGTCTGGAAAAGTAGATAAATTTACAACTAATTAAGTAACACCAACTGAAAGCTAAAAGCAAACAGCTACGGATGCAGAGGTGCCTTCTTTTAGGCTTTTTATTTTTCATTAAAACCAAAAAAGATAGAATCAGATGTCTACCATGACTATCACTGCTTCCTTAGCAGAAGGGAGGCACAAGAAAGAGAGAAGACGACATTTGCTCAAATACCTACAGCAAAGACTATTGTCAGTCACAAAGCAGCTTCAGGCATAATGCTGGTAATCAGACCCACAGCTACCACTTCGATTACGCAAGACACCAGATGAAATAGTGGGATACAAAAACAGATCTAGCTTTCTGTCTGGGGACCAAGCCAATGATCAGCAGCCTTACAAACACGAAAAAACAAAATTAAATTTTGCAAAGACACCATTAACCTTAATTTCATAATTGTATTTGCTTCCCCAGATATTATGCTGACAAGCTTTGGAACTCACATGATACCGTTGAGGATTAGCATATAGTGTCTCTGTAGTATACTAAATTCTTATCAACTAAGATGTTGAGATGGCATTTCTTTGGAGTGTGATATGCTTTTTTTTTCCCTCCTCCTACTACAATGTACACAAACCTATTTACCCATTTTAAATAATATATAGTCAGAAAAAAGGTTTTCGGATGTTCTAGTGTTTATTTAATGCTTTTCACACAGCAGGCATGAAGTTCTATCATCATCTTCAACAGAAACAGAACTTCTGCAAATCTGTTACTACAAAAATGTATTAAAGGAGATTAGTAAGACAATATATCTATGTCAGCAATACAGTTCCGTTTAGTTTTTTTCCCCTTCCTCAAATATCAGTAAAAAGTAGAGCTGAGCCATAAAATCCTCTGAAGTTTTGTTACTAAACCCCATCCTTACAAACTGTGCCTCACTGAGAACGCAGTCTACCCACATCAAGACCCTGTTAAGAACATAATCGTATTTCCTGTTTAGCCTAGAAAAGTAACGAAAATAAGAGCCAACAAATAATTCTAAAAGTATTTTAAAGTATTTACATGACAAGGAAATAATTCAATGTATTTCACACCTACAAACTTTTTAAAAGTTGATAAACCAACACTGGCTACAACAGTAAAAGGATACTTGATTGCCCACAGAATCCGTGAATAATATACAGCAGCCAGTCACGATGAACAGTATTTTTTACTGCCTCCAGAAGCTTGCCATTCCACACGTATTTTTCATAAGGCTTACTGCAAACTCCAAATACACCTAGGAAGTTGTTACAATGAAGATGCATTAGCAATTAAAAAACAAGCTTACCTGCATTGAACTGTTTTGAAATCCAGGTCAGTGGACCTTCCTTTTGCTTTTCCCTTGACTGCAACTCAGCACATCATTTACTTGCATCCTTGAAGTTTGTCAAATACAGACAAATTCAGGCACAAGCTAAAGTTCAGTATTACATTTCTGTGGTTGCCACTCATTGTAGTATTTAAGTGACTTCACGCAGAAGTTTCCAATAATTCCAGAACTGAAGAGAGATCTCTGCATGGCAGCAGCAGAGGATTTGATAAGACAGGAAATAAATCAAGTTGCAAATTCCAGTTAAGGCAAACCCATTCTCATAGGAGGACTTCATAAGCTTTTCAGTTCTAGGTCACCTCTGGCATTACCTGTTAGGCTCTGGAAGATCATACATAGCCCTGGCCCGCTTTACAAAAAGAATGTGAATCCCATTCTCATACAGTTTAGTCTGGTTTTCCTAATTTGCACTGACACCAAGAAATGCAGCTATTGTTCACCTTCAAACTAAAATTCAATTTCTGATATATCTGGAACCTGAGCCTTTCTCTGTTTCAAAAATCAGGACCAAGATGGCAACTGGCATTAAAAGGTGGTGAAGGGAACTGAATGAGTCGCAACCTTATCTAAGAGAAGGAATAGGACAAGAACTTTGTTAGCTACATTTTTTTGTCTAGTTTTTTCAAACAAAGCTTCTGGCAGGATGAGTTATATCATAGCAGCATGTATGTCAATTATAGCCGTCATATGTTCTGAGAGAAAAAGATGAGTTCTCCCAACAAACTGAAGGTTAAAATGCAACTGTTGAACAAACTGTTGCCACCTAGTCACCCAACTTACCACAAACCCAGGGAAAAACAATGTAACCATTTTGGTGAAGGAGTGTATACATTCAGTGGAACCTGGCCACAAACACTTGGTCAGCTCTTGCTCATTTCCAGTAGCATTACTTTGGTGAGAATTTGTTCTTGAATAACAGGCGGCTATTTCTTAAGCATATTCTATCATATGAACAGATATGTTGTTGATAATCTACTGGAAATGGAGTTGTGTGTGCTATCAGCTTGCTCCTGATGGGGTCAAGGTTATGGCACCTTTATCTTCCAATGTTTTCACACGGACATGGAAGCAACAATGCCATTTTATGGATTCCTGAGGGATCTTGCATATAGGAGCCTTTGCAGAGGAGGAGTTATTGCTCCTTCTGCTCTTTATGGTCATTTCTGCCATTGTAGTATTTCACAACCAAATTCTGATATCCTGATATATATGACCACATTACTAATACCTTTTTCGGGCATGGGGGTGGGTAGAGACTTGGGAAGGGTGGTCTCTTTTCTTTAAAAGAAAATACATTATCTAATTATCTTTCAATTTTTCCATAGGATTTAGGGCATACTGTACACACGGCATTACTTTTTACTTTAAACTTTTAAATGACAGTATGCTAGACGTTTACAACTATTTAACATAGTAAGTTCCAGTATCAAAGATGATTAGTTACTTACCTAATAGTCATTATCATTTTTTGAATTGTAGTTAGTGTAGGTCTATTCTAGGGTGTCAAAAAATGAAAGGGTGGACAGTGTACAAGTTTGTCTGCATAAATTTGGGTTGGAGGTTGTTTTGGGTATTTCTGTATTTTAATTATGTGCTCATCAGACCTTCAGAGTCCCCTTTGGAGGCACAGAAAGCAGGACTAATAAGCTTATTCTTCAGTGCCAAAGAAGATTCATTTGGGGTTAGAAGAGATAGAAAATGAGTCATGCAATTCATGCCACCTCAAAGAACCAAAGTTACTTTAGGACAAGTATTGTATTTTCTGTGCAACAGAAGTTACACAGCAGATGACTACGAATAAGGGTGGTAATGCAGAGAGGCTGTTGAGCCTCTTTATAGCCAACACAAGCACAGATCCAGATTGTATGTTGCATCTAAGCTGGCTTCCAGATCAACGTGATAGTGTTGAGCAAAATAATAGCAGCCTTCCTCTATCCTATTGTTTTGCTCACCAGTGATGTATTTAAAAGGCATGGTGTTCTATTACTACCTAAGAAGCTTAGTTATATCTCCAGTTGTTTGAGACTACTTTTACAGCAATGTATTCGTTATGAATCAAAGGTAGCCCTTTTATTGCTGATATTTCACGACTAAACAAGGAAAACAGTGGTGTCACACGTACAATACTAAAAAGTTAAAAAAATTAAAATGTAATTCAAGCATTCATATAATTAGTACAAGTCACAGGGCAATAAAACATTAAAAAAAAAATGAACTTCAACAGAATCAAATCCAGTATCAAGAATTTCAGGGGATTTTTTTGGTTTGTTTTTTTTTGAAATACAAAGCAAAAGGGAGAGAAAATAATCTTCCTGTCTGGCTGGTCATCTTTACACTCTTATGAACATGTTAGATCCAAAGTGGAGGCTGTGGTTTTCAAGTGAAATCAATAATTTTTCTTAGACTTCCTGATAGAGCTTACTACATCTAGTTGATACTAATTTCATACAATTCCTCTATCGTCAATACTTTCCAACATGAAACAAAAAAGATTTATTAGTATTCAATCAGTTATTGCTTCCCGTTCTCTTTGTAATTCATTCCTATTGGGAGTCTTACAAGTCTGTTGAAGAATCAATTGCTGAAAAATGTCAGCATGCTCAATTATCTCCCTGAGTTGCAATGTAAATTAACAAAACAATGATTAATCACCTCTAGAAATTGCATTGTTCAAATTCAAATGTCTGTAATTGGCACTTTATGTAATCTTGATACTACTGATCAATAGAGAAGACCCAAATGTTTCTCAAAAGTAAGCTTAAGTAGAATACATTCTAAATGTATTCATGACCAACAACATTAGTTTAATTAGGCATATTGGCTTACCACTTCCACCCTGTGTTGAAAGTCCTTCATCTTCAAATATATCAAAACTCTCTTGTCGGGTCTGAGTTGTTTCAGTTCTTAATGTCTCAAGTGGCATTCTCAGGACAGTAAGATTATACTGAAGGGAGTGAGATAGATCATAGCTGTAACTGATAGACAGTTATCATTTATTAATAACAGTAGATGCACAGGACTTTTCTGAAAGCCCTTACTCTCCATCTGTATTTATATTTATCAAGGTACTATTTTATCCATTAAAAAAAAAAAGACTTTTAAACAAGATACACAGATTCTGATTCTGTAATGGAAAATGATACAAATGATTTCCAAAAGAAGCTTTACAAACATAGAAACTGTTTACAGTACAATAGCTGAAATGTCCATATACACAGACAACCTTATTTTTCTGAGATTTAAATAATACTCTCTATCTCAAATGCTTTCTTATAACTTCTAATTCTGTTCAGGATTTATATGAAAAACATGCAGAAAACCATGCTATGTTTTCAGCCAATAACAATTTAAATTAAGTCGATAAATGTGTTTATCAGAGAGTCCGTAATAACCTTCTACACACAATCACATAAAGAGTATACATTCATCATCTCCAGGCAGAAAAAAACCCTGAAAGTTGTTTAATGTTAGGGCCAGGAGACAAAGCATGGAAGAAAAACTCAGGCTTTATACTGTGAAAAAGCTTTTCCATGCAAAAACACAAAACAGATATAAAACTTCGGTAGGTTTTGTCTTCACAGACACAGTTGTGACAAAAAGCCTTTATTTTCCGAGAGGGAGTATGTTCTAGACTGATATACCTTTTGGTACTTCCAAGGGTTATTTTTTGGTTTTTTTTTAAGTCTTAATGTCTTCTAACTACTACTGCCAGGTTTATCACCACATTTCCCCCATTTTTCTGCTGTTCCAAAAATCTCGTGTGCAGTAGTAGCAGGGACACAGAAGCTTATCTCAGGCATGGCATTTATGAAGCAGTAAGCAAGAGAACTAGTAAGGTTTAGAATCATAGAATGGTTTGGGTTGGAAAGGACCTTAAAGATCATTTAGTTCCAATCCCCCTGCCATGGGCACCCTCCCACTAGACCAGGTTGTTCAAAGCCCCATCCAGCCTGGCCTTAAACACCTCCAGAGATGGGGCATCCACAAGTTCTCTGGGCAACCTGTTCCAGTATGTCACCACTCTCAGAGTAAAGAGTTTCTTCCTAATATCTAATCTAAATCTACCCTCTTTCAGTTTAAAACTATTATCCCTCGTCCTATCACTATAGTTCCTTATAAAGACTCCCTCCTCATCTTTCCTGTAGCCCCCCTTTAGGTACAGGAAGGCTGCTATAAGCCCTGGAGAAGTTCCTATGAGAGATGCACCCTACACAGGGTATATCTTAGATGAGGATCTACTTCTGTACCTTTGTTTCTGAATCTAAGCAAAACTTTATTTCTGGAAAATAAGATTGAGAAAGAAAAAATTACAGGACAAGAAAACCCCCTGAAATATGCTACTTTTCCAAAGAAAGAACTTCTGCATAACCTGACACAGGTGAACAGTCAGTAGAAACAGTAATTTCAATGTTGATGTTCTGCCACATCACTAATATTTCTACAGTTTTTCAACTTCATGGATACTGCGTTCCCAATCAACCTGAAGGAGAAAGCAGGTTCAAAAGACACAGATGAAAATGGACAGTGTGATCATGTGTCTTCTTTCCCCATACACCAATCAAAAGCAGAATCTTATCGCAAGTGTAAGTATACACATTTTTAAATGAATTAGTAACGAATACTTACCTAAAATAGAAGTTGCTAGAAAGGTCCACATTTTGAAAGATTCTCAGATACCTAGCAAAATAATTCAAGTTAAAGGGAAAGTTATCACTTTAACCAGACAGACCCCAAGAAGTCATTCAGAAGATCTCAGAAATTAAACTACATATAAACATTGACTCTTGCCATAAGTTCTCTAGCTATCTTACTGTAATTGTTTTGATAAGTAATTCCACTAGAACATCAGCATCTGGGTTAAATACACCAAATAGCCTTTTTTTTTTTAATCCAGTGTTTACTCATGTACATATTCTGTTTCTTTAGGCAGTTGTAGATACAGTTATAGTTCTATTTTCCACATATGCAGATCAAATTCTCTAGGACTTATACAAGTCAATTCCCAACAGTACTATACAATAATTAAATATTCTCACGGTTATTCTCCAATAAATGAACAAGAAAAGAAATACCTACTTCAACACGTCATACACTTGCAAATTCCAGAGGAAACCATAACACTGTCTATGAAAGATAAAATGGCTAACACCATAAATATATAGGTGTCACCCAAACCACGACAATAGGTTAGATAATATGGTCTGCTGCATTCTAAGAGGGTAGGCTGAGGTTTACAATCAGTCATATCTTAAAGTGAAAACTTTTTTAATGGTTACCATTGGCTTGATTTATTACTTGACATCAGTTTATCACAATCAATCACAACTTTTAGACTGTTCACACATGGAACAGACTGAAAAGCAGTTTATTGGTATCATTTGCCTGGTATTTCATAGAAGTAGTTACCCATCCCTGACAAAAACACCACAAGGATGTACTTCTACAAGATTCCCTGTTGATCAAAGGCCCAAATTCCTCTCTTTAGAAAGAAGTCACAGAAAGAAAAAAAGAAGCAAAACTTACCGCTGGGTCAGTTTATCACCCTTCACCAACATTCACAACATTCTGACAGCACAGAATCGCTAAATTAAATAATCTGCTAAGCATTTCTTGAGGGGCATAAAAGATGTCTTCAAGTGAGATTAACATAATGCTAGCACTACTAAAGAGCAGTACCGCAAATAACATAAACCAGTATTAGCATTACTTTGCTCTTGTAAGAATAATGTTTATATTGGATGCTTCCTGGTGCACATTTGCTAGGATATAGCTTTGACATGTAGGTGACATGGAGACGTGGACAAAAAGTTCTGAAAGACTGTAACAGTTCTATTTACCCTCCAGGTTAGGGGCCACAGAACTTGTGGCCCACTCACCATTCTTCCACATTCATTTATCAACTAAGATAAAATAGCTTGAATGACATAATAACAGAAGGAATTCTATGGCTGAAATTTCTAGTTGCAGTTTACTATCGTTTGGAAAATATTAAAAAAGTACACACTGTTTATCACCATTATTTACCTGGCTTCATCAGGATGAGTGACCCTCACAGAGTCATTTGGAATGTAGATCATATTTGTATCTTCTATTTTATATATTGCATGACCTCCAATATCAGCCATTTTTCTTCTTTTTGTTATTAACACAATGTAATAGCCTTCTAAAAACCTGACAAAACCTGTTAAAACAGCATTCAAATGCTATTAGTTGGGCGTTTGTGTTGATTTGATCAAACATACTTAAAAAAACAGTAACAATTGTTTCAAGACTTGATAGAATTTTTGTTTGTTCTTAATGTTATATGTATAATGTGCATACATGTACACATACAAAAATATACATATACATAGAGTCTTACAACTCACCTCCAGTAAGTGTTAATCAGTGAAGTACATATATTTTTTACTTTTTTTCCCTTCCACTGCATATTTTTGATGTTAGGTAGCAGAGTTAAGACACTGAAAATTCAGAATAAGTTGCTGTCTAAAGATACTTGTATTTGCTTTTTATAGGACTCTCATTGTTCAGAGCAAGGCATACCCTAATTACATCAGAGTCCAAAGGGTTAATTTTCCAGGGCAAGGAGGAATCCCAATCTCCGATTTTCTTTCCAGGTTTATGTATTGTCTACTGGGGAGCAGCACAGAACAGCAAAAGGAGTTGAGGGTACTACACCACCTTTCTGCTCTCTCTCTTTAACAACAGGGAATTAAATTGCCTGAGTACAGCAGCATCTCCCCCAAACTAGCCATTCAGAGCATCAAGGGTAATCCTTTCTATTTCCTCTCTCAGACACCAACACTTGACCCTGCTGAAGTCCAGAGGGCTAAGGAGGTAGAACAGGCAGTGTCTGGCTTTATCGCCTATAAAAAGGCAGCTTCTAAAGCCTCCACCTTCATTCCTTAATGCTACAGGGAATAGCCATGCTTCTTCACCGAGTTGTTTCTTTGGATGTCTCTTATTACATATCACTAGGTAAAAGCGTAACAAACGTTTAAATCCTACACAAATATATAAATTAAAATTAAAATTAGAAATACGTAACCACCCCTGAACCAAAATTTGTTTCTGCTACAGTATAGACAGTGATACAGCAGTACTAAGTTTTAATAACTGATAAATTACATGAATTAGCTCTTGGACGTAGCTGCTTTGATGGGTTGTTACTAGTAAAGAGCCTGAAACTCAGTCACTGCTGCACTGTCAACAAATATATTAATAGGTGGAAAAAAGCCCTCACCATTCACGTTTTTACTTGTATTTATATTAACTTCTTTTAGCTTTGCATTATAAATTAAAGAAGAAGGATGAGCAAAGCACACATTTTCCTCTCTGTCACTGCTGGAGGCTGCAATGTGATCGAATGAACTGCAATTCTTTTATTCTGCCTTATTAGCCCCCCTTGGAAAAATGCTCTCACCTGCACAAGGACAGGAGACCCTGCTGACAATAAGAAACAGTCTTTCATTTGAAGCAGCCAGACTATTGAATTTCAGTTGTTAAATAGAAGTCAAAGTTCTTCCTGTATCCACCAGGTACTGAAATTACTTACATGAACAGTCTCTATCCTTTGAATTTCACCAAATGTTATACCGAAGTCTGATAAGAAACCCAGCCCTTCCCCTTGGCCTGGTACTCTTGAACGCCAAGTGATTTCTACTTTTAAAAACTATACAGTGAACCACAACTTAGCCTATCAGCACCTTCATTCTGAGTGCACTGAATGCACTGTCTCTGGTTAACAAAATACCCAGAGACCAGAACAAAGCTGTCCTTTCCAACTCTACAAAAAATAGCCCTGTCCTTCTGCCCTGAGCCAGGAGGCAGAAATAAACAACCAGCTCCATTCCCTCAAATTACACATTTATACAGATATGATTAGATAGGATCAAGATGGAAGACATCTAAGGCATATACTTTAAAGGGCAAGATAATCTGAAGATCACTAAGAGAGCATGTTACTTCTAAAACATAATCTAGAAATAGTACACCGTATCTGATAACCCATACATTTGTCCAGCTACAGAATAGAAACTCTCCTGTTATGAAGAGTACGTACAAACATATAATTGGGATGCAAAATTTTCATTGAACACAACCACTTTCCAACCAAATATATTATCACATATTTAGATAGTGAGCACTGATGGATTGTGCAAAAAAAGTCAATGTTGCAAGACTGTTTGAAGCTTCTTTAGGCTTACCCATATTATTATTACTTTTAAATTAATAAGGAACATAAACCTCACTTGAGGAATATCTGAAAAATGGATCCATTGATAAGTTAGAAAATGCTTCATGGGTAAAAAGAATATAGAAGAAAGTTTGCTTAATCTGCCACTTTAGAGTAGAATACTAATAATATTTTCTTATGTTTTGGTTGTTACGCAAAACTCAGGAGCATCTTTTAAAGTAATTGCATTCTCCATCTCCTCTGCAGCTTTGGATTTATATGGTCAGGTGTATATTGATGCCAATAAAGCACAAAGTATTCTTGGGGGCTGTCAGAGCACACATTAACATTTACTTTGGAGACATCACCCATCAATATATCGATCTCAGTATCTGACAACAGGGAGGAAAGTAGTGACTTTCAGACGAAGTTAGAAGTTATACATCCTTGAAGCAATTCTCTAGGATTATGGTCATCTGATCAGCATTTAAAAATTCAGTTGACCTACTCGTCAGTTGTACTTGTTCTAAGAGGAAAAAGAAATATTTAAATATGTCACTGCAAAAAAGTCAACCAAAAATAAAATTAAGTCATCTTTCTGAATAGTGTGTTATGAAACCTAATAAAGGCTGTCAACTTCTGTTTTCTTTCAAAAAAAAAAAAAAAAAAAAAAATTTGNTTCAGGAGGCTGGATTCCACAGAATTTGTATCCTACAATCAGTTGAGCTTGGGGAGATCTTCAATCAAGTTTCTAGAGTCTGGGTATTTCCTAGATCTGTCCCTTAGTTACAAAAAGGAGACCAGCTACAGCACAAGCCTCACCCCTGTACTGGCCACAAAATACATAGAAACTTATTTATCTTTGAGAATGAAATTTCTCAATCCTCTTCAGTTTAAAAAAAATAAATAAAATCAAGCGGAAACAGAAAGATACACAGCATGACATGGTAAGCCTTACCTCCTTAAGAAATAAAAGATTTTATAAAACCAAACAAAACACTTACCTACTACTCCAAAAGCAGAGACAGCTCGAGATAACCCGGAAGAGCCCTTCTGCCCAATCTTTGTTCTGTTTCCCAGGTCTAAACGGCCAAGAAGTTCCCTCACCTCTTGTTGTGTATACACGTGCTTTAAAATAAAAAGTCACTTAAGTTACTGCTTTGGTAGTTAAGGGTTATTTCGTGTCAGAGAATAGTAGAATTTAATTAATATACAATAAACCAAACATCTGCTCTACATCCTCTGTCTCCTGTTTCAGTCCTACCAACAGGTACAAGTTTTTTTTACGCACAAAACTCACCATTCACTGCAACAGAAATAATTATGGTCACATGTGAATTCAAACACTTCCAGACCTTAAGAGTTAAGATTGTAAACCATAAACTTCCTGGAAAGGAATCAAGTCTTATTCTACTATGTACATTAAAACTCTTGTTGCTGCTGTTTATTTTGCTTCAGATATGATATATCAGAAACACTAAAAATTTGGCTACATAGTATTTAAACGTATTTTGCACTTAGAACAGCATAGCTGAACTTAAGAAAACCATTGGGAGCATATACATAATAAACTGAAAAACTTGGGAAAATTTCATTAAAAGTGAATGTGCTGTTTGGAGATCTTGTGGCCACTTCTGTACTGTAACTAGTCATTACCATGCTAATACTGTATGAATCTGACATACAAGGAGAGGCCAAGAGAGTTGGAATTGATCAGCCTGCAGAAGAGAAAGCTCAGAAGGGATCTTAACAATGTGTATAAATACCTGGTAAAAGGGAATAAAGAAGTCTGAGGCAGACTATTCTCAGTGGTATCCAGTCAAAGGACAAGAGGCAACGGGCACACATTAAAATACAGGAAATTCCATTTGAACATAAGAAAAAGCTTTTTTTACTGTGCGGATGGTTGAACACTGGAGCAGGTTACCCAGAGATGTGGCATCTCCATCCATATCCAAAAGGCAACTGGGCACGGCCCTGAGCAACCTAATTTAGTTGACATTGCTCTGAGCATGGGTGTAGGACTAGACAACCTCCAGGGATCCCCTCCAACCTCAATTGTTACATGACTCTATGATTCTGTAGCATGCCTTTGTTGAAACAGATTAGATCTGTAATATTTAAATTCAGCTCAATGTAGTCAGTATTATCTGGAATAACTAAAAAAAAACCTAACTAGGGAGGCACTCACCTTATCATCAATTATAACCAAATCCTTTGGTTCAGTGCGATCTATTTTCAAAACACGGTATTTGGTTTCTGCAGGATTACTTCCAACAAGAAAATATCGCTACATTAAAAAAAAAAAAAGTCAGAATATTATACAGCATAAAGCTACCAAAGCCAATTTCTGCCAACTAGTTTTTCCTACTCCATACTAAACAGAAAAATTTTAAGTACTGCAAGTTTTCTTTATTTTTATTTCTATTTGCTATGATAAACTTCTCACCAATATTCTTCCACACCACTCAAGTTTAATGTGACCAGCTATGCTGGTTAAAAAAATATTATTTTTTTTTAAAAAGACTAGCTTTATTTCTCATTCAGAATATGAAAGGAAGACCACAGATAAATACGAAATGGATGCATTTGTTTAAGGGAATCAAACTATAAATGATTTTTTACATTTAGAGGAATTAGCAGTAAGCACAGGTTGCAGGACTGACTTGCTATAAGTAGCTCTCATTTTACTAATTCATTTAATCAGTGTGGTGCTACCACACAGCAAGGTGTAACTCATTAATAATGCTCAGCCTAGTAGGAAAGCATGGCAAATTCATGTGGATCTATGCAGCCAGCTCTTAACTTTAAAAGTCACATGGATTTAAGATGTGGGAGAGGAAATCAATAATAACAGTCACACCAAACTCAGAATTTTGTAATTTATACCAATTAGATGTTAAGAAACATCTTTAATGTCAAAATATTTAAGTGAAAGAAGAACTTAAAGCCCTCTTCAGCTTCCTTGAAATCACTAAAACATCTAGTTAGTAAGCTCTAAAAAAGAAAATAAAATATTTAAGAGCTGTAAAAGGAAACACTACCAGCTCCCAGCTCCACCTTGTACACTGACATTATAGTGCTTACTGAGTGGCAAGTTTTGCTGTTTACCGTTAAATGAGAGTAAAGAAGTCCCTTCAAAGCCATATGCCATCGCAGCAGTCCCTCACTGAAGCCTTTGAGGCAGTAGTTTGGCACAGCAAACTGTTCCCTACTGTTTTTCTAGCAGGGATGTGCTGCTGTGCACAGCCCAGGCTCCCCAGCCTGCCCCCCTCAGAGTACTCTCCGCAGGAGATCCCTTAGTGCCAAGATCTGCACTTCCCCAGAGGGAAATCATAACGACAAGGAGCAGGTCACAGCCCCCACTGCGTGGCACTGAATGGCACAAAGGTGGGGGATGGAGCTCTTCTGCTGGTATCACCCACCAGCAAGAAACACCAAACCACTAAGATGGTCATTTGCTTAGACCATGCCACCATCATGCCACATTCTTCTTCATGTTAAGTGAAGTGAATTCACCTTCAAGTGAATGGGCAGAAGGAAATATCGTATTCATTTGTAATACATAGATGATAAGTTAGTTTGCATTTTAATAGTGCTGCTTCTGTATTTGTAGAAAATTGTTAATTACCTAAAGCTAAACAATTTTAAGTAGTCCATAATACTGCAATACAGCTAAGTGATCTCGCCCTGTGTCCAGCTCATTAAGTGAGCGTAACTTCTTCCAAAAGTGACACCTATGGTTACAGACAAATCATCCTGAATAAAAATAGAACAGTACAACTTTAAGATGCTTGTCCAAACGGCAGTTTGGACCAAAGACCACATTTAAAATTGGAACATGGCACATGATACACAGGTGGGGGGGAGGTGCAAAGAAAGAGCAAAAGAGAGATGGATATAGAATTGCAAATGGTATTACTAAGGAAGTTCAGCTGGATACTTCTCCATTTCCATTTTAATAGATCTATAAAACATAAGGAAGAGCTATGAGGAATATATCACTCATGTCACCTTGGCAGCTGCTACTGTGAGCTATGCACAGCTACAGTGCCAGCTTTAAGTGCTGCTGCTGCTTAGAACAGCAGCAGTTAGATTCGATGAGAAGTAATTCTATCTGTAGACTGTGGTAGCAACCACCATTATGAATTGTACTTATGAAGTTCTCTTTGAAGTCCTTTAAGGTCTAATTTAGGGGTTTTGTTTTAAGTTGGAAAGCTAGGCCATCTAACATATTAAGGAAGGTCAGTTGAGAACAGCATCAAAACCCAGCATCAATGGACTTAAAGACGCCACCTTCTTAGAAAGCCCAGCAATGGGAAATCTCTATTTAGCAAATAAGAATCTTACCTACTGCATGTTAGAGGATAGTCTTGTGGAAGTAATAAAGGAAGAAATGCGTAAAAACTTTTGAATTTGGACTACTCCTCAAATATTAGGAACCCAAAATTAGACTTCTACTTGGGAAGTTTTCAGGACCGGCTAATAATTAAAACCCCTGAAACTACTCAAAACCCAGCATGATATGCTACCTCATATTCAACCTTCAAGATCTGAAATGAAAACAAAGATGATATGAAAACTAACAATGCAAAGATTAAACAAACAAAAAAAAAGACATTTCAGCATTAGCTGCTTCTGCTACCTAATTTATGCATCTAATGAATAAATAAGCCTGTCTTACTGGATGATATGGAGCACAAATAAAACCATATCAGTGACATGTACTGCAATTAAATTTGCCATCACACAAATACTAGGAAAGAATAAAGAAAAATACCAAATCAACACAACACTGAGCATGTAACATCAAATAAATTAATTTCTGAGGTTGTAATATAATTGCAAAATTAATCAAAGCTAAAATGCACTGTACTGTTTACAACTATTTTGATTAACAGAAATCATTACAGTAAAAGAAATGAGAATCCACAGGTAAGCTACAGAAACCTTTCTGGGAGTTTCTATCCTTATTCTCTTACTCTGTTTATTAATAAGTTGAACTGAATAAATTGAAGCATTTTTGCAAACGTGTCAAACTTGCAGCAAAGCCACTGCATTTAGATAAATGGGCAACCTCGACCAACAAAGTACTCTCTCAACAGAACAGTACACAAGGAGAAACTGTGCAGACTTCCTCACGCTACTCTGCCAAAGTCCTTCAACCATCACCTGAGATGAAACGATGCTTTTTCCAGGTTTAGTCTGTCCTTGGCCTCACTGAAACTCGTTAACAAGCGCACTTTACCAACCGCAGCAGTGCACCACGCAGGTACTTGCCTATGAGATCTGGACTGAAGCTTAATTTATTGCACAATTATCACTAAGCAACCACAAGATAGGAACAATCATTAAGTCACTTCCACCTGGGACTGAGTTTTAACCAAAGCAATCTAATTGAAAGTCTTTACACCCTCTTTTTATCAATCTTTTGATTCAGTCAAACGAATAAAAATAGCTTCTTCTAAAAGGAGTCTAAACAAAATAAAAAAACTTCTTACTGCAAATTGTTGTTTATAATGGCAGGATAATAGTTCTGAAATCAAACATTCTGCCCACAACTTTTTTTTTTTTCTTTAAGAAGATTACTTCTTAAAAATCCTGGTCGAAAACTACAATTTGCTTCTTTGTATAGACTAATTATCACGAAGAAACATTACCACTGTAAAGAATTTATTTCACTTGTCAGTTAAAAAGCAACATACAGCTTAATCAGCAGAAAAAAAAAAAGACATGAAAAGACACTAAAAGCTACTTGAAAAATACAGCAGTGCACTACTAATACAGCCCATTTTTAAACCTGCAAATAGCATAAAGAAAACACTTCAGAACTTACACAAGAAACTTGCAAAAGATACCCTCAATGGGTATGTCTGAAACCCCAAAGCCCTAAAGAAGCGTGGTGGGTTGACCTTGGGCAGCTGTCAGACCCCCACCCAGCCACTCTCTCCTCCTCCTCAACAGGACAGGCGGAGAAAATAAGATGGAAAAGGTGATGGGTTGAGGTATGGACAGGGAGACTACCTAACATTTACCGTCACAGGCAAAAGAGACCTGACTTGAGAGAAATGAATGTAATTTATTGACAGCTAAAATAGGTTCCAAGAGGGAGAAACACAGATAAATCAAAATACCTCTCCCCCTGACCCTCCCTTCTTCCCAGGCACAGCTTCACCCCCGACCCCTCTACCTTCCCCCTGCCCAGAGCAGCACAGGGGGCGGGAAATGTGGGGGCTGCAGCCAGTTCCTGACAGTTCCTCTCCGCTGCTCCTTCCACCTTACACTTTCCCCTGCTCCAGCGTGGGTCCTCTCCACAGGCTCCAGCTCCTTCAGGAAACATCCTCCTGCTCCAGCGTGGTCCCCCCCAGGGGCTGCAGGGGGTCTCTGCTCCGGCGCCTGGAGTACCTCCTCCTCCACTGACCTCCGTGTCCACAGGGCCCTTTCTCTCACATTTTTTCCTCCCTCCTCTCTCTCACAGCTGCCGCATAGCTTTATTTTTTTAAACTCTCTCTCAAATACATTATTACAGAGGACCTGCCATCTTGGCTGCTGGGCTGTGGTGGGTGGGTTGCAGCCGGCTGTGCCCGGCACAGGGCAGCCCCGGCCTCTCCTCACAGAGGCCGCCATTGCAGCACCCCAGCACCTGGGCACCTGCAGCCAACACGGGAAGGTAATTTACCTGCCAATCACGCTTTCTGTCAGACTAAAGAACCACACTGGGTTGCCAGATGAGAAACCGTCATGCCAACGCTGGCTTTGGATCGGCACACTATTATCTCTCTGCTTTAATTCATGCTGAACTGGGCGGCGCCATGGTAGCTGTCACCTGCCATCAAACCTCCTCCTGCCTTCAAAACAGGCATAAAGTTATGCAAGAAAAAGCCTCTTCCTCAAAATTTTTAGGGTAGTTTTAATACGTGCTGAACTTGACTGTAGATCAGAAATCTTCAAGGCATAAACAAGACCTTACACAGGGTTAAAAGAGGTGTAGGTTCAGCCTTTTTTCTCTACTACACCAGAGAAGGGGAGAAAAATAATTATACCTGGATGTAAGGTACAGCAAAAACTCTACTTTCTTTCTATAGAACCTACAGCAACTCAGGGAATATCTGTCTTTCATCTCTCATAGAAACTGGCAGAATGACACAAAGAAAGGAAGAGATGATAAGGGGCAAAGAGAGGTACTTGAAAATAGCAAAAATTCAGTTGGCCTGCTGCCTGCTTCCCGTAATCTGTTGAAACTCTTCAAAAGAAGCTCTTCCAAGGTAAGAAATTTTAATAATGCACCCTGCCAAGCACTGCTCTCAGGACACGTAGGAATGGCTACACACTCTGCATCCTTGGAGATGTGTAGGGGCCACTCCTGTTTAATATCTTTGATAATGATCTCAACAAGGGGATTGAGAGCACCCTCAGTAAGTTTGCAGACAACACCAAGTTAGGTGGGAGTGTTGGTCTGCTTGAGAATAGGAGGGCTCTTCAGAGGGACCAGGACAGGCTGGACTGATGGGCTGAGGCCAACCGTATGAGCTTCAACGAGGCCAAGTGCAAGTCCTGCGCTTGGGTCACAACAACCCCATGCAGCGCTACAGGCTTGGGGAGGAGTGGCTGAAAAGCTGCCCAGCAGAAAAGGACCTGGGGGTGTTGACGGCTGGCTGAACATGAGCCAGCAGCGTGCCCAGGTGGCCAAGAAGGCCAACAGCCTCCTGGCCTGCATCAGGAACATCCTAGCCAGCAGGGCTAGAGACGTGATTGTCCCACTGCACTCGACACTGGTGAGGCCACACCTTGAGTACTGTGTTCAAGTTTGGGCGCCACAGTATAAGAAGGACATTGAGGTGCTGGAGAGGGTAGAGAAGGACAATGAAGCTGGTGAAGGGTCTTGAGAATAAGTCTTATGAGGAGCGGCTGAGGGACTTGGGGTTGTTTAGTCTGAAGAAAAGGAGGCTGAGGGGAGACCTTATTGCTCACTACAACTACCTGAAACCAGGTTGTAGCAAGGCGGGCGTTGGTCTCCTCTCACAAGTTAAAACCAATAGGACAAGAGGAAATGGCGTCAAGTTGCGCCAGGAGAGGTTTAGGTTAGACGTTAGGAAGAACTTCTACACTGAAAGGGTTATCAAAGACTGGAACAGGCTGCCCAGGGAAGTGGTTGAATCACCATTCTCGGATGTATTCGAAAGCCGTCTAGATATGGTGCTCATGGACATGGTTTAGAAGTGGGCCTGGTAGCATTAGGTAACAGTTGGACTTGATGATCTTAAAGGTTTTTTCCAGCCATAACGATTCTATGATTCTATTCTACAGCCACAGCATTCAGTCATTCCCTTTTGTCCCAGGCCAACCAAAGCTTTTTTGTCCCAAACAGGATTTTGCTCTTGCTGCTTCACTGCGGGGTTCCTCAGGATTCTCCCTTCTAATTTTCAGCTAAGTCTATTAATCATCAGTCTATATTTTCCCTTACCCAAATATTTCTCCCCTCTTTAACATCTATTCTGCTGGAATACTTTCAGAAATGTAAGTAACTGGATGCCTTTTCAGCACTCACTTCAACAGACTAAAGAAATCTTGCTGTCCCTTTGCTCCTCCCAAGACATCTAGCATCTAGGTTACCTCAGCAGACCTTTACTGGACCTGTTCCTGGTTGAATTCTTATTTCTTAAATGAACATGGACAGAAAGCATACACAATATGCCATACAAGGTCTCATTACAGAGATACATTAGTATTTCCCATTAACATCCATGCCACAAAAGACTATATTTGCCTTCTTCGGAGTTGTACTTCATCAGTGGCTCAACCTCCCAACAAACTTTTATTGGTGTGTAATCTATCTTAAGGTGCATAAAGTTTCATAGTATACCAGTCTATTTCAAATTATTTATCTACTCCTAACTGTCATCATAATTTCTTGCTATCTTGTGTGCTGATTATCCTAATTATTGGCAGTATTTCAAAACTCTGATCAGACCTGACACAAATTTTGAGCTAATAACGTTACTGAAAATAATGAAGTATATCAGTCCTAAAACTATTACTTGAAAAAAAATCAACCCCATGAAATGATTCCTTATTCACTTCACACTAAATTCTCTACTAACCTCCATTCTTTCATTAGCAAAGCCAGAGATTTCCCTTGTCACACTGCACCTCCATAGAAGATTTGGTTTAAATACGTAAGGCCATCTAATTTTTAGATGAAGATGTGCCAAACAGCCAGGTAAATCTGATAGCATCTTTGTAAGTCTAGACTGCATTTTATGTCATTTACCTCAATTTTCAATTACTTTCCTATAGAAAAATACGTACAGGACTTCAGAATGGATTAAATATTCCATTTGTCATGTTCTAGTCACAGCATCAACCTTGACTTGAACAACTTGAAAATATTTACAGTCATTCCACTGTTTAGTATGCCTACGTCTTCAAATTTGCATGCTGAATATATTCAGTTTGATTTCTACCTCAACACTGATTGTTCCCTTTTTCATAACCTCGTTCATGTTACTCATTTTATCTTCGGCCCTCATGCAGTACATTTGTACTCATAAAGTAAATTCTTACTTTAAACAAGGAAAAATACTATTTTAGTTTTAGGGCCATAACAAGCTTCATTTGGAAAATAAAAAATAGCAATAGAAAATATTGATTTTATTCATCCTTCCGTCACATTTAAATAGCTCAATTTGTGATCATTTATCCACAACCCCTCATCACCATTCCATCCAGAAAAGTGGATTCACAACAAAACCAGATCTATAAGAGTATCTCTCTCCGATTGATCTGGTGACTACATGATGACACCCAGGTCAACAGAGGACAAAAGAAATAAAACATGTCACCAAAATGACTTAGGCAGACATTTGAAAGCACACCGTTCACACTCAGCGTGGTGCTACAACTTTTGAACTTTATTTTTGTTCTGCCTGAATAGCATATACCCTTCAAAACTTGTGGTGTTCTCATCACTGCTTTTCTACCAAGTATCTGCTATACTCATAAATGGTCTCAGATCCCACGTACACCTGTTGATTAAGTTTCTCTATTTTATTGCCCACATATCTGGCAGTATACCAAGACATTTAGGACAGAAACAGTGCCTTCCTGAGTTTCACAAAACTACTTCTCTTGTCCCAACTCCGTCCTTTGCTCCATTATGTCACTGCCATTCCTGGAATGCCTTTACAGAGGGAACAGGACAGTCATCCAACAGGGGCTGTCTTCTGCTAATGAAATTACTCCTGACAGGCCAAACTGCACAGCCACTTCTAGCTCAAAAATTATGATAGCTAATGGTTGTGCAGTAAATTGTTCACTACTTTCAACATTTTTAAAATGTTTCAGATAACCATCTATATAAATCACTGCACTTCATAATTCTGTAGCTTTTTCTGTGAAATCATCTTCCACATTAAAGTCTCTCCAATTTGATCACAGACTAACTTCAGTATTAAATATGCAAACCTTGTTTTTGTTAATATAAAAATGTTTAAATTATTTTTAAAAGAAATGTAATTAAAAAAAAAAAAACTCCAAACCCACATCATTTTCCCTGGGGAAAAGGGCAGAAACATCTACAGGTAATTATGCTAGTCACATTGCTTAATAAGCTTGTGCAAGTCATTTGGATACTGTGGAGATGGAGACTGTAGAAGAACCTGATTAGAATAAAATAATATTAATTAAGCCTCATAATATCCTGAAAGATAGGCAAGTGATATGCCTCTATAGAGATGGCACAAATTGTCTTGTTCAATGTCACACCACCTCAGGGGAATGACAATTTCCAATGAACTAACTGACAGCTTTCAGGTGGGCTTCATTTGGGGGATACACAAAAGTTCCATCTTCTCCTGAAGAAGAGAGGAAAATATCTTTTGTTTCTTATTTGTTATACTGCTGAAATATCTTTACTGCCCTCTGGTGTGCATTTCAGCAGTACATACATGCACAACATGAAAGATAATTTGCACTGATCTGAGCACAACTGCTTCAGTTCATTTTTGTGACTACTCCTAAGCAAGCCTTCTACTTCCCAGGACAAGCAGGAGATACAATTCACATCTCTGTGGTGTTTATTGACCCAAAGCATCAGTTTAAAAAGGTAGGTCTCAGCAACTACCCTAAATATAAAGGTTAAAAGAAAATACAGAATTTGGCTCTCTGTTGCTTCAGTTGACACTATGAATTCAATTCTCCTCACCTCTAGAAGTCTTTCTTGTTTGACTCTAATAATGCTGCCACAGCCTTCCCTGTTTGACTTGAATAATGCTACTGTATTCTTAACTCAAAAAAAAAAAAAAACAAACAAAAAAAACCCCAATCCCCAAAACCTCCCTAACCATTTCCACTTTCTCATCCATTTAATCTCTTCCTCCTTTAACACAGAGGGGTTTTTACAGGAATAAGCACTATGATCAGTGTGAACTCCACTGTCTCTCTCCCACTGCTGACAACTTAAGTCATTCCTTCCCCACTCACAGTCTCCACGAGGATTCTTAGGATACAGTTTCATGTTACCCCATATGTGCTATAACTCCTGGTCCCACATGCCTGTGTTATCTCTAGCAAGCCTGTGGCCTTAGGGAAATCAGAAGAGTAACCTGAACCAGGAGAAAGCTATTCAATTTTATGTCTGGGTCATGCTTCCGTCACACCAGTGACTGTCACAGCTGGCGACTGCATGATTGTGAGATTTTATGCAGAGGATGCTGCACGAGGGGTACCTTGGGGAGAAGAAGTGAGAACTTTTGCCAGTAGCCCAACGTGACACTGAATCAGCTGTAACAGCAAATTTCCCTCCAAAATTCCCTGTGACCTGATCAAGTCTGAAGCCCAGTTTTGGGGTCCCCAGTACAAGACAGACATTGACATAGCAGAGTGAGTCCAGCAGAGAGCTACCGAGATGATCATAAAGACAGAGCACATGATACAGTGGGAGAGACTGACAGAACTGGGTTTGTTCAGCCTTCAGAAAGCTTTGGCAGGACCTTACTGCCGTCCAAAACTGTCTAACGAGAAGGTGTAGATAAGACAGAGCCAAACTCTTCCAAGGGGTGAACACAGGATGGACAAGATGCAACAGATGCAAGTTGGAACATGCAAAATTCCAACTTAATATAAGGAATTTCTTCCCCACCTACCCATCCTCTTTTTTTTTTAACCATGAGGGTGGTCAAGCATTAGAACATGTTGTCTGCAGAGGCTGTAGAATCTCCGTACTTGGAGATATTCAAAACTCAGCTGGACACAGCCCTGACATCACGCTTTCATTGAAGCTGCTTTGAGCAGGGGGCTGGACTACATGATCTCCAGAAGTCCATTCCAACCTACATGAATCTGTGATTTTATGAAGTGCATCAACCCTTTTCAAATAGTTACTCCAAAATAACTCCTATAGCATATTTCCTTTGGGGAAAAAAGGACTAGAATTTGAATTTCAAAACTCAAAGGACTGCAACTTGTGGTAGTATAGCATACTTTTTTATTTTTTAGTAAGAATATATAACCATATTTAGGGAAAACATTTATATCCCCCACGAGAAGTGACTGAATCAACAGCTTTGAGACACCATTACTCAGCTGAGACATTTCAAGCGACACGCGCTGATCCACAAACCACTGCCTCTCATGGCCGATCAAAGCCCTCTTGCCTCCTGGAGTTATCAGGACTGCTGGATCTTCCTGCCCCCTACTGAATTCTGAACACAGCAAAGCATTCGGGCAAGCCCACCCATTCGGGCAGATACTGCCAGCTACCACCAGCCGGATGTGAAAGACTAGAGATCCACTGGAGATCAACTGGAGAGGCCTAGAGAATTGTAGCTAGCTGACAGAACCCTAAAGTGTAATATCGTCTCTGTAAATAGCAGGTCGTCTCTCAGCAACTGAGCCTTAAAGCTCAGAGAAAATCAAGCCCGATATCCATGCCTGCCAGTCACAAAAAGCCAAATCTCAGCTATCTGAAGAACGGCATGAGTTGTGAGCCAAGAACAACTAAATTCAGTAATTCAGGACCTGAGTCGGGAATCATGCTTCCCCATTGCCCTCCTCCCATATAGCAATAATTTAGCTGAAAATAAAACAGCAAACAGTGTTTTCCAGCAATGCTGAGAAAGACGCATTGAGGCAGCCATCAAAATTCCTTTAGGCACAGGTGAAAACAAGCAACATCCTGGAAAGCAAGAGTAACCTCAATTTTTCCATTTACTGGTACCAATAATTCTGCACACTTTAATCTGCCATTTTGGTGGGTGTTCAAAAGGCTACACTGACTTCAGTGTAAAAACTGTCTTTCCATGATCACTACAGGTAACATCTGAACTTAGAACTGGAGGTAATTGTTGCGCTTAGAGCCGCAGTACCTCACTCCCTCCAAAACCACCTCGAGTGAAAAAATAACGTACTATGGAACAAGCGAGAGACTACCCGAAGACATCTGACTGGGAGCTAACGGATGATAACCTGAGGCAAGACGACTGTGTTTATCTACACCAAGAACTGGATTCTGACGCACACGGCGGCATGCTCATCACACGGCTACAGAAGCTGTTACCACTTGAACCCCCAACCGCCTTCATCCATGGTAAAGAGTACTGTGAAGAGCACATCCCTACGGTTTCTGCAGCAGAACGTCAAGGAACGCTAAAAACCTTCACCAGTTTCCTCCCTGAGGTCAGGCCGAACACTCTGGGAGCTGCTCCACATTTGAGAAATGAAACCTCTCAGAAAAAGTAAACAGGCAGGCAGGGGCGGTAAGCACTTCAGCCACCCTGTTTAAATTCTTAACTAGAAATCTTAATTCTTTAATTCTGGACAGCTTCGGCTGTCCGGTTTTCATTCACCGCGGCCCGAGCCAGCACCGTGGGCCGGGCTGAGCGACAAGAGCCGCGCAGCAAAACCAGCAGGTCGCTGCGGGAACACCAGCAGCAGCAGCACCACCACCACCACCAGCGCTGCGGGGCCTAAACCTCCCGGCCCCAGCTGCTACCCCCGCTGCCGCCAGGCGGGGCTCCTCCCGGTCCCCCGGGAGCGGCGGCGGGCGGGGCGGGGGCAGACGCTACTTACAGCCCTGGTCTCGTACAGCACCAGCTTCTGCACGGAGCTGATCATGGGGACGGCGGCGGCTGCCGCCAGCATGGCGGCGGCGCAGGGCTCGGGCCTTGCCCCGGCCCCAAGGCACTGGGCGGGGGGGGGGGGGCT
>VZSZ01007645.1:388865-500446 GCA_013398815.1 Ibidorhyncha struthersii
TTGTAGTTAGGAAGTCGCCCCTTAGTTGTAAAGGTTTGGGAAGGAGTGAAACTGCCGGAAACGCCAGGTGAAGCTCAGCCAGTGAGTTCCCATGAGGGAAATGGAGGGTTGGTTTGTGAGTGGTGGTTTTTTAAATATTAAAATACTGTCCTTTAGGTCTTATTCTGAAAGCGTCACAACGTTTTGGTTTGATGTTTCAAAACAAACTTTTTCAGATTTTCATCCCAAAGTAAATTTTTTTAATTTAAAAATGACTGGGGGGGCAGGGGGTTGAGAGTTCAGTGGCCCTCTAAAGAAAGTGATGTTTTGCTTTGCCTTCCTCAAACCATGCTTCATCAAGCTCCTCACATTTTTGGACTCCATTTGTTTGAAAGGCCCACCCAAATTTTGCTGCAGCTTACCTTAATTAGAAACTTGTTGCATACTTCGTTGCGTAGCGCTGGCTGTGCGATCTCTTGCAGTCTTGGAAGAGCTGAGATTTATGAGAGGATTACAGAACAGACCACGAGCCATGATTTAATTCTGCAAAACCTTAATCATGTACATAGCTGTGAACACAGCAAGTAGTTCCATTGACTATGATGGGGCTCTTCTGTGCCTGAAGCTCACAAGGTCTGAGCAGGGCCATGATCCATTTCAGGGACCAGAGAGAAGTTACAACTGTGTGGTAATTGGAACAGGAATGCTGTTTAAAAAAGAGCAACAGGCAGTTTGAGAGTCAGGAAGAAGTCATTATCAATAACCAAATAGTTTCAACTGGGGATCAGGGGTGGTTCCGACAACGCTTTCCTTTTCAGAAGCGACTCTTCTCTTAGTAATGGGTGCTTTGTGTATGTTTTCTAAATGCTTTTTCTTCTTATAATAGTTTTCTAACAAAGCAATTTGCCTTGTATCACATTATTATTCAGTTCCACTTTTAAGTATGTGTCATTTTACACATATGTAAGCTACTGTATTTTGTAACAAGCTTTTTTTCCCTCCCAGTCTTAGATGATAATATATGGCTTCACAAGAGGAAAACCAACTTCAGCCCTTTGCAGACATCTTCGATGAAGATGAAGCTGAAAAATCCTTTCTGTTGTCCAAGCCCACATGCTTAATAATCCTTGGAAAGCCAGTAAGATGTCTGATGGAAGTTTTTTCTTCAGATATTCTGCTAACAATTTTACTTTTCCTTTCAAAACATTAGTTTAGTAACACTGCCAAAAAGATCAAAGACCTACTTTTTTATCTTTTCCACTTTGCAAATCCCGCAGCATGTGGTAAAGATTCTGATCTCAATTAAAAAGGGTGGATGTGGTACTTGGGGATATGGTTTAGAAGGGGTTTTGTCAGGTTAGGTTAATGGTTGGACTCGATGATCTTAAAGGTCCCTTCCAACCTTAACGATTCTATGATTCTAAATGAGCCAATTTTTGGCCTGAGTGACCATTCAATTACAATTAGAAGGGCTACTGTAATTAAAAGTCCTGTGTTGCTCAAAAAGTTTCTTCTCTTTTCACATCAGCAACTGGATTGGTTTTATGTTATTTCAGTATCCTGACTTTTAAAAAAACTTGACAGGTTAAAGACATAAATAGGCATAAAAGAACATTCAGGTTAATGTACTGATTTGCAGACATGCAATGAGATATTAAATATTTAAATGAACTTTGGCGTAATTATATGTCATATATTGGGAATAACTGAAAACCACCAAGGTGTCCTGATAGGAAGATTTGTACTACATTTTAACTATAATTCAAGGTCTCTCTTTTTCTCAAATAATTTGTGGCCTCCTTTACTTTGGAAAATTTGATGTTTTGTAATCCTAGACTTCACAGATTTCTTTTTCCCAAGCATAGGAGACTCCACGGGTGGTTTTATATTAATGCCTTAGTTTGCTGAAGGGGGTTCTTTTCAGATGCAAGCTTGCCTTATGTCTATACTGAATCTGGTATGCACTTAAACACAGCACTGGTGCCCTGAAAGCTGCTTTCCTCTTGAACATTGCAGTTGCCCATGAAAGGTGCCTTCAGAACACCCCACTTCCAGTGTGAACACAAGGTCCTCTACCAGCTTGCCCTCTGCATTTGTGTGTGATTCTGTTAGGTAACACAACAGAGCCTGAAATGACTGTATGGAAATCAGCTTTGCACTGCCTAGCAGGTAGAGAGATAAATGGTGCACACCTAGAACTGCCAACCAACCCAAACTTCAATGCGAGTTGACCCACCCAATCAAGCCCCAAATCAATGCCATAGTGCTAAGACACAGCTATGTTTACTTTCTTCAAAGACTTTCACCAGTCAAGCTGGAAGGCTTCAAGTCTCTAGTGTTTGCGCAGGTCTGCATCCTTTCTTACTCCTTGGCTCCAGTTGCTGGGCAATGCTTGGCTGCAAATCTTTACATCTTACCAAACTGAGAAAGGAGGCAGGGTGGTGTTCTGCAAGGGGATGAGATGCAAACATCACAGTGAGACTGTATAAGGCGATAGCCAAAAAGTCAGTGCTGCCTTATGGTCAGCATGAGACTTGAAAGAGTGCATTCAGCTCAGTTGAAAACTACAGTGGACTGGCTCACCTAGTTTTAAAAAAATGTCAAATTTGTAACTTTATATGAAAAAGGTAACTTTGCATTTTTATAGACCAAACCAGCGTAAAATACTCATTGAAAGACAATACAAAAAACATATAGGAAATTTATATTCTTATCTGAAATCATTGCCTTCAGTAAATGCTTGATATTAATACAAATTTTAACAAAGGTTTGAAATTGCACAGGCCTGGCCAAGAGGACAGGGAATTAAAATTCTATTTTTATGATAACATCTTTTATTTATATGAGTGATGTGTAGTGCATCTATCTTAAATAAGATACTTTTAAGCTAAAAGCGTAGTACCATTAAAGCAAAATGAAATACATATATTCTCATCACATCTATAAGATGTAAGAGATGACGAGGCTGGAGTGGTTGCTGATAGACTGTTAACTGGAAGTGTGATTTATTTGTGGGTTTTTTACTATTTTTTTAATCATAAAATTCATCTAGGGCAAACGGACTGCCAAAAAAGTCTTCTTGTATGCCCTTGGAAAAAGGGCATAATCCCAAGCGTAGAAGATGGTGAGTTTTGCAAAATCCCATTCAGGTAGCTATGCTCTTAGAGGCCTCATTACTTTTGCTTATGTTGGTCCCTCAGGATTCATGTAAGTGATAAAATAAACATTTTGTCAGTATCTAAACCAGATTTGTGGACTAACAAGGGCATTTTTTACGTATTCATTGTTTTAGTCAAAGAATACTATCCCTATGTGTCTTACTCAGAAACAGCTGAGCAGGTTTGCGTCATAATTTGCTTTGAGACTGAAGATAATAAATTTCAGTCCTAAAGGGTTTCTCATAGTAATTTATGTGCAAATCATAGCTGAGTTTTAGATAGAGTTACTTAGAAACAAAGTCAGTATAATTATTTTGGAAATAATTAACTGCAAAGGACAGTAACAGTATAATAGCAATGCTACACTGTATAAAATAGAGGACGGTATTAAAAAGAGTGTTTGTGTTTGCCCGATGCATAACTCGGAGACCCGAATCCTGTTGGTAGCTTTTAATTGTTTTTATCAGATGAAAATATACTCTTCATTGTGTAATACGTTTGAGGTTTTTTTCCTTCTGCCTGTTTTTGTTTTAAATGTGTATTTTTCATTTTAAGGGTTCTGGAAAGAAAACATTAGCTAGAAAACTAGCACAAATATGGAAATGCATTTTCATAGAAGGTAAGCATACACTACATTTGGAACATTGCATTGGCTTCATAATATCTTTTGGTTTAGAATATCTTCACTGTTCCGTGTCATTCAAAATGATGTTTCTAATGGCACTAAAGACTACTGATAAGGACCAAGTAACCATTTTTGCCAGAAATGCAATTGCAAAAACAACCTTTTAGTTATAGAGAGGCTTAGATAATCACTTGGAGTTTTTTGGGGTGTTTTTTTGTTGTTGTTTTGGGTTTGTTTTTTTCAGAAGGGGATATAAGTAACATATAATAATCAAGTTCTATTCCCAGTCCTGTAAGGTGATTCATGTGACCCTTCTTGTTCACATGGAGGCACCTCATTCAACTCCAGAGAGCACAGAGATTTTCCCATACAGACCATGAAAAAATAGGAGGACCGCTCTGTCTGTGTAGTGCCTAAAATAAGGCAGGGATGTACTCCAGGAAATAGAAACGGAGCTTTTATGTCAGTATAAGTAAGAATTGAAGGAACGGGAACTGGCACTTTCAAATTTCTAAAACAAAAATATCTGGTGGCTTATTTCAGATGATGTAGTTAATTTCTCCCACCATGCATTTACCAGAATTCAAGATATCATTTCATTTTCTAAGCTATCCAGCTCCATTTCTGACAGTCCCTCTCATCAAAGATTTTTGAAGATCTGTAGAGTAAAATCTCTTGCTTACAACATTATCTTATTCCCTGTCAACACACCACTAGAGTTTTTTTTTAATTTTGAGGCATCTCATTAAGAAAGTAAGTTCCTACTAAAAATAGTTAAGTCTCTGGCAGTTTTATTTTGTGCTAATTTTGTCAGCAGTAATAAAAAAAAATCTAAAATCTGTAATTTTTTTAAATCCCTGGTAATATTTTTGTATCTGTGACATTATAATTCACAAATCTTGATTCATTCACTTAAGTTTTATGAAAAAAGAAAACTTTTCCACCAGATTTGTCCTACCAGTTTGAAGGCTAATATAATCTTTTTAAGTAGAAGAAAAGAAAGCATATAATAGCCTTAACTATGAAGCAATTTCTTGAGTGCCTCTTTGGGGACACCAAATTATAAATCTGGTTTTATGGTATACATATGTACAGTTGTTCTGATTATGAACTAACTGTTTATATATTAATCTTCATTACTTTTTTTTTCTTTAAAAGGTGCCCCCTAGTATTTTTTTATTGTTCTAATAAAAGCCCTCTAGTGGATGGTGTAACACTTCATATTCCTGTGAATATACAGACTTCTTTATCAAATGAAATATATCTCTCTTATTTTGAAGATTTGGAATTATAGTATGGTAAAATTCAGTTTTAATAAAGTGCTTTTTTGCCTTATGTAAATATAGACTTTTTAATTCATAGGATTCATCAAGAAACAAAGAAATTCAACATACAGAAACATGAATAATATAGCTTAGAAAGGTTCTCCAGAAGTCATTGAGTCCAACCTTCCTCTCAAAGCAGGCTCAACTAGAGAAAGTTGCTTAGGGCCGTGTCCAGTTGAGTCTGCAGTATCTCCAAGGATGGAGACTCCACCACCTCTCTGGGCAACACTTTTTGATGTTTGACCACCTTCATGATGAAAAATTGCTTCCTAATTACCTCATTGGAATTTCTCATGTTACTACTTGTGTCTGTTGCTTCCTGTCCTATCTGCACTTCTGTGAAGACAGTGGTTCTGTCTTTGTGCCTTCCCATGAAGTAGTTAGACAGCAATAAGAGCTGGCCTGTTTTCTCCAGGCTGAAGTCTTTTGACTTCTCCTAGTCTGTTCAACACTTTTGATCATCTTGGTGCCCTCCACTGGACTGGCTCCAGTGGAGCAATATCTGTCCCATCCTGTGTTATTTATTTTAAAAATAATCAGAGAATTATTAAATAGGAAGGGTGTTCACAGACTTTTCAATTTGACAAAATACTTTCTATCCATTTACCCAATGAATTAGCCAATATTCATGTATAAAACAGCACCAGGGTACACATAAAGCACTGATTTTCAGTTGCCTGTGTTGTTTATTACTACATTCCCTGTCTCAGTTTGGACCCGTGGCAAATAATGCTCTCCCAAACACCCATTCATGGTATGAAGGGTAGTATGTGTGACAGTCATTATTACTAGTAGGAGCAGTTTGAAAACAGCCACTATGTTCTGGGGAAAAAGATTTTAGCTGTATAGGCATGAGCTACCTGGCTTCAGGATCTTTTCCTGGCCTGGTTTATTAATAAGATAGATCTAGCCTCAAGGGTCATTCTTGAAAACTTTCATGAGGGTTTGCTTATTTCAGCGGCATAAGAAGTGTGAAAGACTTCCAGGGTCATTCTGCTATGATGTCACTGTCCACAGAGACAGAGGGCAGGCCTTTGAATTTGATAATTAGACTGTATAAGGAGTAGTTTTTTAAGGGCTTTTTAAAAGCCCTTAATGCCCCTTTTTAAAAGCCCTTTAGACACATAACTGGTTTTGTGTGTCTAAACAGTTGTTTTTCTAAAACTTGCTTTTAAAATTTGGGAAGTGTTTGAGCTGAAATACTTATCTGTGAATTACACAGCAGTAACACTAATTTGATATAAATCAGTAGTTAAAAATAATCATGCAAGGCTGCTGTTGTGCATTTGTCTGTAATATATATAGGGCTAAATTGTAGGGGAAAACATCTACCCAGACATTGCTAGAAGGCGCCAATTTCTGGATGGACAAAATATAATAATGGCCCTAAATAAACTGTCTGTTCATTCAAAAATAGTCTGGATGCTTGGAGCACACATACATATTTGTATCTGTGTGTGTGAATGTATGTATCTCTGCATATACATGTCTGTATATAAAGTAATTTTTATTAATTATTTTAATTTTATTCTGTCTGATGTGCTTTCTCAGCTTTGGAAGTAATTCAAACAAATATCCATGAAGAAACAGAATATGGGCTTAAGGTAAAGGTCTAATCTTTTATTAAGTTTTGTCACATCTTTGACATATATATTATATAAGACTATGTTTTGCATTTTACCTTAGTGTCAAGAATTGCTTTTTAAAGGTCAAAGTATTTCTGAAGAACTGGTTATGGAAATGATTCTGAAAAAGATTGAGTCACCAGAAGTTGCTCATTATGGTAAGTACATTTATAGCCTAAACTTAGAATGAGTGAGCTTTAATTTTGACACACTTTGCATCCATTACTGCTCAAATATAATTAATTTGTATTAGAGGGTACAATCTTTCCTTGTGCTTCTCAGGTTGTGGAATATCTGTAAACTGAGAGTGTATTTAGGGATTAATTTACCAATATAGGAGATAAGAAAATGTCATACCAATCTTACGTTGCGTTCATTTTGAGAAAATGAATATGCCCCAAATTATAAGTGTTGCTATGACTCTCATTTGACAATATTACCTGGTTAGAAAAGTTTTAGGATTTAAAATACAGATTTTTTTCTTGAATACTTCTATAACAACAACAACAAAAAAAACCCACCAGCAAAAATATTTTAAACATTCAAAATAATGAAAAAGAAGGAAAACAGATTATTTAAAATAAAACAAATTCTTTCAAATAAAAAGTATTTTTTTTCCTCATAACATGGTTTATTCATAGAATCATAGGGTGGTTTAGGTTGGAAAGGACCATAAAGATCATCTAGTTCCAACCCCCCTGCTGTAGGCAGGGACACCTTCCACTAGACCAGGTTGCTCAAAGCCGCTTCCAACCTGGCCTTGAACGCTTCCAGGGATGGGGCATCCTAAGCTTCTCTGGGAAATTTGTTCCAGTGCCTCATCACCCTCAGAGTGAAAAATTTCTTCCTGATATCTAATCTAAATCTACCCTCTTCCAGTTTGAAGCCATTACCCCTTGTCCTATCACTACATGGCCTTACAAAAAGTCCCTCTCCAGCCTTCTTCTAGGCTCCCTTCAGATACTGGAAAGTTGCTATAAGGTCTCCCCAGAGCCTTCTCTTCTCCAGGCTGAACAATCCCACCTCTCAGCCTGTCCTCATAGGAGAGGTGCTCCAGCCCTCTGATAATCTTGGTGGCCCTCCTCTGGACCTGCTCCAACAGGTCCATGTCCTTCTTATGTTGGGGGCTCCAGAGCTGGATGTAATATTCCAGGTGGGGTCTCACGAGAGCAGAGTAGAGGGGCAGAATCACCTCCCTTGACCTGCGGGGCATGCTTCTTTTGATGCAGCCCAGGATGCAGTTGGCTTTCGGGGCTGTGATCATGTATTGCCGGCTCATGTTGAGCTTCTCCTCAACCAACACCCCCAAGTCCTTCTCCTCAGGGCTGCTCTCAATCCATTCTCTTCCCACCCTGTATTTGTGCATGGGATTGCCCTGGGTCATGTGCAGGACCTTGCATTTGGCCTTGTTGAACTTCATGAGGTTTGCACAGACCCACCTCTCCAGCCTGTCCAGGTCCCTCTGGATGGCATCCCTTCCCTTCAGTGTGTCGACCACTCCACACAACTTAGTGTCATTGGCAAACTTGCTGAGGGTGCACTCAATCTCAACATCCATGCCACCAACAAAGATATTAAATAGTACCGGTCCCAGTACCAACCGCTGAGGAACACCACTTGTCACTGCTCGCCACATGGAGCCATTGACTTTGCATTTTGTCACTGAGAATAAGTTAGATGAGAATAGTATTGGTGGTGGTAATAATTCTTCTTTTTGAGGAAAGATTATGTTATTTGAGGCTGTTAAGACTAATGTTGCAGATCTTGCTAGAGTCTGAACCTGCTTTCCTAAAGAGAAAATAAAGATACTGCTAAGTGGAAAGAAAGTAAAAGAAAATGTAGTTTCTTTTTCTGGTGCTGACTTTTATTTGAAATTTCCATTATAGGAGAGAGGCAGGTATAGTGCCAAGAAAATACTGAGTTTTTACTGCTCTGACAACTAGCACGCTTCTATACGCTTTCAGTTACAATACTTTTTGTTCCTTCTCTAGTTCAAGACTCAACAGTATTGCAAAAGATGCAGCTTTACCTGGTGAGGCTTTTAAAACAGTAGGCAAAAGACAGAGAAATAGGGAAGAAATAAATAAAAAAAAAAAAAGGAGATGATGAGAAAACAAAAATTTCAGGGAAGGAGTAGCAGCAGAAATGCAAGCCTCTTAATCCATATGTTAGGACTTCAATAAAAGCCTGAAGAGACGTCTGTCTCATCAGAGTTCCCTCCCCTCTTTAAGTCAGTCTGATGATGAATGACTAAGATGCGTGTATCACAGAGGACCACAGAGATCCTAGAGACCGTAAACATGACTATAAAGTTGATTAAAGTTCGGTTCTTGTAACCAAGCCGTCTTCTGTATTACAGGTGCCCCAAAGTAGCAAGGAATAGAATAACCTACATCCTCACTGTTTTTCTTGCCAACTCATCTCCAAACCCACCTTTTATTAAGTATTTTCTAGTTCTAATCACTTCTGATTTAGCAACTATTATCTTAATATAATCCTCGCAAAACTTAAGTAGGCTCTCAGCAGGAACTTCTCAGTCAATTTGCTATTAATTACTCATCAAAGATTTTACAAACAGTGTTGTGTGAGAGGCTGAGTTTTTTACTTTTAACATTTGTTTATAACATTGTAAAACACGTTTCTAAATAGTACACACAATGAGGAATTCTTTTCAATTATATTCTTCTGACTTTAATAATAAACACATGTTGGAGAATGATGTGTCAGAGATACTCAGAAGTGCTAAAGCAAATGCTAATATTTGAAAATTGTAAGTTACTGAAACTGGATTATTACTTTTTTTACTTCTGAAGGAGGTCAGATACAAAGCTTCTAAGCTACTTCTTGAAATAAACAGTGTCTCCTTTTAAAATAACATAGGCACTAGAAAATAACAAGCATACTTGGTTTTTAGGGTATTGTAGGTAAGAAAATATAGAATTATAATTTCTGTGTAGCTGATATGCTTGCTGATTTTATTTAAACGGAACAAGAAAACAACCAGAAGTTCATATTGTGTTAACCTAAATAATATTTGAAAAGGAAAAATCTATGTCGTTATCATAGGGGAAAACTGCTCAATTAGCATGATTTAAATCAAATCAGGACCACAGTTGTTTATTGTTTTATAAATGGCAGGTAATTAACTGACAATCAGTGAACTGGTGATCAGTGGAAAGGTTCAGTATCAGCCACACAACAGACAAGCCACAGGACTAGGTACTTGCCAAATATTAACAGACACCTGAAAATTTCTAAACAGCTTCCTAGTCAAACTTGCATTGTTGTGCACGCAAAACTTGCAAGTCAAACTTGCATTGTTGTGCACGCAAACCCTCTCTCAAAGATGGGTGGAAGTTAATAGCACACATTCCCTTTTCTGAGAATGCATGTTCACCTATTTAAGCACACTTTCTGTTGGAAATGTGGGTGTTCTAGCTTTGTCTGTGTGTGCCCTTTCCTACGGTCTACGAATCGACACACCAGTGAGAAAGCTCCCCATGAGCTCACATACACACAGGTGTGGGTCGATATGTGTTTAACCCTGTTCTGTCAGTCCAGTAGTTGAAATGAAGGTTACTTGCAGCATCCAACAGAGGCTGCTCTGTCAGGCCTAGACAGAAGGTTGTAGAAGGTTTGCACATTAAACCTGATTTGGCTGCTGTTCTTTTACCTTGTTCTCACTCTAAGGTCTCTTTCCCCAGTCACAAATTTTAAAGCGTCTTTTAAAGATGGCTCCTTCTCTCCTCAAAAGTTTCTTGGTAATCCCCTGGTTACTATTTGATCTGGTTGATGGTTGCCTTAGGTAAACTTCATCATTGTTAGTCTCCTCACAACATTACTGGTTTGGGGGGAAAACACCCACTCAGAGAACAAACAGCTTGGGATAATCTTTTCCCACGTTACGCTCCCGTTCCTCTCACCTCAGCTGTTGTTATCCGGGATGTGTTGATAAGCAGAGGCTGTGCAGACTCCCCACATCTCACTACCTGTTCGAATTCTCCGAAGGTATCAACGACTTAGAATCTAGGATTCTCATTTCCTAGAGGAATGACTATATATTTTGCTCTGTCTTGCTTATCCTCTTCTATAAATTTTGCATCTATGGATAGTAGGTCCTCAAAGAAGGAGCAGTCTTCAATCCTAATACCTCTTGCAAAGACTGCAGCTGGTTTTGTGCTCCATAGACTTGCATTTAAATGTTATCACATAAAATTCTAAGCATTTGGAGCATGCACCATTTCCCTAGGGGAATATTCTCATTATTAGGCTAAAAAAAAAACATCCTCTTTCTTATTTAGTCTCACATTCTGGCCTCATGAATATTGAGTTCCTTGCTGTACAGTAGTTCTTACTGCACTGCATGCAGCCATCAGTAGTTACAGCACGCTCCTAGAACTTGAAGCCACAAGTTCATTTGTGGGGCTGAGCACTCTAATACTGGGAAAAAGGTATTATTACAGCCATGCTTGTCCTATATAGTTGATGTCTGTTTGCCAAAGAGAACTCAGCATTGTGAATCCTGAATGAATGGATGCTTACCAAGTTAAGTGCCTCAGTATGCATACTGTGTGCGTAGTGCCTCCTTTGGAGAGGATTTGATATCCAGGAGCACTATGTATCCCAGAGAGTTGTTCAGGCTCCTTTTATTGTCCATAGAAGCAAAGACCTTTAAAGGTTGTATAAAAAGCCTAGACTCCTAGTTCAAATCCTTTGTATCATAGAGTGGCTACTTTTTGCAAGGCTTCTTACAAAGTCTTTTAGTGGCAAAAATGGTCACTAAAAGCTTATTACTTTTAGTCACTACAATGTCAGAGCTAGGCACGTGAAGCAGGTGGTTTGAGTATGATCTTTAATGTCTACATATTTCTTGTATTTCTTAACTGAATTAACAAACTGTCCTGGCTTGAGAGTCCTATATCAAGTGGAAAACAACACTTTTTTCTCTGTATTTCACCTCAAGTAGACATGGGTGCACAATTTTTTTAATAGTGCTCTATCATGAACATGATTTAAAGTTGTGCCAACAAACAGATGCATTGTTTAAAGGAGATGAGTATAACTAGTCCTATATTTCAAATAACCTTGTAAAAGATATATTTAATAAAATGTATTCGGCAGGTTATGTTCTCAGTGGATTTCCTTCTCTCTCAGAGGAATACATGACTGTTTCACAGCAAATAGAGAAAATAAAGAATCTAAAATTAAAACCGGATTTCCTGATTAACATTAAGGTAATGTCACCTTCAGCAACTTGCTAGTCATTTTCCTAATTATTAGTAGACTCATATGCTGCATAAGTCAAACAATAATATTTTCCCCTGTGCATTTGAGTATAGTATTTATTGAGGAAAAAGAAATTGTTCTCTTTTATATTGGAATGAAATTACAGTAGTTTGTTCCATTATAAGCTTTGCTCATGTAAAATAATGAACATCTAAAACTTCAGTAGCAGTTACAGTCTTTGCACCTCTGCCAATTAGAAGATAAATGTTTTCAAGAAAACAAAACTTTGAATACATGATTGTTGTGGGATTTTGGATACATCATGCCATTTTGCCATTCATGTATTTCAGGAAGAAACTTTTCACATATGGAAGCAAATTCTTTTTTTTTTACTCACTAATTGTGAAACTGCTTCTTAGTCATTATTAAGTCATCTCATTTACAAATCGCAGTTTCTTCATGAGTAGTAATGTGACATACCAGATACGTTACAAAAGTGATTCTGATATAACCAGAGAAACCTAAATCATTGTTAGTGTAGGATTAAGAGGACTTTCTCAGTGTAACTTAAAATAATGGATTTATTGGCTATGTCCATATTAGTAAATAAAACAAGGCAAGAGTGACTCTTCAATCCTCAGGCCAGCTGGTTTGGTAGAACACAGCTAACCTGTTTTGTTAGGCAGAACGGGGGGCCGTGTCCAAACTGCCCACTGGGAAAGGCCCTAGGCCTGTGCCATTCTCCAGGTTGTGCCCAGCTGTTATTCACCAAGGAGAATACTAGCTGTCTCATACCAAACTTTGCCAGACTCCATGCAGACAAAGTAACAGTATGTATAATCATGAATAAGGGTTCAGGCCCTTCCTCTTGCAATGTTTTATTTACTATCATCTAGATTATTTCCACCTTTTACTCTGAATGTGCAGAATGAGCTGCCAAGGCAACTCTGAATAATCAGCTTCTGGTGTTGTGCTCCATTCTCATTGGGATTTTGATTCTAGTTGTCATATATATGTGGTTTGTCAGATGCTAAGCTTCAGTGCATGGACCTAGTCTATCACTTTGCCAGATTTAAGTCCGTGTTTGTTGCAATGACAAGGTTCTTCACATTCCATACTTTTGAGACTTAATTTTTTTGACCATGCATAATGAACATTTGTGAAAGCCTACCTTAAAACTATTTTATTTTGCTTATGGAAAAATCTTAAAACATCAGAGAAACATATTTTTGTGCTACTTTTCAGGCAGCTTTGATTTTTTCAGCTACAGAAAGTCAATCTGTGTTTTAATATTAGATAGTAAGAAATCCCAGTTCGTGAGAATATATGTTGTATAGTTTCATGCACAGCAGTACAAATAGAAGAGGGATACTAACTACACTAGAAAGAAAACAGAATTCTTGACTTCATGTAGTTACATCATCTTCTCCTCTGGGAAGAAAAGTGAGACTGAATGCTCATTAAAAATCCCTGCCCCAAAGTCAAATGAATAATTTTGCCTTTGATTTCAGTGGGTTCAAGCTGTTTTCACAGATATGTCAGAATTGTAACCATTTTCAGTATATCAAAAAGAAAGGAAGAAGGGAGATTCTAGATAACTCTGGGACTAATGAAATACTGCTATTAGCAGATCAATTTAGAGAAATTTTGTCTCTCCAAGAAAAAGGACAGAAGACGCACCTTTGAAAAAAGAACCATATCTGATCAAATTTCTCCTTCCTTATTTCAAAATGTGCTATGTCATATAGCAGTCCTGTCTGCTGTATGACTCACTACAGAATTATAGAAATATCCTGAAGTATTGTAATACTTCAAGGGATACCTCAGGAAATGAGTGTAGTGTGCCTGTTGCTCGCAATGTCATTTCAAAAGGTCTATATTTTCTGTAGAAATCAGTTTTCCATTTCTGTAACAATTTGACCTCAACAACTACAATATTTTCTTGTTATCTCAGGCTTTCCATATATGTTTGAAGGGCAGGTGTTAGTGATTTAGAAAGGAAGAATAATTATTTATTTTTTGTTGTGCTCCACCCCCGATTCCATAGTAGAATTTTAAGATACCCGTCTTGAGACCTGTTGGAGATCTGGGGACTCCAAGTGCATATTAATGCAAGTACAATTTAGGATGGGTCAGATAGAAGATTTGTTAACTTTGATCATAGTGAGCAAACATTCAGACAACATCTCTCCCTCTGCTTCCCTGTTCTCTGCCAAGTGATTGCAGAGATCCAACCAGCTTTTTGTTTCAGAAGAAAAAAGAAAAAGGTGAGGAAAAACAATCCTTTCAATGTTAGCAAAATCAGGCATCCACCCCTGGAATGGACTCCTTAAGTAGCTTGTTAACAGCCACAATTCTAAGGAGGAATCAAACAGTAGATAATAGGACAATGTAGAAAGAAGGCTCTCAGTGGAGCCTATAGGAGTGACAAACCCAGTATTATCTTAGCTCAGAAGTGGAGGCGGAAACAGTCACAGACCATTAGCTTTTAGTGGAATGTTTTAGTTAGGATAAATGTTTTAGTTATGATGTTTAGTTAGGAATGTTTTAGTTAGGATAAACTTGTTAGGCAGACCTTTCAAATCTTAAATATTAATACTTTTACTACCACAGACCACATCCGGATTTATTTGTATTTAATGTTAAATTAAATTTGTGCCTGCAGGGCTTTTTATGGAAAGACTGTTGCTTACTCTTCCAGAGCTCCAAACTGCTGAATTCCTTTAGTCTCTGACACAATGGCCGCTATGCTCTTAAACTTATGCTCATAAACTACACCTACACTTGTTATATCACAAGGTATAACTTGCATGGTAAAGTGTGCTCAAGTAGTGGCTACACTCCTGATATGGAATGTAAAATGCTGGTGTGGAAAAACTATGCAAGTCTTTCTTTAATATTTGCTGCTTGTGAAAATTTTGTGTTTACTCAGGATGTTATTGGAGAAGTTGTTTATGAATCCAAATATTTGCCAAACAGAATCTTACTGTCCATTCTGCAGTTCCAGGAAAGTAATATTATTATAGCAATACAATAAACACATTATTTCCTTTTAATTATTCCTTGCTAGTGTTCAGACTATGACTTATGCCAAAGAATATCAGGACAAAGGCAACACCCTGATTCAGGGCAGGTATATCAGAGGAAACAGTGGGATCCTAATGTTATTGAAAAACGTAAGAAAGAGAAAGATGAGCATGAAGAGGAGGATGAAGAAGAAGGTGAGGAGCCGGAAGAGGAAGAGGTAAATATTGCTAATTTCTAAAGAGTGCAAAGTATTATAACGTACTCTAGACAAAGCAGAACAAATTCCAATATTCTGAAATATCACCGTACTACATTATGAATTAATTTTGCTGAACTCTAATATTAATTCAGTTTCTGTTCTACTTTAAGAGATGTAGAATAATACTTAAATGGTAGGTTTAAATGACAGCAAATGGTGATTATTCTATAGCTTAACTTGGATTCAGTCTCTAACTCAGAAGTCACTGAACTGTTTCTTTCTGTAAGTTAAAAGGGTGTATCAGGATAAAAATTACTATATTGTCTGTTTCTCAGTCTAAGCAAATAAGAGTGTTCTAAGTTTTTGTTTATTGTAGCAAGTTTTCCTAGCATTTGCAGCATACTTGCTTGTTTTCTGGTTTTGGTGTTAGACTACTGCAAATGGATTTTCTTTCTTTTTCATGAAGGTATTAATTTTGAATTCAGGTTGAATTGTTCTGGTTTATAATGCTGGCCAGAGACTTATCAATGCAAGTTCTAGGCACGTTCCTCTCAATTTGCAGAAATTGCACTTCATCAGGATAGGATCACGGTCAGCAATCACCAGGCTAATACTCATTACAATAAACTGGGAAGCTACTTTATTTACCTTTGAGTAAAGACAAAAATTAGTTTAGTACATTACTTTATTTCTGTATCTTGAAATATTTAGCTTTTCTTAACTTAACTTCTTAACTTCTGCAGACTGCAGAAGATCCACTTACAATGTCAGAATTTTTGCATCAATTAGTACAGAGGCCTGAAGATTTTCTTGAAAATGCAGAGGAAAGAGTTGGAACATATAAAGATATAATGCTTCATCCTTTAGAAGTAAGAAAAAGCAAAATATTATGATTATGCATAACAAAAGATTGTTTAAAATATCTTGCACTATTTTTTTTTTAGTTTGAAATTTATTGTATGGAGGTGGGCGCAAAGCATGCTACAACATATCCCCAAGTTCTGAAACAGACTGAAATCAATGATACAAAATTGTCAGGTGTTGTTTCTGCTGTGTAGTCAAGATAATCTGCTTTGAGTTTTAAAAGTGAAACTATACCTGCCACCACAGACACTTCCTTAATCTAGGAAGTGAAATATTTGAAGAGCCCAGTGTATCATCACTGTTACCAGAGTCCATTCTAGCATGCAGTCCCATGAGAAATGTGCTCTTTGCATCCATTGCCTTCCACTCCAATAGATTCCCTTTCTCACCTGCTTCATTGCCTGCAGATTTCTATACCAAATAATTAGCCCATCAGTTTGCTTTATCACCTATTTAATTTCTGCAGCTGTGACAGTGTTTTTTTCTTTCCTTGTTGTGTTCAGAAAAGTTGAATTTACTATGTGTATTTCCCCCACCCCCTGCAAAAAAAAAACCCAAACCCAGAACAGGTCCAAGGCAATAATTCCTTCTTTTCTTTTTTCTTTTTTTTAATCTCCTGGTACAAGCAACTGAGAAAGCCTTATGTTTGCTGTGCCCTTGACAGTTACTGTTTATTTATGCCCTTCAATTTCCCTATGGATTAAATAAACCTATAGATAAAATTGTGTAAAACTGGTATAATGTTCTTTGCTAGAGTAACAAGCCTGTGAAGGGGAAAGCAGAAAATGTGGTATCTTTAATCATTATACAGTCTCACATGGATTTCTCTTTAGCAAACTAATGGAAAGTTGTTTAGATTAAATTACTTTAGGATGTACACCAAGCTTCAACACTTTCAACACGTTCCACTAGCTGGTAGGTCTTACTTAGGCTTCACTAATGATGAATGTATTAGTGAATAAACTTAGGGGTCTGCTAATACGTTAAAAGAACATAGGGGTCTATCATTGGCCCAGGTAGAGGTTGAGATGATGAAACTGAAAAAAAAAGCTTATAAGATGTGCAGTTTGCACTGAACTGGGATAGCTAGATAGAAAGAACTTTGGATAACAGACTGATTTCTTGGTAAGTTGTTAGGCTGAAACTGAGTAAAAATAAGTGTGAAGTATTACAGTTAGGGAGGAAACCTAATGAACAACTACAACGTGAAATAATTAGCTAGACCTCAGTACTGCAGAAAATCTGCAATCTGTGGGGTTTTAGATAATCGTAAACTGAGTCAATAAATGTATTTGTACAAAAGCAAATATTATGGATGTACGAATAAGACCATTGTATATAAGAGAAACACAAACTATTATCTTCTCTGCAGAAGAATATTAGAAAGAAGTAATTAGTTATTATCTCTTTCTACCTAAAATAGGACAAATAATTTAATTTATAGCATAGATGACTGACTTAGACTAGATGCAAGGAAATGAACTCTGACTGTAAGTGTAGTGAAGAACTGGAATAGATGACCTAGAAAGCTGTAAAGTCACTTTCACTAGGCTTTTTCAAAGCTGGGGTTAGACCAACATCTGTCAGGAACAGAGTGAGTGTTCCCACTCCTCAGACAGAGACATTAACAACGGACATGGGTTGTCTATTTTAGTCTAGTATCTTGTTTACTAATGGGAAAATTGAAAATAAGAAAAATCAAATATATTGTTCAAATTTTACAGAAACTGAGTCAGTTTCTGTAAATGAAAACATTGGTCTCATGGCTGGTACTGCTAAGAAATCTGTTAATTGACATTGTCACCATTTTCCAGCAGAGAATTAAGATAGTTAGACAATTAGAAGTTGAATTCATACACAAAACATTACTAGATACTTTGTAGCTGTCTCGCATTTGAGCTAGAATATCTAATCTTTTTTCTGAACCCATTCTACCTCCAGTTTTGGAATTCTTTTTGTATTTATCCACCACCACCTAAAAGTTTCCCTCCAGAACATTCTATAAGTCACCAGTACAATGAATCTTGTTTTTGCTGTAATCCACAGGAGTCCAACCTGTGATATGTATAGGAGCAGAATGAGCTTCAATGTTATTATCTGGTTAACTATACTCAATTGATGAGTATGTCTTTGTTCTTAAACAGGACTTGATGGCTGAACAAGATTGTCAATATCTTATTGAACTGGATGGAAATCAGCAACCAGATGACCTCTTTGTAGTAAGCTATGCACCAACTTAGATAACCTCCACTAGAAAATAATTTCTCAGTTCTGTGGATTGTTTTTTTTAATTAAGGTGTTGGCAAAATTTTAAGTTGTGTATGAAACTCATTTAACTACTATTAGAAAACATGACCTTTGAAATGCTTACTTTTGCTGCTCTATTAAAACAACTATAAGATTCATTGCAGCACCCCCAAACTTACATATATGTTACATATTTTCAGGCAGGCTACAAACTCTTGTATTGTATTCATCTGTTTTTAACCTCTTTATTTTGTGGATTAGTGTAAAATACCATTATTAACATGACAACTTAAAACATTTTCAGTATTATATATTTACAGAATTGGCTTATTTTGTCCTGATGTCTAAAAAGATGGCAGAATGTTTATGAACTTTGTTATTGTTTTACAGGGTAATACAAGACACTTCATTCTTTTAACAGTTCTGCTGACTGCTTGTGTCTAGATTTTTATGTCTTAACATAGAAACTCATTCTCCCTATTAAAAAACTGCAATGATAACATTTGAAGATAAATAATCTTATCCTCTGCCTCAAAATAAGAGTTGCTTCAAATCAGAACCTAAAGTATGGGGCTGAAAATGAAGTGAGAGATTGTCTTTTACAATGTAGGGAGTGAGCTGCTCCTGCAGTTTCCCCTCCGTTGTTTGAAACAAATTGAATCAATTACAATTCTGTAAGTATTATTTCAATTTATACTTAACTTTACTACCAAGAGTAGTCCTATGGAGAGAAAAAAAACGTTAATTTTGCAGAGGGAGGAACATAAAATTTCCTCATTTATGATCTGCTTATGAACATTGCAACAGAAGATTTATAGTAAAGACAATCAAGCTGTGTAATGATACCAACCATTTTACTTACAAGTAAGGCAAAGACCTATTATGAAACTAGTCTAAACATGACAAAATTTGCTTTTTCATTTAAAGAACACTTGCATTCAAGCAAGATTACATTCAGCAAATACTTCAATTAAACTTAATATCATCTGATTCTCGTTGGCAGATGTCTGGTTTAAGTATCTTTTTAAATAAATTACACAAAGCTGTATTACTTCCGAGTGTGCATAATCTGATCTCCTGAAGAGATTTTCCTCATTTTCAGATTGGAGCTATTCTGAATACTTCCGCTGCTTTGTGGGAAAGAATCCTTCACAGCCTATTCCTTTAGAAGGCTTGGGATTCACAACATAATGAGGAGATATAAAGGCTGTAGTTCAGCATTTTGCCCTATCTACCAAATAGCTTGTCAAAACTCAGCTCCGTACCTAGCTTGTCTCCAAGCTAGAAACTGGGCTTTAGTGTATGTGTAGCCATTATATAAATAGTAAGTTACAATTTCAAAGATACTTTGGGGGTCCTTTCGAATCACAAAAGCAGTTCTGATTAGTACTAAGTCAAGAGTTATTTTCTCTTCAGTCGGTGGTAGTTCGACTTCAATCTCTGGGTGTTCGAAATGGAGCTCCTATAACTAGACTTCGAAGTCAGCAAGAAGAAATGCTGGAGGGACTGGAAAATGTAAGTGTGCTTTTCTAAAATGTGATTGACTGTAATGATTATAAAAATATTTTTTATTTTCTTCTGTAAGCTTATAACATCTTTGTTTCATAGCAACCAGTTTGTTTTACCATCCAATAAGGCATTTTTTGAGCCTTGATTTTCCAGAAATGTGAATTTACGATAATTCTGGGACTGAAATCCACTTAAAAGAGTATGAAAAGAAAAAAGTCTGTCATTGAAAAAAAGAGTTAGGTGATTATGATAAAATTTTGAACAAAATGTTTGTTTTAGCAATAAAGGAAGAATTAATTCCTTCACGGAAAATAAAGAAACTTTATTCTATATCTATATCTATATATGTTATCTTTATCTTTATCTATAAAGATAACAACCTCAGCAGCTGACTCTTAGCTCAGTCTTTACTCTTTTCCCGAACAAGAAACAGCATAGCTAATTTAGCAACATCCTGCATAGCTGAAATCATATACATTTTATTTTCTGTAATTAATTAGAACATGACAAGTTAGTGCTGAATTTTTCTGAATCATAACAATTGTAATTTGTGTCCCTTAAAATTGAAAACTAGAAGTCTTCGTATAAACGTCTTCACCTATATTCACTTGCCATCATCTTTCCTATTTCTTAAACAAAACTTTGAATATATGAATGGTACTGTAACTGGGAGACCTCACTATAAATTTTCAGAGAAACACCCCACCATTCACTTTTCTGTTTTCTCAGTCCCTGACAAATTTCTGTATTTCATATTTATTTAGTATTTAGTTAGTCTGTGTGTTTGTGTTAGTCTGTGTGTAAGCTTTTAGCATCCACAGTATTTGGGGCAAGGAGTTCTGCAGCTTAACTGGACATTATATACAGAATTGCTTCCCTTTGTGTTGAACCTGGCACCTTTTAGCTCAGTGTCCTAGTAGCTAGTTTTGTTCTCTGTATCTGCCCTTTAGTACCTCATGATTTCAGACTTCTGTCCTGTTCTTACGCAGCTGTCTTGTTCCTGGACTGAAGAGTTCCGGTCTACTTAATATTAGTTCTTCTTACATGAAAATCTTTTTATGTGATTGATCAGTCATATTACCTTTTTCTGCAATTTTTCCAATTCTACCACATACTTTAGGGTAGCAGAATGTACATAGCAGTGCAGATGACAGCAGGATTTATACAATAAAACCCCACCACCTTTATCTTCTATTCTGTCTTTACTAAACATTCCTAACATTCAGGTTGGTTTTCTGACTGCTCTTGCGCATTGACCAGATGTTTTCACGGATGCATGGATTATAATTCCAAGATCTATTCCTGAGTAGTGACAGTCAATGACAACTCATCATTTTCTGTGTAAAACTGCTATTTTAATGCCTGGTTTCCTAGACTCAGTTCTTCACAGCCAGCACTTGTCTGTTTTATTCTGAATAATTTAGAGTCACCATAAACTTTAGGATTCACTCACTATTCACTGTCTGTAAAAGGTCTACTAAACTTACTTCTATCACATGACACTTATGCATGCCTAAAAGATATTTTGGCCTTGCTATTCCCCCACACAGACCATGGTCCTTTCTTCATCACCTGTAGAAGAAATCTTGGCCATTTTCTGTCATCTTCAATAAATGGCTGATTTGTACCTCTTTATCTTTTTAAACTTCTCAAAATAATAAATGAAACCTGTGGGAACTTTTTTAAGAACTATTTTTATTAAATAAAATTGAAAAAATAAACAGTTTCTCTTTAAAATTGTCCTACAATTTGGAAATATGTATTTTTTTAAAAAATATTCTAAAAAGTGTGATGTGGGTTTCTTTTCCGGTTTGCTTATTTTCCAATAAAATATTTCAAGAAAGGCTAAGAACAAGGCATATGTAGCTTCAGACAAAAATTACATTTGCTATTATTGCTGTTTTAATAAACAGGATGAACTTTTCCGGGTTCTGTCATCTTACGAACTCATAGCAAACAGATACCGATGGCGTAGAAGCAGGTGGGGGCAAGCATGTCCCGTGGCTCTAAAGAGAGGTGATATTGTAATGGGAAACCCAGACCTGGCTGTCAGGTTAGCAGAATTTGACACTTTATTTTTATTTCTGTTTTATAAGATAACTGTCTATATCTATTATCTTCTCTTCTGCTTTAAGTTTTCTAGGTAAAATGTACATACTGTCATCCCCAGAGGCATTGAAAACATTTATGTTGAATCCACGGCCTTACCTGTTACCACCAATGCCACTTCCTCCTTGTAAAGTACTAGTATTTGGCCCTCCGTTCTCTGGAAGAACAACTATTTGTAACCTAATTGCACACAAATATAAAGGAAAGGTAGGTTTATAAATGTCTTACGTAACAAGGGTATCAGCTGAGGCTCGGGAATCAGTTAAGCACATTCTTATTCCTGTTATGTTATTAACATACACATTACAGAGGAAACATAGTAATTTAGTGAAATTCATTCATATAAAAGCAGTTAATTTAAAAATATTTTTATTTACCCTCTTAAGTAAGAGAAATATTTATGTGTCAGTTATTTGTCTTAGCATAAGAATTTTATGAATAACTTCTGTATGTAAGGTAATAAAATGTAAATGCAAATTAGAAATTATTTTTTCCACAAAATAAACCCCCTGAAATTGAATTATATGTATATTTTCCTGAAATTTGCAGAGCTTTTCCAAATTCATTTGATTGTATAGAGTTGGATCAGATGCTATATTTCTCTTCTGTGATATTTTTATTTTTTCAAATCATTTCACTAGGTTCTTGATATGGCCAAACTCATTCAACCCCATATGGAAGCATCAAGAGAAGAAAGCATTGAGCAAATGCGAAGGGATACAGTAGAAAAGGCTATCACAGCAGTAAAAAATAGATTGGAATTACAAAAACAGTCAAACGAATCAGGTGAATAAGGTGTTCCATGGTCTTTGAAGCTATCATCTTATTTATTATTATTTAACTGAAGCAATTGCTATCACTTCAACTTATAAAATACTACAGAACTTGTTATGGCTGTTGTGCATTAAATATGAACTAAAAGAACATGCAGTGAAGGGAATAGCTGAGTAGAATTCGGTATTTTTGATATTATATATAAATCCTCTGCAGCTGAGGGCCGTATGTAAGAAAGAGTTCTCTGAGCTCTTTTTGAAAGAAGAAATTGGTTCTGACTGATACTGGTTGGAAACTTTCCATTTGAGTGACTTTCTGATAAGTTAAATCTCTGCAAAATTGAAATTTTCTTCAAGAGTGCAGCTTGTCAGCTAGGCTGATGTGAACCCATAATCTACAGATTTTTCATGTTGGAGCATTCTTCCAAGTATGCTGTCTCAGGTGGCACATTCATAAGACTCTCCAGCTCTGGTCACATTTAGATTTCTTAAGCTGCCCAGGTTTTTGCAGCTTGATGAATTCAGAAAATATTTTGGGAAGGTGAAAATAACATGTTCTTTTAATATCTGTTAAACAAAATTTAGATTTTCTTTTTGCAGGAAATTTTGTGGGTTTTTAAAAAATTATTGATTTTGAAATGAAAATTTTCCATTGAATTGGAACTGCCCTTTCCAGTCACCTCTAGTTATGGTTGAAATGGACAATCAGACCATTTTGCCTTATTCAACTAAGCAAGGAATTACTGTGTTTGACTTACTCATGGGTAGATACATATCTAACAAGAAGTCAGCATATTCCTCTGGTGCTGCAAAACATAGAAGCTGACAGCAATACCAAAACCATTGGTGTTGCAGTAAGAATAATGGTGAACTATGACACCAAAATTGAAACCATTAAACAGTGTTATGTTCCAGAGTCCTGGCTATGCAAATACTTTTGAGGACAGGTATGTGAAATAATATTAGGATTAATGATAACTTAATCCTAATTAATAACCTTGGAGCGCTCAAACAATTTTATTGCAAAACAGAACTACAAACAGATGAAGGATGTAAATTGTCATAGAAAGTACAAAAGCATCAGAAGGGGAAATTAAATATTTTTGGAAGCTTGAATCTAGAGCTAGAGGTAACTGTCCCAAAAAGTATTTCCTATTCCTAACATTTAGTTAATTACCCAGTAAATTCTGCCTTTTGAGAGAATTACAGAGAATCACTAAAAATTATGCAAAAGACTTAGATCAGTTTAACTAGGTAAATGACCCCCTGACTGTCCTGAGTGCTCCCAAGTCCAGTTCAGGGTTAGACAGACAGGCTATGAAACTCCACTGAAGTCTGCAGGGTTTCTGTCTACTGTCAGAGTAGGTCAGGAGATTGAAGCAGTTGGTGCGAAGGACTCAATATCCATTTCATGCATGGATGACTTTCAGACTAGCTGTATTGTGATCCCATGGGCTGAACACTTAACGGTTTCAGCATAGTAAACATGCATTTGGAAGGAATCAATTAGTTTGCATGTTCCAAGACCACTTTGCCATGTGTACCAAAGCATGGGAAGGATCAGGAGATTCACATAAAACATATTATTCTGATTCAAACTAAAAAGGTAACATATCAGAGGGTCCCAGTTTGTTAATGTGCTCAAAGAGAACCACATTCTTCTGTTTGAGGAGAAAATAGGGGAGGGTATTAAATCTGTTGAACTGAAGAAGTGTTCAGGACTTGTGTATTTTTTAACTCTTTTCTGGCTTTTGTCATATGTCTGATCTCTTTTCTTTTAAGGGGAGAAACAGACATAAAAACTGATACTGCTAGAGAGCCATTTGTGTCTTGCCTTCACTAGGGCTGGAAAGGTGCTTGTGATTCCTAGGAAGTGTGTTTGGGGATTCCACAGATTGGGAGGCTGTAGATGAAAAGTGGGCTGACATGTAGCTGTTTTAGTCAGACGGATTTTATGGTGAAGTATTTGTATAAAAGGGTTTTCTACCAATCTAGTTTTCTATGAATTTAATATGATTTCTTAACTATAGGAGAATTGCAAGAAGATAGTAGTGTCAAAGAAGCAGATGATTCTGAAGAAACCACTAAAACCAAAGAGGGAATAAACTTGGACGAGGGGAGTACAATAAAATCTGCCATCATCCAAAAAGGTAAAAAGTAAATCTTGGCTATTTTAAGCATGTCATTCCATACCTTCAGTGTGTCTTTCAAATTAAAAAGTGAAAGATAATCTTTTTTTCCTCATTTACACCTATAGGACTATTTTAATTTTTTTTCTTTGCTGCTGATACTGTTGTTTTGAGAAACCTAAAATGAAATGGTTAATTTTGTCACTGAAATATATTAACCCATTAATACCACATTAGTGCCCAGGGGAAAAAACTCACACTGACCTTTATAGGAGCTAAGCATGTATTTTGATGAAAAGTTTGGTATTTTCACTTATGTATCTTTTTATAGCATAAAATTGTTTCAGAATTTTTTAATAGATAAGGAGAATAGCTGTTAATTCACACACAAACAAAAAAAATAAGTGAAGAGAGGATCTGAATTCAGAAGTGAGAGTTTCTTCCACTTGAATATGAGAGACTTGTCAATATGCTAACTTTTAATTAACCTGCTGAAATATACTTCACAAATGAAATATGTCTGTAAGCCTGACATGGTTTACAAATAGTAGGATTTTTTTCATACAGAACAAACTGACCTTTCATCTCAACCAAGGAAGACAGATTATTAGGTACATTCAATTAATGGACATTAATGAAATACATTTATAAGGATCTAAAATGGAACTGAAATAAATGTGGATTGTGAAAAATTTACACATTCCTTTGTCTTTTTAAAGAAAAAAATTTGTTCCTTCAGTCATATTCTTCCTTTAAGTTATGACGTTCTATACCAGCAAAAGATATTGAAGACAGCACTAAAGGAAGATTTATTTCTTGAACCGGAGAAGCAGAATATAATGTCTTTAGCTATGATAACTGTAAAGTCTGTTTGGGTTTAGGTTTGGGTTGCATTGAGTTTTTTTGCAGAATGGACACACTTACTAAGATATTGTCCCTTTCCCAGGGAGCTGGTAACTTGGCAAAAATAACCTGATAATGTGTAAATTTGTGCATGTAAAAAGTATGAACACAATCGGTGAAAAATCTTGGCATAATTACAGAAAGTAAATATGGCATTTTTTCCAAATTATACTCTTCACATAGTAGATGTTATAGTTGCTTAAAAGTCTTTCACCAAATTTTATCAAATTTGTATGTAAACTGTGAATTAATTCTGTGTATCTTAAAAAATGTTTAAACAATTACAGTCTGTTGTGTTGGCAATTAATAACAAAATATGGATTCAATATGAACATTGTGCATCTTAGGGAATGCAGGCTTCTTGATTGTTGACAATATACTGGCTTGATCTATGATTTGTATTGGTTTTTAAATTAATCTGGTCAACCTTTTGATTTAGGAATCAAAGAGAAATCAAATCTATTTGCTGCAGTTGCTGCAGGTGCCTGATTTTTCTAGTACACAAATGTAATTCCATTCATATTGAAATAATATTTCTTAGTGGTAGAAAATACTGTACAGTTAAAAGGGTCGGGGTTTTTTAATGAGAGAGAAAACCAAGATCTTAAAACTTATCTTTATCAAATACCCTCTAAAACTGTATTCAAAAGAACTGGTATTTGATTCTTTCTCAGTATGATTGTGTAATATTGCTTAAAATTACTACTGCACTGTAATTATGAAGTGGCTGGATTTAATTGCCTATCAGTTATTCCTCACCAGAGGGAATAAGTATTTCAGAATTTTTGTGAAGCCCTTTAAAAAATATATATATTGTTAGGAATGTCAGAGATAACTGCTGACCACCCAGAAGTTCAAGCAATGGTAGAAGAAGCCATAAAAAGCGCATCAGTCTCTGAAGTTACACTGGCACCTGAAATATATGCTGAAGTACTGGAGAGAGCTATTGAAGAGGTAAAACAAGTACTGTGTAGGAAAGCACTTTTTTTCTAAGGGCAAACTGTAACAGTTTCTACATTATCAATATGTGTTCTTAATTTTTCCATTTGAAAGATCAGTTTAGCTTTTATCACATAGGCAGAAAGCTTACATAGGATTGACGAGAGACTGAGCAAGATCATGGAAGGCAAATCTATTGAGGACTACTACATATATATATACAAATTATTTCTGTTTTGCAACATACCTGGGCTGCAAATGGTTAAAGGCTGGGAGAATTATCTGAGGAAAGTATCACTGTATGCTTGCCCTATTCTTATATTCTCAGTCACTATTAAAGAGCTGAACACCAGATACAAGTGTTTGAAAGCATATGAAGGTTTATCCAAGAATCTTGAATTGTTTTAAACTTGTTTGCTGGTTTGTAACTATTGAAACTGGAATCTAAATTCTTTATAGGCAACCTTAAAAAAACACTGGCACATTAATCTCTCTTTGTTTAAAAAAAATTTATTGCATTCAGACATGGAAAGTTATAAACATCTTATTTTTTATTGACCTGAAATGACAATAGGGAAAAATCATAACATTTAGATAATAATTTTGTATTATGCAGTCTTTTGAACAGCTCACAGACTACCTTAGTCTTTTTATGTTACTGAACCTGACATTTTATAACAGCTTATGAAGAAGAACAAAGACAGGTTTCCTGGTGCTGCAGAAAAAGGAGGATGGGTAGTGGATAACTACCCTCTGTCAGTAGATCACTGGTCAGCTTTATCAGAAAAAGGACTTTTACCTGACACTGTTGTCTGTCTGAAGGATACAGAAAAAGATGGTTAGTAAATTCACATTAATGAAACTTGATCTTTTCTTTTTTTCTGTGTTGATATTTGTATTTAAAGCACACTTATAAGAAAAACTAGTAGTTATGACCCATTTATAAAGTTTCAGGGGTCTAGAGAAGGAAGAACCCAGAGAATCAACAAGGGTACCCCAAATTTCTTACAATTTGGATTAAGGGTATTACGCAGAATTGAAACAGGAATGAATTACAAAAGCAGTAATGAAAATTCCTCCTATTTATAATCCTATTTACAGTTTCCTTCTACTTCTATCAGCAGTAAATACCACTGCACTCTTACAGTTTCAGACTTTTGTATTCTGTGTCTGGCTGGCCACCAGCTTGCGATGTGGCTCGTAGTCAAATTTCCCTTCCTGCACATTGGTTTCTCCACTTGCAAAATCAGATTAGACATATGAACGTTCTCTGCTTGAGAGAAAAGGGGGGGAGAAATACCTGTATGCAAGTGTATCCTGTTCCCCATCCTGAGGTCAAAAAATGTTGAGCAACTTCTTATCCAGATTAATACAATTGCTTAGTACCCATGAATTCAGAGGAAGGGATTTTTACTTTATTGTTTCAAGCAGGAAGGAAAATTGGTACCAGGCATGAAAAACTGATCAGATTCATACACTGAAAAAAGTTTTGCCTGTCAAATCATGTCTTAATGGATTATGCCTGCTTGATTCATACCACACCACAAGTTTCATTGCCCTGTGGCAATGTTTGATCATTACCTGTTCAAATAGTCCACTATCAAAAGGTCTTTCAGTAGTAGAAACTTCCCTTCAAGTAAGGAATGATAGGTCTATTCATACTTAATTCAAGAAAGCTCAGTAACTGCCCTATATTAGAATCAGTCCAGAGAGGTTTTCAAACCCTTGTCCCTGAACATAAAAATCAATGTAAGCAAATCAAAGTTACACAGTTTACTCAGAACAGATTTCTTATTTAAAAAAAGAAAAAGCTTTTCAGAACCATGTCATCTGATCTAATCATCCACATAGCTCAACTACAGTACCTACAGTACTTAGTCACCTAGCTTTGTGAAATCTCACAACACCTTAAACATCTTAATAAAAAGCCTTCTAGTGTGGCTCAAACTTGTACAGACTAAATACAGACTGAACATTCATCCTATCATTCAAGAAGACCTCATCTCAGACACTTCCAGAAAGAACTTAAGGACAAATTGCATTTCCATGCCTCATCTTTGCTTCCTAGACATTTCAAGCATATTGAAATGCTCATGAACCTAGTTTCTGGGACACAATGAATTGCCCTTGCTTAAAACCACAAAAAGCACCTTATTCATGTACTTCGGCACGCAGTAATATAATGTTAATACAGTGTACTAAATAACAAACAGCAGGAGTCAAGCGCTAACCTTTTCTGCAGGGAGAGGACTGAGGTGGGAAAGATGGTTTCAGAATTATGTTAACTTTCTCTTCACTTCTCAGAATTTAACAAATTAGTGAATCAATTGGATAAAATAAGAGGTTGTCTCATCATTCCTGAAAGGCTTTATTCTAGGTCAGACACTTTGGCAATAGATAATCCTTCATGGGAACCATGTTGAAAACTGGTCAATAATAACTGCCCCATTTTTTTCCTTTGCAAAGGGAAGACCTTGGGAGTGCATAGCAGAGGTTTTCAAATGAAGATCTCTCCAGGGCTTTCAAATTATGTGCTTCTTTCCTGCAATGTGCACCTTTCTGCCATTCCCACTAGTTCTCCAAACCTAGCTCTGAATTCCTTGTTCTAATCTGAACAATCTACTTTATATTTTTGGTAGCCATCTCTTCCACACAATCACCTTCTGTTTCTCTAGTCTGATAGATGGCAGATTCTTTAAAGCACAAATTTAAGGCTTTCCTAGAAGTTAGAGAGGTCCTTCATGAAACTTAATTTTTGTGCTTACAACTTTGAACTGTTTGAACTAACACTGTTACACTCTTTATATCACATAGCAAAAAAGACTGCTTTCTTAATTACAACCCATTTGGCCCTATGTCTAAGTAGATTTCAGGCTTGAAATCCACCATTCCCATTTTTCATGTATTTGAGCTGATAATGAGTCTATATCCTAATTTTATTCCTGGAGCTGTATCAGGCTTTCATATGAATCAATGACTATTTTTCTTCAGAGTTTCATTCACTGGTGGGAGGAAATGAATTAACATACTTTAAATGATAAAGCATATATTTTTACTGTCTTAGCTTGAAACAAGTAATGTGCAAATTGAATGCAAGTCATACTTTTTATAGCAAATGATAATAAATCAAAGTGAAATGTAATACTGGCACAGAGATTTTCTTAACAGACTTCCAGTTGCATTAAAACAGGACAGTGCAAGAACTTTCTTTCGACCAGAATCAGCCGAGCTGCCTTGCCTACAAAGCTTCTCCATTAGCAAGCTAGCTCGTTTCTGGTTAATACCAGCAGCAGATATTCTCAGGTCAGCCACTTAGGACTTTGCTAATTTATTATCCATTATCCTAAAGGCTTATAGGTCACTTGCTGAATTTGATCAAGTAATATTGGAATCCTTCATCAGATGAATTGAATCCTTTTAAGTGAGAAGCACATGTGCTGGTACCCAAGGAAGAAAGAATTCTTAGTTACAGTATAGTAATTGTGATTCTTCTGGACATTCTGCATATGATAATTCTACAATTAAAGCTGCTTCAATTCAGATCAATATAATTTGGACTCTGAATAATGAAGTAAATTAATTCTGTTTGGCATTGCTGCTTTTCATAATACTGTAAGAAAACACAAAGATGGGAAAGTGCATGCCTGGGCCACCAGGCAAAGCCACTGGAAACTCTCACAACTGTTTTGCAGAAGAATACCAAGACAGAATTATCTAAAAATGAGTTTACCAAGTACATTTTTAAAAAATTCCCTTCACTCACCCTCCCTTTTTCAAATCCACATTTAATTGAAAGTGTTGGTTTGAAATATAAACCATTCAAACAAAATTATCATCTGCTTCAAATCAACACCAATGTTCCTAACAATAAAGTAACATGTTTCTCACAGTTCAAATTTAGATAAAAATACATTTTATGTCAGTTGATGATAGTGATCATGTGAGATATGGGAGGAACAGGTATGAATCAAGTGAGGTGAAAGAGGCAACATCATAATGTCTCCTACAATGTTTGGCTAAAAGTGTAGATTTTTGCTTATGGATATATTTCCTTAAATTTAGCTATTTTGTTTCATTTTGCTCTTTTTAGTTTTTTTTTCATTTGAGCAATCGTGTTTATTCTTTATTTGATTCCCATTAATTTCTATTCCTTAAATAATAATGTAGTTGTGGAGTTCACATTTTCACAGCATTTTGAGTCATTACTTTGCAAGCTATTCCCTGAACTAGTCTAAACTGGCATAACTCCACTGATGGAAATAGATTTCAGCCACACAGCCATATATCATAAATCTATTTGCCAAAGTAAATAAGTCAGTAGAGTTCCTAGTAGGAACAGCATATTCCTCATTTCTGTCAGCCAGCTGTAGTAGTATAGACATGTACATTCTTTATATTTTTATTTTACTGTTTTTTAATTTGTTTCTTCGTAGTTTTCTTAGGATGAGAGGAAATGGGTTCAAGTTAAGCCAGGGGAGGTTTAGGTTGGATATTAGGAGAAATTTTTTCACTGAAAGGGTTATCCAGCATTGGAATAGGCTGCCCAGGGAGGTGGTGAATTCGCCATCCCTGGAGGTGTTTAAAAAAAGGGTAGACATGGTACTTGGGGATATGGTTTAGAAGTGGTTTTGTCAGGTTAGGTTGATGGTTGGACTCTATGATCTTAAAGGTCCCTTCCAACCTTAACGATTCTATGATTCTTCATACACATGCAAACAAAACAAATACCAGAGTAATGCATGACATACAGAAATATAAGACAAATCCTTTCATGCTGTCTCCCCTGATGGCTTTCATCATAACCTTCCCATATCCCAGACTCAGTCTATTACGTGCTTGAAATGGAAAAAAACAAAGCTCTAAAAACTTAGAAAGCAACAGCATAGTAACATTTCAGTGGTATATATGCCTTTTCTTGGCTTTAAAAAGAAGTAAAAAAGTTGTCTATGATTTATTAAATAATTTTCCTAACTCAAATAACTTTAGTTTTATACAGATGCATAAAACTCATTACTGTTGTATAACTGTACTGCAGGAGTTTGTATACTACGGAGAACATACTTAGCAAATAGGGATGAAATTAATTCTAAGATTTTGAAAAGACTAACAGATGAAGCATTAGAAAAGAAAGAAGAAGAAGAAGAAGCAAGGTAAAATATTCCAAATATCTGAATGTATAAAATAAGAGCAAGAAAATTCTAGCCTTTGTGTTAAAGGGATCAGTGCATTTATCAACACAAATGTACTAAAAAAGTACACTAAGACTAGTTATGAAGTATAGAAAATAATCTAATGTGTGTTAACTTTGAGGAATATGTCACTTAGATACGTAAATATGGTAGCAGCAGATTCGCTTACTAAATGCATTTTCATTAGCCTTCCATTAGTCCTGCCTTTTAATGCAATAGACAGTAACATTTTAGATGATAAAATATATTTGATTTTTATTTTGTACAACCCAAATTATATTTCAACTCCCAACAGTATATTTCCACATCTTTACTTTACATTTAATAGATCTACAACTTGCTTCAGTAGTATTTATGTGTCTTAAGATGAATAATCTTTTACTTACAGAAGAAAAATGCAAGAAACACTGACATCAGAGGAAGAACAATCTCTGGAGACTGCTGAGGAGAGAGGTGAGAATGTGTATCATTTGACTTCTATTTTAGCTAATTATGTGTTTCAAATCATTTAGCAATTTGAGTTTTATGCAGATTTTACAGTTTGATCTCCTTTTTACATTCAGCATCTAGAAAAATGACTTTATATTACTCTCTGTGCTTCCTTCATTGGTTCAGGCACTTATTTCTATGTGTCATTCTTAATTGTTGTTACAGAATAGAGACGTGTATTAAATCAGCCAGTATAGTTATGATTTTCAATAAATCCAAAGGACAGGACTCTCTATCTCCTCTAGAAGGTTTTCTAGGTGGGTTATTAATTGTATTGAGACTTCCTACTCATCAAAAAATCTGTATCCCATCACAAGTTAGAAAACTTTGTTAGAACTTAGCCAACAGCTAATACGAAAATCACAAAACTAGCTGATTTTCTTTTCTTCCTCCAACAAGCTCAGCCTGAAGCAATTAAAGGGGATTGGAAATTATTTCAGGAGTTGCTCTCTCAATGTGCATTAAGAATTGCTGAATCTGGTAACATACGTTATAAATTGCTGAATACAGTAGTGCAGTAGAGGTGAGGCTGCAGCAGCTCCATGTCCCCAGGACCATGCAGTAATGTATCTGAGCATGTATTCCCATTTCTCCTTTCATCCTCTTCTTACTCTTTTATCCATGTTTGTTCCTCCTCAATCCACTTTGATCACTCCTTCTCCTTGCCTTTGGTCCTTCTCAGAAATGCCTCATAATGTTCTAAGTCGCTCACAATCCCAAACTGCTTTTCCTGGCATCCCTTAATGAATCTCATACGCTGCAGGGAGTAATTCCCCTCAGACAAGGAAAGCCTGTCTGGTTGACTCATCTCAATAGATCTCACACCCAGACAATTCCTTCATCATCCTCTTTAACGACCCTGAGGGGAGCCAAGACAAGGTTATATTTGTTCTGATTAGGTTATTGGGGTTCCTCCACCTGTCATTGTTCCTCTCCTCCTTTGTGCTTATGGAGATTAGCCTTTAATAACATAACCTAACAACAAAAAATAACGGAATTATGTGTATTACATCAGGTTTCCCCTGTAATAACATTAATAAAGCGTTTTGGGTAAAGACTTTCTTTGCTTCTTTATGTATTGACAGAACCACATATTATTTTTGTTTAGCCACTATTTCCTGTAAAGATCCTACTTATATCAGAATTGTGCTATACTTTGTTTCCAGCAATGAAAACATAGTTGTCCTGGGCAAGAGTGAATAATCTGGGAGGAGTGGGGTTTTGGGGGCAAGCCAGCTCTCACAAAGAGGCTGGATTTTTGCACCTCAGACAATTATGTCAGTTGGGTTTAAGTTTAGAATTAATTCCAGTTCTTTTCAACATTTTAAAACCTCAACAGTTAAAAAAGTTGCAGAGTTGTACTTTCCTCTTTACCTTCTTTAATCACTGCCTACTTAGAAGAATGTTGCTGACTGATTTTGATCTGCTGTCAAGATGAAGTACCATGCATGGGTATCTGTCTCTACATTAAGAACAAGGTTGGGGACTTTATTTTCTTCCTGTGATATGGGACCTCAAGGTTTCTCCATCATAGCCTAAATTATCAGCTAAGGCTTGGAGATGAAATTAAAAATTGAAGTGCATGAATTCTCACTTTTTTTTTTCTCTCAACAATGGGGGCTTAGACTGCCATTACTGTCTTCCTTTCAAACATAACATGCTGGTTTCTGTAGAAAAATATTATGACTAATCTTAATTTCTGTATTGTCAATATGTCTCACATACACTTTCTTTCATTATGCAGTCTGGTGTTTATTTTACTTATATATAACAGGGGCTAAGTCGTAAAGGTAGTATAAGATAGACTGAATATGATAACATGCTTTTAATTTTTAATCAAGTAACATTTCACCTACTCTGAAAAAAATACTCTAGCTTTGTAAGGTTCATTAAATTACATATAAACCTTTAAAAAATCCTACATTATAACTTCTTATAATTTCTGATAAAACATATAGCTGTTCTCCAAAGTGAACAAGTTCTAAAGTATTAAATATAAAGGGTTCTACACAGATACTCTATTACCTGTCTCAAACAACAAAGTTCATCTTAGTTTTGAATATCTAACTCATTTTGATCTGAGTACATCAAAACAACAATTATTAATGATAGAAGTAATAATATCATATACACACTTGTGCTCTTAACATGTGATAAGTCCTTGTTCAGAGAAAATCATGTTTTCCTACACCTACTTTTGATTTCAATCATCAAATACTGACTCACCAAAACACTTGAGTCACGCTGCTCTTAGCCTGACATCTGTTTTATTTCACATGTAGTACCATCAGCGCATTGACTGCAGCTTTTCTCCCATGTGACACGTCTTTACAAAAATAAAATTAATTATCTGTTCACAGCCTTGGGGGTTTTTATATAGCAGTTACAGTATAAAAATGAAAACTCAAAGAAATACTGCAGTGCCCCAATCATGCTCTTTTGATGTCTCATATAAATAAATGTGCATTTCAATAATTGCAATTTTTGTAACCTCAGCGGGACATTGAAGTAACTGGGATTGCTTCAGGACTAAACATATTTAAATTTATAACATCATTTGTGTTTAAAAGGAAAAATTTGTTCCAGTAACGAGCAAGGTACTTACACGTGTCTTAATGAGAGTGAAAGTAAATGGAGAAGGAGACTTTGGGTAAATTTAACAAATGTATTTAAGTGAGTTAGGAAGCTAAGTTCAATGCTGAATATGTCTGTTGAAGGTACACAAAACAATTTATGTGGTAACTGTTGCTTGTAATGTCGAGCTGAAAGTTAGAGCCCCACATCTTTTTTCACGTCCCTTGACATAATTATTCTGAGCTTAAATTATTTTCAGGAATTTCTTACTGTATTTAAGCATTTTTGCAGCAGCTTTGCATGAGTATGGATTTATTTATACTAGGAAACAGCTATATGACTTCATGAGAATATATTTCAGGTATTGTAGAAGAGTTATACAGCTTCAGGTAGATCGGTGTGTTCAATCTTCCTGAGGTAAAATTTGGCATATTTCTTTCCTGCCACGTTTCAGCAATAAAATATCACATACAATTGATCTTATCCACCGAAGCAAACGGTTGTCATGGTTTAAGACTTTATATTCTGTACTTTATTTCTCAGCCCTGCCTTTCTGCCAGAGATTACCCGCTTCCTATAGCAGACTCAACTGGAGCACGTGTATGCCTATGCCTCAGTCACTGCAGCTCAGGATGGTGTTAGTACAACACCAGCTTCGCTGATATCTCTTCTGCTACTTTTGCGATTTAGGCAGAAGCTCTTGCAAGAAATCAACGGGTAGCTGGAGCTGATAATTCCAGCCATCGCCTCCTGTGCTTGTCCTTCACAGCTGTAAATATCAATATTCATTATAACCTCTTTAATACTGATCNAATCAGTACCCATCTCTTTAGGTTTTATTTTATGTTCTTGCTTTTTTATTTTTATCATTGTGTTAAATTCAGTAAGATATTTTAAAGAACAACAAAAATAAATAGGATAATAATAAAACTTATAATTATAATATTTACCAGATAGTTGATGCGTGCTCAGTCCTACAGCCTCTAAATATATTTCCTTTGTTTTTCTTGGCTGGCTTGCATCCTGATTTGGCTTTTTTTCCACCTCTAACTGGAAGCTTTTCAGTAGTGACAGAATTTGAATAAGGACATTTTATTAATTTGCAGACAAGGGATAGCAAATTACTTGTACAAAAAACTTCAAAGCAAGCTGTAGAGATATTTACTTCATAGTTTGTTCAGTCTTTGAGCAAAGTTCTATGATCTTCAAAGCCACTTTCTGCCCTCCTTCATAAGCCAGATATGATAATTACATTCTAATACCTGTAATCACAGCATTTTAGGTAGAGACATTTCAAAAATTGAAAGAGAAAGGTTGTAAACAACTTTCTCAATTAGATCCCAAATACCTTCACTTCTTAAATCCTTTTAGTCTCTCATTCAGAGAAATAAAGGCTAAGGGGTATTGCTTTAGTACAGCTATGCATTCCTTTGCAGAAAAAAAGAACAAAAGCCTATGATAGAGCTAGCAGCCCCTCTGAAAGCTCTTGTCACTTTCTGAACATCTGTAAGAAAAAGGACATCTTAATTTACTTTGTTTAGTGTCTGTGCATCTGTCTTCCTTGACCCTATCCAGCACCAGTCTTGTAAATGAAATCTCTAAAATGTTTAGACACACTGTAAAAATTTAGACATGCTTAGCTTCTGTGCTACAGCTATTTCCCTTGAAGTCTTTAGGACTGTCTATGACTAAGTTATGTATTCATATGAGAATTTGCATGTTGACAGCCTTAACAAAGTGTCTTCTATTTTGCACGTATTTTTCTGCATGTCATTTTCCTCTTTGTGTATATTACGGACTCCTGATTTATTTATTACAGAGCATCAAAACTCATTTTGCTTCACTGCATTCCTGTATATAACAAAAGGAAATAAAGGACTAGAATAAGTGAAGAATTTTTTCAATTTGACACATGCTAAAAGTTGTGGGTTTTCGTCTGCTAACCATATAAGAAGATGCTTGTTTACGAGATGAAGTTTCCTGATTCTGCATAAACAAGAGATTCAATGTTTCCAACCTGTTTTTCATGACGTTTGGGGTTTCTTTACCAAAAAAAGAGATGTACATGAAAAAAAAAGCCATAATTTCAGATTTTAAAGTACATTCTTGTTTAATATGATTTGAGTTTTGGGTAATTATAACATGCTGAGATGTATTAGTGGTGTTTTATTACTCTAACAATGGTCTTAGGACATAAGCAAAACAAGGCTTGTAGGAAAAACTGATATTCTTTACCACTGGAAAAATTACACCAGCCTTCAGGTGCACAAGCCCTTCGTCAAGTCAGAAGCACTTTTGCCCAATACAAGCTGTTTTGTAGAACACCAAGTGCGCTCTTTTGCAAGATCTTGTTTTTGACCATAGTTTGAGCCCAGAACACATAGATTATAATGAATGAAATATATTCTTACATAAAAGCACTGAAATAAAGTACTTCTCCATTTTATTCAGTCATGTGGCATCTGATAGATGGTCTGCCTTTCCTCACGGATCAGGTTGCTGTTTTTAAAATCTTTTGTTCAGTGTGCAATACCTCAACATTAAAGTAACTAACTCCTTTTTTGCAGGGGATCAAATACAAGTTTTGCAGTGTGATCCAAAAATATCCTTATTTCTATAGTGCCTCCATCACCCCTCAATGAGTTCTTTAAGGTTACTAATGGTTTTATTTCTGCCAACAGAATTTGAGGACAATGATGATCAGCTTCCACTTGAAACTGAACAAATGCCCCAGAAACAGTCCAGTGACTCTGGAGTTTATAAAGAATTGAAACCTACAGGTTGGCCTTGTAGCATATATAATCTCTCTTACTTACTAGTATCAAGAATTGTATGTCTTCCTTTTCTGCAATACTTTTATATTGCATAACATTTTTATTTTATATTTTACTACATTTGAAAATTGGCTGTAAATATAATTCCTTAGCTTAACTTTTTTCTTTTAAAGAAGTTTATAATTGAATAGTCAGGTTCAAGTTATTTAAACACTTATAAAAGCAATTAAAGGCATGTTGTTATTTCCTGTTAAAAATAATGCACCAGGTATTTGGACTTCGAGAAACAACAAAACAACCAAATCCCCGTATTGCCTTTACTGCCTAAACACCACATTAATAAATGTGTACAGGGATCTATGGAAATAACAAACAAAGTGAGTGTTGCTGAAATTCCAGGTTGACATAGCCTCTTGTATTCAGAAATCCCTGCGCGGTCTCTAAAAATGAAGTGATAAGAAAGGGAAATCAGACGAAAAAAAACTTTAGAAAGTCACTCTCATGGATTGCGGCCCCCCAAAAAAGAAAAAGTAGGAAGAAGAAAATACCAGGGAAAAAATGGGGGAAAATACCCCCAGGAAATAATAAAATTGCAGTATTTACAAACATCTGCATGTGATTTTACCAAACCCTTGTTCTATAGACCATTTTAAAATTAATAATATATCCACATTAATCGTAAATTACTAGTCCATTCACTGTGGCAAGGGATCTTGGGAAAAATGGGAATGGATGAATTTTAACTTTGGATGTGAATGATCAAAATATGTCCTGTATTTTCCTTAGTCACCCATTGTCCTACTAACAGCTTGCTAGATTTCACATGGAGTCACGTTTTTTTCTTTTTGGTATAAAGTAAAATTCTGCAGCACATGGAACTCCAAAGAACCATAAGGTAATGAAAAGATATATGAATTCCTATTGTAGCCTTCTCTCAAAAAACACTTTGAAGGCAACTCATCTTTAATGGAGACGGTCTGCTTTAGTTTATCAAATACAAATTTTAGCTTTTATCTACTAGAATTTTTAGAAAATGTTAAAGTCCAAAAGAGAAATAAATCCAACGTAAAATATTTTATTTTAAATAGCAAGTTGTTAAATATACACATTTTTATGCATTAGAAAGAATCAACTTAATCTGTAAACTGAACTGCTTTTTTTTTCCAAACACCATAAATTAGTACACACAGTATGTTTGTCTACTAAGTAGGTTTCACTGTAATATGCTGAGAATTATTTGGCAGCATATATTTATAAGTAAGTAATGAAAAGTCTGTATAAACATTCTACATGGTCTGTTTCAAAAAGACAAATGAAAATATGTTCACAATCAAATACATATCAGTTCCAAGGAATGGAAGTGTCATGATTATCCTACATTTTGCCTCTCTGTTTATTTTGATAGTTAAACCCTAATGAAGAAGACATGCTGGCTTCTGGTGTTTCTGTCTGAGCTTTGGCAGGGTTTGAGATGGGACGAAAGGATTTTTTCATCTTTTTAGCTGCTGAATATGGACTGAGGGCAGAACAAGTCATATCTAATACTAGCAGAACAGTGGGAAAAAGATATTAAAGCCTTTCCTTCCCCAGCAACTCACTTGGAGAATGTGGGGGTAGAAAGCCTTTGAGGATTGTTTGTCTCTATGGTAACTATGCTCAGTAAAAGCAAAGAAGACACAGAGTGAAAGAATATGAGAGACTGCCATATAGGCATTCCCTGTGAAAGCTCCAGATTTAGGGCTGGAGAGGATTGTTTCCTGTCACCTCTGTGATAAGGAAAAGAAATTAAGAACAGCACTGTTAGACAGCCACCTCCTCTGAAGAAAACTTGTTCACATTTTTATATCCATTTATTTTTAAACCAATACTGTCTTTTCAAGTATTTTTCTTGACTATGTTTCTTACTTCTTTTAAAGTATGTTCTCATTGTCAATCACCTCTGCAAGCAGAATTATTATAACTTTTATCTAATAGCAAAGGTACAGCTGCCTTACTTAAAAGTATTTTCAGTATTTTTGATCCCAGAGGCGCAGTTTGAAAGAAATTAAATGCCAGGGAAGCAACATTTTTGTCATAATAAGGGTCATATACCTGAACCAAAACCAAATAATGTTTGGGTTGTCCAATTTTTGGGTTGTTGCTTTTCCCTAGGAATGTAATCCTTTTTTCTTTTGTTACTTCTCCCCTCTTTCCAGCAGAAAGTTTCTCCAGGTCCCTTAGGCCTGTGTAATCTATTTTAAAACTCCATAATTACGGAATAATTGTGGCTAGATACGTTTCCTTAAGCAAGACAACTCTCAGATAGAGGTAATTGGATGGAATTATGTGCCTAGAGTAGAGAATCAAAGCTGGACCACATGCTGGTCCATCATTTGCTAAATATGGCCTGTCGGGGAGGTGTAACATGAAATGTGAATTGAGATTAAGGTTCATATGGGAAGCACTCTATTGACTGGATTTGTTACCATGTTCAATCTTCTGTCTCAGATGATGTCAAATATTCATTTAAATCCATTATTCTGCCTGTGTATTTCCAAAGACCTTCTCAGAACTGAGAGGTTTTTAAAAGGCAGGACTACAAAAGACAGTCTGTTGAAGGCTAGACCCAGACACCCGCATTACCGTCTTCCATACGTTATTGCTTTGAATAGGGCTGTGGTTCACAAGGCAGCACATGTGATTTCTACAGTGTGAATGTGCCAGGGATAACACGTGCAAACAGCAGTTAGCGTTACCTAGGTATTAATGTATCCTTTGCTTATTTTCTTAAAATCTTTGTTCCTAACGGAATCGTCATTACATAATGCATTACAGCTGTCCAAATTTAAGCAGGTTTTACCTGGCTACATCTCTGTCTCATTTGGAATACATCACGGCAGAGTACAACATAATTAATTGTAGCATTTACACAACATCTTTTAATGTACATAGAAAGGAAGGTATTTTCACGTTCCTATTTAGAATCACAGCAAGAGACAGAAATGTCATTGCAGGGATAACTAATGTAATGATGTATATAGAATGAATGTGTAGTTTAGTAAAATGCAAATTAACTATTCTTTGTTATAAAAGATCACAAAAATACTTGCCAAAATGCTTATTTGTTAATCTGTTATTTAAAAGTGGCTCAATTAAAATAAAGTTTTGCAGTTCATCTTGGGGACAGCATGTCAGGACACTGTGAGGGTCAGCTGCTCCCAAAGGAAAAGGGAGCTGGGGGCAGAGTGTGGTAACATGGCCACCAGGACAGGGCCTGGCAGCCAGTGCCCGTCTCACCACCCCAGCCAAGAGCAGGGCAGCTCTGGCCCTGGGCGTTGGGCACCTCCCTGGGGACAGGGACGAGCAGAGGCCAGGCTGGGATGTTGGCCCATGGCCGGGCAGGGCTGTGGGAAGCTGGGGACTGGCCTTGCCTGCGGCATTGCTAGGTTAGGGCTGATGGCCCTGGGAGGCTGACATGGGGTCCTGGGCCATGGGCAGGTGGGGGGAGCCCCAGAGGCCTGGCCAGGGACAGCCAGGCCTGGGGCTCCCCTCAGGTCCCTGAGCCAGCATATGAATTGCCGTAGAGTGCGTGATTTATTTCAAATCTCAGTTCATCGCATATATAGTAGAGATAAATGGAGGTATTGAAAAAATGAAAGTTTCAGCCTCATAAGTGGAAGAATAAAATTCATAAAAGCACCTAAGTATCTAGAAATTTACTACATTTCTAGAGGACTACACATTAAGACCCAGGCCCATAAGGAGATGTAGACATTGCAGTGCCCAAAACTGCCAGACTTTTAAGTGCCTGGCTTCATATATGGAATTAAGGGGTGTAGAAATAAGCACCACAAGTAGCAAACTAGCAAGGGGACAACCTTAGTGAGTCACGAAGGAATGTCAAAAGGAGGCATGCATTTGAAACCCTGCATCTTTTTAAATTTGGCCAATGACAAAAGAATGGGAGCTCCTAAACCTAGCTCTTTGACATTTAACTCACTGGAAGCAGGGCAGTGGCTTGCTTTCTTCTAGAAGACAGTGGTGGCACTGTCCTTTGATATAATAGCTTCATAGGGAGCTTAGCCATCAAAGTCAGAAAAATTTGCTACATGTGTTCCTAGTCCTGCAAGTCCTCACATATCCCAGCTGCTATTGACACTTCCAGGTGATGCTTTAGTTGGTAGCACGTTAGGCAGCATCTCTACTCTGACCATTATGTTAAGTCCTGTTTCCTGCTGAATCTTACTGGTACCTAATCACTGAAATCCACCTACATTGTACTTAGTAATAGAATATTTTGATCTGGCTCTATTTTGGAAAATTAAATGTAGTATTTGTGGATTTCTTCAACAATCCACAAGAGAAGATTGGGAGACATTCGCTGCTGGGAGGAAATACTAGTTTTCTTAAAGAAGAAAATTGTAACGGGCAGATTAACTCTTCATAAGCCAGAAAAATTGTTTGGATTTTTCAGTTTGGGGCAAACTCAAAATGAACGTTACAGTGCTGCAGTTTCACATAGGGAGCACTGGCCTGCTTAATGCCAGGGAGTAACCACAAAACACTCTTTTTTTAATGGTTTGGGGGTTTGTATTTTTAAGAAAATGGTCAAAGCTTTTAACATACAAGGCATTAAGTAAGGCTTTCATTTTTAGTAATACCTCTCCTTTTTATGTGTAAGAAGTTATGTAAGGAAAAATAGTAGTAGTAATGGTCTCTTTTTGTAAAAATCAGTAAAAGTTCATTGGAATAGGCTGAGCCTGTTGTTGTTTGTGTCAATATCTGTTCCTGCTCTTTCAAAGTCAAAGCAAGACAGAAACAAAAAGAGGAGGGGAAAATTAAGCAAAAGACAAAACCACTCCATCTGCTGTTCAAGCGCTTTCTTGCAGCTTCATTTCTGGCAAGAGACAAAGCATAGACTGTAAGTCCAAGCAAACTTATAGTAATATCACACCGTTTAAGTCATAGCTCTCAACTGCTTTTCTTGTGTTAGCTGAAGGCACTGATGCCAGATTTATTAAACAGAACACAAAAGAAAAAATATAAGAACAAGAAGACAACCAGCGTTGAAAATTACATGAGCGCAAGGAATGGGAATAGCAGCAACACCACCACATTGCTGCTGCCAGAGACTGTTCATGATTAGTAAGGCCAAGGTGGTGATGGTGTCACCTAGGCACCTTTGTATCTTCTTCTTGCTGAGACAGAACTTTGTCTCAGGACTTTTAGGACCTAACAATGTCTAAATGGATACTAATTGCAGCCCTAGGAATGAATTAGCATTTTTCTCCTTTTCTGTTTATGTGCCAGTATCAAGTTTTTAATTCAGTATCTGCTGTCAATGTCAAGTTTTTAATTCCTTCTGGCTTTTTCAGCAAAATGGATGGCGGTGGAAGTAGCTATCCCTTTGCTATTTTCCTCACCAAGTATGTCAACATATTTGGTATGGTTTTGTCATGTTTACCATGAGTAGTACCTGTGAATTTCTTACTTATATTAATGCATTCTTTAAGTCTCTAACTTTTGTTTACTTTTAATGAGACAGTGTTAGGAGACAGGCTTGGACTTCTCTGATCTTAAACAATTGACACTACAAATTTCTGCACAATGTATCTTAAGAGGTTAAAGTCTTTTCTTTCCCTTCCTCATTAAACAAGCTATTGTATGCAGACATGGCTTCATTAAAGCCAAAATTTTTGTGAGAATTTCTTAGTTCAAGTATCCACAGAGGGAAGCCATGATATAATTATTTTAAAATTTTCATTTATTTATTCATTCATTCATATTTGTATTACTATTATTTTAATCATTTATATACTCCTTGTCCCAGAGTGTATTGACTGGCAGATGGGATTTACAGTCACAGTCTTTATTCTTGTATAACTATGGATGACTTCCAGCCTCCAGAGAAATGGGTTACACTTTTGCATCTCATTGCTGGTACTCCTTAGAATTACTCCACGCACACATAAATACATCGGTATTGCTTCATAGCACCAGTATTTGGGTTCTAGAGGTCATAGGTATAACATGCCTTTGTCTGCAAAACTAAGCATAGATCTTACGATCTTAAGATCCCTTAAGATCGTAAGATCTATCTTAAGATCCCTGTAAGTGTATACCTGAAAAAGTGCAGAGAGAAGAGCACAAAAAGTCATGCTCCAAGAATAGGGTCAACCGAGACTGCTGCTACTTGCAGGGACTTTGCCAATAGTGTAAGGGAAGCTGTTCCTGAGAATCCCATGAATAACACAGTGACTTTCATGATGCAATGCCCCTATTTTTTGGGATGACCTTCAGCCTTCAACACCTGTATGTTCTCCTTACACTCAGTAGGATAAATAGAGGTGATATTCATTTCTTCCAGGACAATGCATTATCACAGTAATTTTAGCATGCTGATCCATTTCACTGGGAAGAGCCAAAATGTCTCAACGGGTAACTTATTCTAAATGGGAATTCTTAGTATTTGAAAACAATTTTTAAGATTGAAGAAGTACAAGTAGATGTTTCAAGTGTTATTTTGTTTGGAGTTTTTAAGGTTATTATCAATGAGGAGAAAAATAACTTTTCTTTGAAATTGGCACGAATTCTTTTATGGTACTCAGTATATTTTTATATACTATATGCGTATATAGTGCATAATTTATGCCGTTATCTGCTGAAAACTTTAATTTTTCATTACACATGTATAACCAAATTGTCTATGAATACAGAACAGATAATCTCTTCATTAACAATGCACAACTGGAAAGATGCATTCATAACTCTTAAGAGGCCTGCTTTAGTGGTTAAACCATACAAATGAGGCTTGAAAGTCAGAATAAATTAATTCCCTCTTTCAATTCTGTTGCAGACTTGGTTGTGAAATGGAAATATTCCAGTTCTCTGAACAAAAACAGATCTAAATTTCAAGCTGTTTAACACCCATAGTTTCCATTTCATATAACTGGCAAAAGTGTGTTCATCTTCTCTGCAAAGATTAAACGTTAGGTATCTAGGACTCGAGACATTCCCAGTACAGATCACTTTTACAAGGTAGATCATAATCTCTGTGTACCTATCTTGCCTCATTTGTAAGTTACAGTTAGAGGCATCAGGTGTAATTTAAGAACTCTTCTATTGCATGGTTTGGTGTTTTAGCTCACTGCTTTGCCTTCATCAATTTAGGATTTCAGTCTTCAATACCATCCCTCATATCCTTGATGTGAGCCCACTAAAGTGGACTTCTCTCTTAGTCCCTCCTTTTTCCTTTCTCCCCTATTCTCTGCAATTTTGCCCTGCTGATCTTTATGTATCTGTGTGCCTTTCTCTGAGTAAACGGAGGTTTAATTCATTATATTGAGATCTTAGGCCAAAGAGGAAAAACACCTAGTAGTACGCATTATATTTCTATTCATGTAAAGAGAACATACTCCACTTGAAAAAGAGCAGATACCCAAAACGCAACCTGAACAATCCACAACAGCTTCAGTAACTGAACCTGAACCAGGTCAGAACATGAAGTTGCTTCTTCACACTGTATGCTAATTTTCCTGCTCTTTATTTCTTCCTATACTGTCATGTTCCATATGAGGCATGACCATATTGATAGCCTGTCAAAAACTTCATCATTAAATCGTAATTTTAAAATTAATGTATATTCCTTATATTTAGTTGCAGAAAGAGTCATTATATTTATTTGTGTGCTGATTTAAATAACTATGCAAATTTAGTTAAGTAATTTGACCTTGTTATTTTCCTGGAGAATCATTGGTATATACTATATCAACGTAATGAATTTGGCATTTTCAAAGTGTCTTTGTAAACTAGTAATATAATAATTCATAATTCAGGAGGGGGGGAGAAAGCAGCATTAAAAATAATGCCAGCATATTTGAGGAAAATAAAAATAATCCTAAAGCACAATGATCATTTTAAAATGCAAAAACATTTTACAGAAGCACTGCCTTCTATATACTATTTGATTTTCAGAAATCATACTACCTGAGTTTGCAGAGGATGATTTTCCAGATATACCAGAAATGGAAATAATTAAAAGAAAGATTGAGCTTTTCATGCATGACTGGCAAACAGTGGAGTCAGAAATCAAGCAGTCATCTCTAGTCCAGGTTGTTGTTTTAGAGATTGCTGAGCAAACTCCAGAAAGCCTGCTTAATCAAACTGTGCTGGTTATGGAAAGTAAGTAATGTGATTTACACTTAACCTACCAAGAGGGATTTTGGAGAGCTTGTATGATGAATATATTGGAGGGGGAGGTTATACTCAGTTCTGTGTTACTCACATGAAGTGGGAACACGACATGCTGTGTTCTGTGGGTGAGCTGAAAAGTACACTAGCAGCCTTTAAGACATAGGAAGAGTGGGGAATATATATATTTGAAAAATATATAGATGGCTATACAAATATGTACATAATAGCTCCCTAAACACTCTGACAGCACATTTCCTCAGTTACTTGCTCTATCTGTTCATGTCAGGATACTGGTTTGAGAAATGGAGAGATAACAAAGGTTCACTAATGTACAATATTCATTGAAGGCAATGAGATTTTCAGGGTGTGTAATAATCTAATCTACGCACCTACATAGATGGTGTTTCAAGACTGGATTTTTATAGGATTGATATTTTTTTGGCAAATTGCCTTTCTTCACTTGTGTGCTCAAATCTCTAAGAATTTTGAGTACTGTATAAATAATATTAATACTACGATTTCCCTATAATTAATACAATGCAAGTATTTTATTATCCAAAACGTTTATTGTGCTAGCTTTATAATCAAATGAAATTCGACTGATTATATTCACCAATGAACAATAGGAAAAAAACTTTTGCAAACATTAATGGTACTATCTGTGTGTGTTTGCATACTTTTGTACTACAAGTTCCCACTGAAAATACCAATTTACTTCAACCAAAAAACAATGAGTACAGTTTCCATTTTTGGAGGAACCAATATATTAATTCCTACATCCAGAGAGAACATTTTGTTCTATGAGTAGGAGAAATGCAATATACAGTTGGCATGATTTACTTTCACATATGTGCTTACATTTATGGACAAAGAGAATATATTCTGGCATAACCAAATGAAAAATATTGAAACAGAAAAAGAATTAACCTTTTCAGAACCTTTTAAATATCATGGTTGGGAATTCTCTGCTGAAGACTTAGATGAGGAAGCAGAAGATCTGGCTGCTGAAGGGGAAGATGAAGAAGTTGTTGAAGAAGAGGAAAATGAAGATGAAGAAGTAAGCATGCTGGCTTTATCTGTTTATGCTTTTATTTTAACTCATTTATATTCAGTTTGAACATAGAATCATAGAATCATAGAATCATCTAGGTTGGAAGAAACCCTTGGGATCATCGATTCCAACCATCTACCCTACTCTACAAAGTTCTCCCCTACACCATATCCGCCAACACCACATCTAAACGTCTCTTAAACACATCCAGGGATGGTGACTCAACCACCTCCCTGGGCAGTCTATTCCAATGCCCAACCACCCTTTCTGTGAAAAATTCTTTCCTAATGTTCAGTCTAAACCTACCCTGTTGGAGCTTGAAGCCATTCCCTCTTGTTCTGTCATTAATTACCTGTGAGAAGAGACCAGCACCAACCTCTCTACAGTGTCCTTTCAAACAGTTGTAGAGTGTGATGAGGTCTCCCCTCAGCCTTCTCTTCCTCAAACTAAACAGTCCCAGCTCCTTCAACCGCTCTTCATATGATTTGTCTGCTAGGCCCTTCACCACTTTCGTTGCCCCCCTCTGCACTCGCTCCAGCACCTCGATATCTCTCTTGTATTGCGGTGCCCAAAACTGGACACAATACTCGAGGTGTGGCCTCACCAGTGCTGAGTACAGGGGCACAATCACCTCCCTACTTCTGCTGGCCACGCTATTTCTAATACAAGCCAGGATGCTGTTGGCTCTCTTGGCCACCTGGGCACACTGCCGGCTCATATTCAGCCGCTTGTCAATTAGAACCCCCAGGTCTCTTTCTGCCAGGCAGCTTTCCAGCCACACCTCCCCAAGCCTGTAGCGCTGCATGGGGTTATTGTGGCCCGAGTGCAGAACCTGGCACTTGCCCTTGTTTAAACTCATACCATTGATGTTGGCCCAGTGATCCAATCTATCTAAGTCTCTCTGTAGAGCTTCCCTGTCCTCCTGGGAATCAACACTCCTGCATAACCATAGAGAAGTCAGATTTCACATCTGGTTTTGTATGATCCAGTTTCAGCCGTCTTACAGAATAAATACCAGAATATGCTCCAAGAATGCTTTCATTGTATTCTTATGTTCTGGCTGATAGTAGTTTTATTCCAGCGAGAAGCATGAATACCCCATGCTAACAGAGAGAATGAATGTACTTAGTTTTGCCTGATGGCAAAGAGGGGTTTTATTAAAGAAACAACTGTGAACTTTGATTTCTGTCAAGTAACAATGATTCTGTGAGCCATCATGTAAACATCAGAAGATGCAGAGTCCTAATGTGCAATCCTCTGTTTCATCTCAGCTATTGATAATTTTCAAACACCCACTTTAATGAAATTAAATGTCTAGCTTCACCTTTCTTTTATTTTCATCCTATATCAGAAGATGCCCATCCCCAAATTTAACAGTACAAGATATCCATATACTGTACTGGAGCAGTATTAAATAGATTTTTTAGAAATAAGTTTTATTGGATAAGTAATCTGACTTCATAATGCCAGTTCTCATTGCCTTTTCTGAAGACGTCTACTTCTGCACATTTAAAAGCAACAGAAAGTGAGTTTCAAGAACATGGCAGGAAAAGATTTTATCATAGATACTTCCATCTTAATTTTGGTCTTCAACAGCTAACTATGGTACTATAACTTCAGATTTTAAATGGTCATTCTTCTTTCAATAATTGTCTCACTAGATTGGACAGTTTATTTTCTGACTCTGAATCTAAAAAGTGTGTATATTCATAGACGTATATTCAGCTTACGAGCTATCTTGAGAATATCATTCTCATTCAGTGCTCAGCTGATGTATTTGACATTGCCTAATCATCTGATCTACTTAATCTACTTAATCTAAGTGAAATACTGAATTCAAATAGTTTTTGAAAATTTTCATATTATTTTCAGGATGAAGAAAAAACTAAGGAAAAGAAAAGACACATGGGAGACACAAAACACTTTTGTCCAGTCAGTCTGAAAGAGAACTTTGTCCTTCACCCAGGACTCTATGAACATGCAGCTAAATATCAAGAAAAGATGTATTATTTTTCAACTTCTGAGAACAAAGATAAATTTTTGAAGAACCCTGAGGAGTATGTGGCTCACAATGAACCAATACAAGTGAGAATCTTCAAAATTGTTTAAAGCAGATAGTAACACATTAAAATCACTGTTTTCCATTCCCGTTTATAATTGTTTATTATTGCTGATTTTTTTTTCTAGGTAACAATAAATATAACAGGCAAGTCCTTGAAAGAAATAAAACACATTGCTTCCCTAGTGACTTTTTAGTGTACATTTAAATTAACACATTGAATTAGTGGTGCAAATAAAGCAGGAAAGAGAGGAAGATTATAAGGGTTTGCAATAATCATAAGATGTGATTAACAAATCACAAATATTGGAGGTTTTATTACTATCTTTAAGTGGGGCTTTTTTTTGTAAGTGGAAGAAGGGTAAAAGAAGGGAAGATTCACCAGAGTTGTGTAATGAGGTTTGATTTTTACCTACTGGCATTAACTGCCATAGTGTATTTGTTCAGTATTTCCAGAGAACAGGTAGTCTGTTTGGAACAGCAGTAGAAAGCTTGGGAAAATTAAAATGCAAAATGATGTGACTGTTTTTGATGCAATTTTTATAATAATATTTTGGAAGTGAAAAACAGTAGGGGGTGCACTGTAGTCTCCAAATTGTTATAAAATATTCCAATTCTTTCCTATAGGCTCCTCCTTTACGGGTGTGCTTACTTGGGACTCATGGAGCAGGTAAAACTACTTCTGCACGACAGGTAGCAGACAAGTTAGGCATTTTCCATATTCAGTTTGAAGAATATCTACAGGAATTGATCTTACCCAAAACTAAAGAGAAAGTTGGGCCTGATTATGATGAAGAACCTGAAGAAGATTACAATAAAATGCTGATTCTATCACAGGAACTGGACGACTTCTCTCAGACCGTGACTAAAACTGAGATTGAAAAAAGAAAACAGGTAATAATCTGATCACTTTAATGTCCATACACAAACGAACCATTTTCAGACCAGAATAGCAATGTCCTACAAAATTTTAGCTTGATAAAAATCACTTATGTTAAATTATTTACCTGATGAAATGTGGAAACAATAGTTCTTTACAGTGTTTTCTTATGAATGACACACTCTCCAAAACATTTCTAAGAATTATGTATAGGTCTTTCTAAACAGTAGAGATAGATGCTAAATGGGGCAAAGGAAGACAAACAGAGGAAGAAAAAATGAAGGTCGGAATAATAACGGGAAGGTATGGTTTCCTTCAAGTATTTATAATACATAGGTTCAGTCTTGTGCATATACTCCAGTTGCATGAAATGTTCACCAGCAGTGCTCTCTGCACTCCCTTGGGGCAAAAGAGTAGAATGCGTCTACCAGCCCTTCAATGTGATCATAGCTTGTCAAAAAATCAGAATTATGTCAGTGTTCATAACAGGATAAGATAGTATTTATTTAATACAGTAGGTTTTGTAATCTGGATTGTAGTGTTGTCTTTGCCTATTGGCAGCAGAGTTTCAAACCAGAAAAACCTCTCAGGTAGCATAAAATATGCCTTGTAGTTAAAAAACTGTAAATAGCTGGATATTCATGATACTGGTAAAATAATTCATGAATGATAGTTTTCAGAAAATTAGTTCTTTTTCTTAATCAGATTGAATACTGGTTGAAAATTGTTATAAATATACATTCTAAAACCCATCTCTTATGGGGTGTAATTTCCCTGGACAATAAACATTTATGTAAATGTTTATCAGGAAAAACGGATTTCTTTTATTAGACAGTGATATATGGGGAAAACCAGACAAGGTTTCAATGCAAATGAATTATTCTTTAGACAGCAATGGATATGATAAAAGCCTTTATTGTGTGGAAAAGTCGCAACACATAGGTGCACAGCAACTTTCAAAAAAATGCATAGTACAAAGACATTGAAAATCTACCTTCCAGGCAATACAAATAAGGGTTTATCCAACTCTCAAAGCTTCAGGATGAAATAAGTTTCTGCATCACATTCTAAGAGCCTTTTTTTTGTGCTCCTGATACCTGCTATGTTCCTTCAAGTTACTAGTCATCAAAGACCTTCAAAGACTTCCTACTACAGGATTTGAGGAAGCACAGAAGAAGGGAAGCAGGTTACAGAGGAGTCATACAGGCATGGTATTAGGAAGATAAGCACTCAATGGAAGTTGAAACTAGTGAGGGATTTGAAGGGTAGTAAGAAGAATTTCTACAGGAACAACAGTAGTAAAAGGAAGACCTGGAAAATATGAGTCTGCCACTGAGTGGGGCAGGTGTCCTTTTGATGAAAGACACTGAGATGCTGAATGCCTTCTTTACCTTGGTCTTTACAAGTACAGTCTAGTCTGTGGCCTTCTAGGTCTCTGTGTCTAATAGGAAAGCACAGGTCAAGAGGCCAAGTGCCAGGTCCTGCAATTGGGTCACAACAACCCCATGCAGCACTACAGGCTTGGGGAAGAGTGGCTGGAAAGCTGCCTGGTGGAAAGGACCTGGGTGTGTTGGTCAACAGCCAGCTGAATATGAGCCGGCAATGTGCCCAGGTGGTTAAGAAGGCCAACAGCATCCTGGCCTGTATCAGGGACAGTGTGGTGAGCAGAAATAGGGAACTAATTGTCCCCCTGTACTCGACACTGGTGAGGCCCCACCTTGAGTACTGTGTTCAGTTTTGGGCCCCTCACTACAAGAAAGACATTGAAGTTGCTGAAGTGTGTCCAGAGAAGGGCAATGAAGCTGGTGAGGGGTCTGGAGAACAAGTCTTATGAGGAACAGCTGAGGGAACTGGGGTTCTTTAGCCTGGAGAAAAGGAGGCTGAGGGGAGACCTTATGGCTCTCTACAACTACCTGAAAGGAGGTTGTAGTGAGGTGGGGGTTGGTCTCTTCTCCCAAGTAACAAGCGATAGGACCAGAGGAAATGGCCTGAAGTTGCGCCAGGGGAGGTTTAGGATGGATATTAGGAAAAATTTCTTCACAGAAAGGGTTATCAAACATTGGAACAGGCCGCCCAGGGAAGTGGTGGAATCACCATCCCTGGAGGTATTTAAAAGGTGGGTAGACGTGGTGCTGGGGGACATGGTTTAGTGGTGGTTTTGGCAGTGTTAGGTTGATGGTTGGACTCAATGATCTTAAAGGTCCTTTCCAACCTAGACGATTCTATGATTCTGAAGAGTGGTACTACTGCTCACAGCAGAATAGGATCAAATTTGGGATTGTTTATGTAATCTGGACATATACAAGTCAATGGGGTGCATTCACACGTGCTGGGGAAACTATCAAAGGTGCATTCAAGGCCACTCTCTATTGTTTTGAAAAGCAGGGGAGGTCCCTGATAACGAGAAGGTATTGTTCCTGATGAAATAATACAAGAGCAGGTAATACTGGAAACAAATTCTTCAACGCAGATGGAGTACAGATCAAAATCATGAATGTCAGAACAAAAATTCAGGTTTTCATCAATTAAATCTAACAGGAGGCTCTTTTGGCAAGTCAGTTTACAATTTGGTCATCACAGCCAAAATATTTCAAGTGTTCCTGGCACTGATGGTTCTGGCTAGCTCTCTCAGCTTTATTTTTTTGGCATCAACACATGTCTTACACTAAGGCACTTCTGTTAGTATTTTTTCCTCATCATCTTTTTATCTGCTGGTAAACAATCTTCTTCTACATTATTATTATTTTCTCACATTTCTTGTAAAGTGCTTTATCTGATGGCATGACTGCACAGCTGATGCAACTGCAGTTCAGTTTAGAAACCTATTCATTGGTCCATGCACAAAACTAGAGGATAATTTTCCAAGGTTGTGGACTCCCTAAGAACTTCTCTGAGTATGACTACCATGAGAGTATCCTGTTTTTCAATGACCCACTACCTCTTGGAAATAATTTCATTTAATTTCCTTTGTATTATTCTCTTTCACTTTGGCAGAAGACACTAGAAGCATATTTATCAAAGCTTAAGATAAAGGTCAGCTATAACATTCAAAGCAAAAATGCTAAAGGCAAACAAAACATATCATGCAGTCTGGGAAATTTAGCAAAAAGATATCATCCTGGTTGTTTTAGTATGTGTCAACAAAAGTCTTCACAGCACTGACAGGTCTGTGGAACAACCTTGTCACTTGAACTACTGCTATGTGGGGTTCTGTACCGGGAATATACATCTCGTGTTTCTTTTATCAGATACAAATGCAATTTCAACAGCTCATTTGCAGTGGTGGTGTCAGTGATATATTTTTATATAGGTTTTACTGGTTTTCTCCCCCTTCACACATTTCTTTGCCTTCTTAGGTATCCATTATGCCATACTAACATCTTTTAATATATACACCAGGTCAGGCACTAGCGAAAATATTACTTACACACACACGACATTAGACCTGTGGCTTCCAGCATATTCTCAAGTTCTTTTGGCTACATTATCAAAATAGATGTCAGGCATAGGAATTCTTATTCACACATGTCCTTGCAGCAAGCAGCTCCCTACCAGCATTTTGAAGGTTCCTGAATCGCTTTGGATCCTTTTGTTAAAAAGGGTTATGCCTTTATTTTCTGACAGGTTATGCTAATAAATTCTTGAGCAATTTGGGTTAATATGACTACTACATGAGGGAAGTACAGCAGAACTGTATAATGAATTCACAAAAGAAGCTCAGGGGACAACTTAAATCCATTGTTTTAGAGGGACAGAAGAATACCTAGCTGCATATTAAGTTTTCTCTCCAAGTGACTTTGGATGCAACTTAGGGGCATATTTGATGGCCACAGACGTTTAAAAAACACACTCTTTTGGTAGTGTATATCTAGTCTTCTTAAACAAATATAGAGGACTTTTTACAAATGAGACCTTTATAAGATATGGCAGAAAAAGTACTGAATTCTTGAAAGGATACCAGATACATTTCTCTTACAACCTTTGCCATTCTGTTTTCAGGAAAAAAAATAATCAACTAATTAGAAAATAATATATTTTCTTCTGTGAAAATAACCACAAAAAATAAACACAGCTGGTCTTGAACAGTGATATTTTCTGACATCTCACGTTGTCTTTTATCCAGTATACTTGTAAAAACATGTATTTTGATACTGTGACTGATGCAAACTAATCCAGAATCACCAATCTATATCCTCTTTTCATTCTTTTTTTGCTGCAGTTTTGTCAGGAAGCCATTTTATGAGAAGTGCATCCGCAGCCATATCAACCTCACAGTGTTATATATTCTGAAAAAACAGTTTTTCACAAGAACTTAACAGCTAGATTTGGTATTTGAATGGTCATAAACACTACTACTGCTCTGGAGAACAATGCTATCTTTCTGATTTTTGGTCACATGCCTATACCCAGTAATACATATCTTTCTTTGACATCTTTCTTTAGATTACATCAAAAGATAAAAAGTTGCTTTTAAAAAGTAAAAAAACATTCTGATGTAGAGCAGATAGTCTTCCAGTATGAGAACATGTATAACTAAGTGGAAAACTTCTTTTGGACAATTAGGAGAAGCTGTCACCATTTCAGTTTCTATTCCTCTGAATTGAGCATATGTATAATTAAATACTTAACAATTGTGCTTGGTTTTAGGTTTCATTAGAACTCATACAGCAGCAATTGTCCCAACTCTAGGGAATTAACCAACCCCAAGCATGTGGACAATATCCCAAAATGTATAATGTAGTACAGTGAAATGTGGCAAATGAGTTTGCTTTGTTTCTGCTAGTCTAAATCAAATGAAGGCAGTACCTTACTTACTCAAAAATAAATTTGTCATGTAGATCTTTCTTTTTTTTCCCCCCTTTTTTCTCTTTTTTTTTGTGGATTTTCTTCATATAAAGGAAGTGGAGTTAACTGATGAGGAAGAAGCAATCAAAGCAAATCTAATGGATAACGAGGCACTGCCTCCAGAAGTCCTTGATAACATTGTTCTTGACTGGTGGAGGAAAGAGCCATTCCGGTAACTGTAATTAGATTCTCTTTAATTGAACTTGGGAAGTATATCATCCATTGTGTCCACAATTACAAATAGTTATTGAAGAGATTATTTCAATGCTCTTGTACTTCTTACGAATTATGACCTACCTCTAAGTCTTGGTTTTGTTGCTCTATTTTGATTGATATTTTGACAGTAATATAATGTCTTATGTGCTCTACACAGGACTGGACAAAAGTACTTAGCACAATTGCATTGGATTATATCTCCTGAATAGCCGGACAGTTTTTGTGGGCTTATGGAATAGATATCTGAATAAACTTTTTATGTTTTCATGTAATTAATAAACATGGAGAGCTGGACTCCAGCTGTAACTATTGGTATCCATATATTGTAAATGTTGTGTGGAAAGCAAAGACAAAGTATCAATGGTCTCCAAAATAACATAGAATCAGATTATTTTGTGCATTCATCATAATCTGTACTCCAGTGATGTATCCACAACAGACTTCCTTTCACATCAGAAAGTACATCCATAAATGTGGATAATGTGGATTATTGTTGCATAAATAAATAAGATCATCATCTTCTAGAAAGCAGACTAACTTTTTAGGATGTAATTGCAGCAGGGAAAATCCCTTTTTACATGTCCTCTCTCTTCCATCCATTTCCATCCAGATCAGAGCTGCTGGCAACTTGACCATTAGGTTTCAATTCCTATCAGTACAAGAGATGCCTTAAAAAGAATAAACAAGATCCTCAAATAATCTTTTGTCCCGTCAGCTCACAGATAGGGGACAACGTTCTCTTAATGGTGTAAAGATAAGGAGCTCAGTTTTAGGAAAAAAATGCACCAAGACAAAAAATTACCCAGCATTACACATAATGTTGTGATATTATATGATATAAGTTCAGTGTCATCAGGGACTTTATAGCAGAAGAGAAACTTCATCATGATATATATCATGATACCCTCCCCCCAGCTTTTTCCCACAGCATCCAGAACCATCTGTTCTTCCATCCATTCCCACTCCTTGTAGCTTCTTTCGTTTTCTGCAGTTTTACAATGTATCCTATTAAGGTCTCACCTAATAAAGAAAAATACTAACTTATTAACACGACATTCAGCTTTGTGGAACTACTCATCTAATTTGATGAATTCCAACAAGCCATAGAGTTTTCCAGACATATCTGACCTGTTTTAAATATCTGCAGGAACAGAGATGTAGGTCAGGCTGAGTGGCAAAATTCTCATCCTATACTACAGAAGAAACTGTCAGGCAACACGCTTTCTGTAGCAGATGTTACCAAAATAATATTTGAGGCACCTTCTATTTTTTTGAGAGCAGTGACTAAAATTATTGGTTTTAGAGTAACACAAGCAAAACTGAGGAGATAATTTGTTTTGTTTGTTTTTTTAAGTTATTTTGAAATAATTATCTCCACACATTAAAAACTCAGGAGAAATAAATTTGTTAGCACACCAGGTAAAATACATAGTGAAGTCTCAGTTTTACGTTGTCAAAAGATAACACCTGAAAGTATTTTTTAAGTTCATTCTTAACATGTACATTTAAGAAAGGAGGTGGGTTTTTTTAGAATTAATTCCATTTTCACTGTGTTGCACTTTAAACCACATTGTGTAATGATAAATATCTTATTTTGCAATTAGGTCCACAGGATTTATACTGGATGGTTTCCCTCGTACTTTACATGAAGCCCAGTATTTGTCAGAACGAGGACTCTGTCCTGATGTTGCAGTTTATATTCAAGTAGAAGAAAGTGACATTCTTGATCGTCTTTTTCCTCCACGTCTGAAAAAGTGGAAAGAAATACAGTATAAAAAAATGGAAAATAAAAAGAAACTGAAAGACCTGAAAGCAAAAATAAGGGTAAGTTTTAAGTCCTGTCTACTTTCTTGTAATTTCAGCAGCACAGGTCTGAACACAGATTCTAAAACTCCCAAAACAGTGAAGAGCACACAGAGAAACAGATATGGGAGCCAGGAGACACAGCCCCACACTTTCACAGCATTCCCAGATTTACCATAGGAACCAAAAAGAATTTAAGGGCTCCTTTCCTCCTCTGTGCAATTAATTCGTGCAGGAGCTTAGATATCTTACAGCCCAGGAAAAGTGTCTGACAGAATGCCAGACATCTGGGAAGTCCTGGACAAAAAGCAACTAGGTGGAGACAGTGATTATGGTCATAAAAAATCAAATACACAGCTCAAGCACGGTATTGCTGTTGCATCCTGGTTTCCCTGAGCATGAGCTGTTGAGTTGATTTGCATCTCCCATAGGCTGACTTCATAGGTACTCTATGGTCTATGTGTCTGTGTTTCCACTATGATACTCTGCACAGAAATGTCATAGCACTAAGCCACGTTCTCTGTGCTGCTGCAGCTGCACAGTCTCCCGTTTGAACAAAGCTCTGCCTACTACTGGACAGGTTACAAGTGACCTGAAGTAACCTGAAACCTCTATGCGGACATTTACAATCAGCACATGCAATATATTCAAGGTTCCTAACTTTCTATAAATGTGAGATAAAGTACTTCACATGTACTATCAGAAAAGGTCTGAGTATAAGTTACTACAGAGCAGTTGACACACAGGAAGTTGGGACAGAATTTGGGACAAGGCTCATACAGTACCAGTAAGTTTTCTGAACTGCTTGTGCCACAGTCTGGCTCTGAGAATGCATATAATCTAGGAGACTTAAAGTATTTTTTCAATTTAGTCCTTCCTGATGCAAGTCGGAAATCTTGCTGGAAAAGGTGCGTTCTAGTGACCAGCCTACATTGCTGTACTAAGCTCACCCTGTAAGCAGTTACTGTGATCATTCAAGTGCCATATACCTGTGCTATGGATCCTAAGGTCCAACCTTTTAATGAAGTTAGAATACGGCTCCTGATGACAAACAAAAATAACAGGTCCCTACTTAAAACACATACACGAAACAGTGATACCAAGTGATAAAGGCATTGAGAAGTAAGGAAAGATCAGAATCAGGATTTCCTGAGTAACAGTAATTTGATATTGTTGCTTATGTGTCTTGCAATATAGTTTTTAGTTACACATCCAGTATTTTTCCATAGCATCCAGTTGGTGAGCAAGGCAGTTGGTGCTGTGAGAATGCTGCATTGCTGGGTGTACTGTTACCCCTTCTTTTGTTACTAAAGCCAGAGGACACACAGAGAGTCTGGGAAAAGCTGACAGACCAGCTGAACGCTACCCTAGAGTTTCCTTCTCCGCTGAAAGAAGCTGGCAACAGGATACTGAGAGCAATGAGTACACCTGCAGTGCTGTGTTGTTCTGGAACAGCGGAGTTTACTCACAAGAGTAGAGAAAATTAGTCCATGCAGAGTTTCTTGCTGCTTTGCTTAGAATGCCCTGGTATCCAGGCCACTTTGCTTGTAGTTAACATGGATTTCTAAAACTGCACTATTGCCTGTGTGTCGACATACTCAGTTTTTCTGATCTCAGTTTAAGTGACAGCATTAGTGTGCAAGCAGCAATTACAGGCTGAATCCCCATCAACCCCACTGGCCTTAAGTAGAATGCTTCTGCATATTACTTCTGAGTTAGGATTTAGCCATCAGGTATTTGACATGTGTCTACCAAGTAAGTATGTGGGACTGTATTTCAAATGCTTATAACTTGGTCAAAATTGGACGGTTTTAAACAGGCATAAGGAACAGAACACATCTAATACTACGCTCAGTCACCCCTTTGCCAAATGGCAGAAATCATCTATAAGTCTAGAAACTGTGTAGCTTTCCAAAAAAAATACTGTTTTTTCAGTGTGATTAGAATCAGTCTTTTGTCCCTCCTGATCTCAATCTCTGAAGCTGCCAAGTTAGTTTTACTAAAATTTACTTACATGTTCACCTAGTAGAGTGGTATGTCTAGTCTCCCAAATTTCAAGCTGCACAGATACTATTTTTTAACATTAGAAGCAACTAGAAACAGAGTTTTAAGGTGAAAAGAACAATATTAATTCTAGGTCACATTACCAATGCTCAGAGGAGAGCTTTTAATAGCAAATATCATTGTCTTCTTACATCTTTTTTCACTAACAGGATGAGAGAATTGCTAGAAGAAGGGAAGAACTTTTAGCAGAACGAAAACAAAAGAAACACGAGGTAAGAAAACAAGCTAATAAAAATATTTAAAATAGGATTGTTTGCATTCATATCTTAGAAATTTCTAGACCTTTTAGTCACAGTTTTCAGGGCAATGCAGAATAGTAAAAATGTGATAGACTGTCAGAAACTTCTACTTTCAAAAGTAATTTGACATGAAGTTTAAATTGTTTTAGAAACTACTGACTGATGGACACGAAAAACAATTTAAAAAGAATTCTCAATCTGTGCTCTAATTCAGCAAAATACTTATGTACGTGGTTTAGGTATCTAATTTGTAAACATAAGAGTAGCCCCACAATTGCAATTACTCATGTGTTTTAAGTATCCTGTCAAATCCATGGTTAACCCAGATTAGGATTGTACCAGGATTCCTGCCCAAACTCAATTACATAGTATATTTATAAATGCATTAATGTACTACTTGACTGCTCATGAAACTGTCAACTACACTTTCAACTAAGAAGCTTGTTTCTAACAAAGTCCTGCCAAACTACAATACCATATATGAAAAAAAATACTCCTCTTATCAAAACTGCAGTGTAGGACTTCAGTTTTTTAAGCATTCTTGGAATTGGTACAATGCTTCACTGTATGCACTGTGAAATACCTCTGTACTTTCTTCTGAAATAGGATACTAGAATTTACTAGATTTTTGCTTACGATAAAGGATACGCCAAAATGAAGTTGTGTTGAATTAATAATTTTTCTAATTAAAAAAGAGACAAGAATACCATATGACATGAAACAACAAAATACTTTACCTTTATAGGCTTTAGCAAATCAGGAGGATGATAAGGCCTCTGAGGAGGAAGATGAGAATGAAAATGAAGATGTTGAAGCTATACTTGAAGAAGAGTTTGTAGAAGAAGAAGAAGAAGAGGCTGAAGAAGAACAGGAGATTGATGCTGTTGACCGCATAAAAAATGAAATTGCAGAAAAGTTTGATTCAGAAATAGATGGTTTACAAGGTGTACAGGTACCTAATCCACTGCTTATTTTGTTAAATTATACGATTGCATGATGCAAGAAGAGTTTTCAGATTTATTCGAGTTGCCAGAGTCAAAAGTTATAGTGCTTAAACAATTGTGCTGCTGTACTCATGATCTGAATACGTAAGCAAGATGAAGACCGTAGCGAGAAGGTATATACTTGAAAAAGTGTATCATTTATAAGACTCATATCGTGGGGAAAAAGCAAAGGAAACTTCTGGGTAGACCCACCCATTCTTGCCTTATTTCCTTTTTGATAGGTCAGTTGACACAGGCAACCAAACTAGAAAATCATAAATATATGAACAGTATTTCAAAATCATGTTAAATTCTTATTAGACAACTCTAATTTTTATACAGTTCTTAGTAATGTAATTTTCTTGAAATTACCTATGCAATTATTTGTGGTGAGGTAACCTCATCTAACTTTCGATATCTGCAGCATTTATGTCCACGTCTAAGGCAGTCAGTAGATTGGTGCCATTTGTTTACTATAAACTAAGTATCTTACCTCAGGAGGAAACTAATCACGATTTAGAAGAAACTCTATTCACTGACTAGAGAGAAAGTTTACAGAAGTAGATAGCCAAGACGTAGATGTAAGAATGAAATACAAAATGAATCCAGCCTTTACCAATACCGTAAGTGTGACTGATTCAAGGTTCACTTTAATTTAAAAGTTAATGGATTAAATGTCAGATGAATCAATGCTAAACTGCTAACATTCTTTGCACTACAAGGAATCATAAGCTGTGTGGAAAAGATTAATGTTTTGTGCTCAGAGACCTTTCCATTAATTTTGTAAGAAGGTGAATTGAAAATACATTCAACTTTCAAAAGTGACTGTAAAATATCATAATTTTATTGAACTATTCAATGCATATAATCATGTATCCCAATGATAATCACAAAAATAATTTTAGGGGTTCTGAATGAAGCTTGGTGCTAATTTCACTTTTCTGACTCTAAACTGAATTTGCAAAATAGAATTAGAAAGAATTAAAGATAAGGCCCATAAGAGACAATAAACAAGAAATCCCAATAACAGCCTTAGCTCTTTATGTGAACAATACAATGTTTCATGTTAAAGCTAGTGAATTACTATAGTTCTTGGAGAATTTTCCTCTCTGTCATTTGGGAACATATTGTTTGTAGCCTTAGTAACTGATAAAAAAAAAAGGAAGAAGCAATTAAGAGAGTCAGCAACTTGTCTTTCTCTCAAGAAGTACCTAAATCTCAGTGACAAGAGAGGTGACTAGTGGTTTAGAGTTCATTATTATATTGAGTTCTGCTTATGACAGTAAGTGGAAAGATCCAAGATTGCAGATCTATATAGATACTATATGTAAGTTGAGGAATTACACAAATATTGTCATAAAATAGAATTACATATTGGGACTAGACACTACTAATATCCCGTAGTTACAGCTTACACAGTATTTTTCCCATTATTTTTTTAATTCAAAAAACATTTATGCCTTTATGAATAACTTTAATAACTTACTATTTCCAATTCATTATTCAAGACTTCTTTATCATTCTCTGATTCTTTAATTGTTGGTCCTCTGATGTTGTGGAATCTTGGTCTTCTACGGAAAACTAAACCCAGTAACACTTGTAAAAGTATTAGGTTGCTAGAAAAAACTCTGTAGAAAATGGATTGGTTCTATGTTTTAGTTGAATAAGCTGGGGAATAATAAGTCACCAGAGAGTAGAAATATTTTTAGAGAGTAACTAAACAAGCCATCCTAAATTGTTTGGAGTAGGGAAAGAATGATATTTGATTCCTTTTAATGAAAGATACTTCTCAAGCTTTAGTAGATTCCTCAAAGTTAGCTGTCAGATCATCCTTTTTTTTTATTTAAAATACTGTGATACTTAATATAGGCTGGGTAATTTAAACTTCAGTGGGCAGGAAGACCAATTCTCATCTCAAATAAAATTTTGCTGATTTACAATGACAGAACATGCTCAAGAAATCCCTGATAGTTCACAGAAAATCTTGCTGTCAGTCATTATTAAAAATCTGATTGTGTTTATCATTCTAATATTTCATTATGTTTTCATTAACCAGGAAGAACTTGAAAAATTGTTAATACCACAAATCAAAATCAATGGAGGACGGAAGCCTCGCATCGTACACTACCAAATATATAGCAAGCTGAATTCTCTAATGGAAAATCGTGGAAGCATTTTTGAGAAATGTTACCCAATAAGTTTGCCACTTGCACATAAGATGCTAGTTTTCTCTTATAAATTTCCAAGTTCTTTTGGTCAGTGGGATCCAATCAAGGTAATGCTCTTAAATAGTTGAAGAATATTTTCAAGAAGTAATACTTTTAAAAAATATATTTCACATAAAAAAATATTATCAGACAGTAGCAACTAATACCAGAAATACGCTATGAAAACTACATCATTGAATCAAAACTACACCACTGAATATACACAAAATACACCAAGCGTTGGTAATAAAAGCTGTGAGTCTTTTCAGCATTGCAGCTAAATTAAGGCTGAGAGGCATTTAGTAAAATCTGTTACATTATCATTAGCAACATAATTAAATAGCACCGAATCAGAAATAAATGCCTAATTCTTAAGGATCTACAAAACCCAGGACAACAGAGAAGGTCTTAAAGCCTTCCAGAAGCAGTGAAAACAAACTGAAAGTATTTGGGGTTTGAATTTGTAAGAAGCCACACAGGTGGCCACCAACCCTCGAAGTGGCAAAAAAAAGTAAACTAACAAATGTTAAATGTACGTAATTCATCAGCAATAATTCTCTGTTGTCAAAATGTACAAATTTTGAAGAGCAACAAATCTAATTCCATAGTATTTTACTAGAGATCTGAAAAGTCGAGGTCAGAAAGTACTCATGTCTATCCCCAAAAGTGGGCTGATACAGTTTTATAGGTAGCAAGTGAAATGTTACCAGGTAAATTTTTTGTTTTAATGTTAGAAATAAAAGCAGGTTGGATTATGAGCAAATCAGAAAAAAAAGGAGGATTTATAAAAAAAAAAAACAACAAACCAACCAAACACAGTGAACAAGATACAGAAAACACGAAGTTCCTGAAGCAAACATACTTGGGCCTTCATTTTACTATGTTAATTAATCAACTAACTTTAATTCCCTTTTGTATAGCCATCATGTTGGGTTTTTACCCGTTCCAGACCACGTTTATCTTTCTTTCACCTTGGCAATCAGAATTGTATACAGATCACCTCTTATTGCAGCTTTATATAATCAAAATACTTACTTAAAAAGTTTTAGGATCAGAATTGCCTTTTCCATGACTGCATCAAATTGGCATGTAATAATCTAGGGACATATTAATAGAAGTAAATATTTCTTCTCTTCTGTCACTTCCAATTACTGAACCCCAGCTTATATGTGAAATTCTTACTAGTCTCTACACGCTAGACCTTGCACTTTGTTCTATTAAATTTCACTACATTTTTGTCATTCCATTTCTCCAGTTCATTCATTTATGCTGTATAGTGTTTTTTTACCAATCAAAAAGTACAATTCAATTGGAAGTAGTCATAGAAAGCTATTAGATAAAATCAGAGTGGTATGCTGACAGTGGAAATGTATGTGCTGACAATAATGAAAGGGAAATAGGATCATTTTCATGGTATTTTAGGATATAATAGAAATGATGAAATTGATTAAGGACCAGAGGGTTTTTTTTTTGTAGAAAGGTAGATAGAGTATACGCCAATTACTTGTAGATTAAATTGGGGGGAGAGGGAAGCAGTTATGCAACTGATTAGATAAGCAGAGAATAAAAATGATGAGTTCAGGGAGAAATGGGAGCAGATACACAGTACAACAGACTCTTGAAATTTTATAAATTCAGGGCAATCACCCTGAAATGACTTAATGCAGGAATAGGAACCTAAGAATCAGACAAGGGTCTGGCAAGCTAATGCCATGCAGAAGAACAGTCTCATCTCTTACTGTAACAACCAGATCAACTTATCTATATATTTACCGATTCCTTCAAAGAATACTAATAGATTTGTGAGGTATGATTTCCCTCTACAAGAAGATGAGTTGGCTCTTCCCCATTATTTCATATGTATGCCTGTAACTACTGGGTTTTTCCTTAATATATTTCAGTTTGCTCAATACAGAGTCAGATTTACTGGGCTGTGTTTGCCAGGATCCATCATGGAGGCCTTTTCAAAAAATGGTCACTCTCTCCACCTTTTTGGGGGAAGGAAGGCCAATGTATGCAACAGGTTAAACATTAGTGAGTAATAATTTCACTTCTGAGTCCCTGTAGTCACTGTAAGGTGAATGCCATCTGGTCTTGGCAATTTTTTCTACAGATATCAACAGTTTGTACTAATTAAGGCAGTTCCCCCAAGAAGGGCTCCAGCAGGGACATTACTAAGTTCTTCCGTAATGAACAGTGGTGCAAGGAATTCATTCAGCTTTTCTGCAACAACCATTTCTTCCACTAGTGCTCCTCTTACATCTCAATGATCCACCAACACAACAGACTTTCTAGTGGGCTGTCTGATGTGTTTGAAAAGATTTCATCAGCGGTGTATGTATTTCACCAAAAGCTTTTTTTTGGCTTGCCTCATTGTGGTTTTACACTTCACCACAATGTAAGCATTGATATTCGTTTCTGTTTTCTTCATTTGTACATGACTTATGCTGAATACAATATTCTCAGTATATCTTCTACTGTCAGGCAGAGAAGTGGTTTTAATTCACAGAGGAATAAAATTATTTTCTTTATTCTTTGAAAATTAAAAAGTACTGTTATACCTCTCTGACTACACCCTCTTGATGGACAGAAAGTGTTACGGTACCACCTACTGGAAACAGTGAATATTCTTTCTCTCTTCAATGTTTACTTCATCTTTTTGTACAAGAATTGCATATGTATGGAAGTTACTCAGACCCAGACAATGTATTATATTCATATGTATGAATTTCAGAATGCTTTGATGGTCTGTTTTATACAGTTGGTACTCCTCTACCTGCCTATAAAGCCATTCTGTGGCATGGAGGGAGAGGCTTTGTCAAACCTAATCAACTGCTTTCCATTTTATATATGCTACAGCTAAGTGAAGGAGATGTAATCAAGCCACAACAAAGTCGTGAAAACACAGTCTTTCCTGTAATCCATCGACAATATATTTATTTCTTTTCAAGTAAAGATAATAAAGAAACATTTATGAAAAATCCCATCAAATACATTCGTCAGCCAAAACCTAAACCAGCTGTGCCAGTTAAGATTGCAATCGTGGGACCTCCAAAATCTGGAAAGACTACAGGTAGGAGCCAGTATTATCTATAAAGCAAAACCATATCTAATGACTGAGGCTGTATCTGTCATTACTGCTATTTAAAAATCATAAACCATTACTATTGTTGGTCTTTCTGCTTTTCTTGCTGGGCATAGAATTCTTTAGTTACATTCTCTAGTGTCTCATTTTAGTCAGATATTTATGCATTGTCCATCTGAATTTTATCCCAGCTTCTTAAAAAGTTAGTAATCCAGACTGGCACTTAGAAAATACAGACTTACACTATTTACACCCCTTGCATTATTTCTGATTATTTTCTAATTGTTTTTTCTTTCTTTCAGTCAATATGATCTAATGTAAAATGAAGAAATATTCCTAGGATCAAGGACCAGAACCCAAAACTCCACATTCCCCAGTCTGTTTCCAAACTTCTAGATTAAAAAAACCCAAGATTTTCACCTTTCTCCCCTCTCCTCCTTCCTCCATTATTCTTTCAATCCACAGGTCTCTGCCTTTAACTGAAGGAGGAGAAAATTCAGCTTACACCATAGCTTAATGATTAGAATAGGATGTTAGAAAAAGAAGAGACAGGTTCAAATTGTATCATAACAAGGAGAAAATTTTAACCATATTTCCCATTTCCTGGATAAATGATCTAACTGCTAGGTTGTTCTGTAAAAGAGGCAGCAGTGGAAGCGTATTTTCTAATATATTTTGTAATAATATTTGACTATTGCTACTGAGGTTTGTGCTGAATTGAATGCTGGTGCACTGGGCACGCTCTGCACATATGCAAAGGTCTGAGCCGTTTAGCGCCTGAGCAGGGTTTTAGGTACCCGCTTACCAAGATTATGCATTGGAAATGACCCAGGGAATGAGCTGAGCAGTTAGCCTCTAAGGCTGAGGACATACTTTAACAGACTGCTGGGTTGTGACGTTGCTTATGTAAAAGTTGTGTGTTGAAATCAAAATGTTTTGCAGTTGCCAAGAAATTTGCAAGTGTATATGGGTTACTGCGCCTGAGTATGGGAGATGCCATACGGCTAGTGTTAGATAACCAGCCAGAGAGTGAGTTGGCACTTAAGTTAAAGTGGCATCTTCACAAAGGACTGACCGTACCTGATGAACTGGCCATCCAGGCTCTAGATGTGGCTCTGATGAATCACGCGTGTAATACCAGCGGGTAAGAGTCTTGTTTGGGTTTCAGGGTATTTTTCAAGACATGCCAGTCCCTTCATAGGCAGTGATTCCCACGTTATCACTGTAAAACAGTTTCACTAAAACACAGCAGTGGTTTATGCATTAAGAAAATAATCCATACAAAATAAGGTTCCTCGCATTACTCTGGGAAACCAGGCTGAAGCATAATTTTCTGCAACTTTCAAGTAAGTATATTCCAGTAAATCCAAGTAATTTGCTTTATGAAAATTACCTTTTTTCAGTCAATAAGCCAATATTTTCTATTATCCTTTGAGAACTACCATTTTATGTCTCTCGTACCAACTCTAGTACTAACTTGGACAGATCTGATTCTTTTTGGTCATGCAGACCGGTTCAGTACTCACGGGGTTTTCTGGTTTTAACAACTGAAGTTATTAAGGAGGAACTGAAACCAGTGTGTCTTTCCATCTCATTTATATGTGATCCTGATTTCCTAGGCCCTTTCTCCACCACTGAAACACCTTCCAAACTGGAAAGACTCAAAAAGCTTCATGATCATGATTTCATGACATTTAACTCCTCTCCCCAAAGAGAACTGTTACGAGGCAATTCTGGATTAATCTCTGAAAATAATTTGAGCCTGACATCAGAATTCCTTCAACTTTTCTTTCATGTTAAATACTGGAATATTGTTTCAGTATATTTTGCCCCAGTATTGCCTAATATGTGAAAAGGATTTCTTCTTCAATATGACTTTTAAAACTCTTCACGTACTGTAAATCGTTTTACTTTTTACTTTGAAAACTACTCCTCCCACTCCATATGGAAATTTCCCATAGTTGAAATTATATTTCTAAGTGATTGATGTGTCAGAATTTTAAAGTCCACAATTTTTGTAAGTCAGATCAATCCATTTACATTCCTATGCCTTTTGCCGTTTGTGTATTTCCTTTACTCTTTACTATTTCTTATTCTATCCACTTGATTTTTTTTTAAATTTGATTGTAAATTCTTAGGAGTGAAAACTGTCTATCAAGTCAGGGCAGCGATAACTTCATGGCATGGCTGTAGACTTTTGTCTCTATTCAGAATGTACTAGGAATACACATAGTCTTAATGGCTAATTAGAAAGTGACTTCTTAGGAAAACTGTCTTTCTGTTTCTGTTTGTATGCAGAGTTGTAATTGATGGATATCCTGTAACAAGAAAACAAGTAAACCTCTTGGAATCAGCTAGGATAATTCCAGCAAAAATCTTTGAATTAGAAATGGACGCAAAGGAAGTGTTCAGAAGAGCACTGTTGAATAAGGAAAACACAAACAGGTAGTGATGCTCCCTGATAGCAGTATTTTTATCCACACAGTGTTGTCATTTCTCTATTTATGTGCCTCAGTGCTGCACCCAGAGAGGCTGTATCTAAGCTGGCGCACAACCCCTCCACATATGAAAAGATATGGGCACCAGTCCCTCTACCTTCTAATGCTTTGACTTCCACAGACCAGAAACAGAGACATAAGGAATTTATGGGATGCTCTGGCCAGATCCCCTGACTGCATGACTGAGGTCACAGATGTGCAATGCTGTGCACCCACTGCTTAGCTTAATTGGTTTTAATGAAACTGTACATCAGAAATATTACTAGTTCGCTCTGCTGCTGAAGTTTATTATTCATCAATTCAATTATTATCATCATAAGGGAAATGATACTTCATCTAATAAGCTCTCTTTTAAGTCTTAATTGGAGTTCTTTTTAAAAGATGGAAACAACGTATATTTTAATAATGTATACAATTCACGAGTTACTCATCTAAACCCTTCAATTCAGCTTGCTCCTTGTTTGTTTTTCTAAGGAGATAAATATTCTGTTTAAAGAGCTGTTAGCTGTTTTGGAGGAAGAGCAGTATGTAGTTTATAAATGGACAGAGAATTGAAAAGAACAGAACATTCACCTTAAAATTAAATTGTATAAGAACCTGGTTCTCATTAGAGGAAGTGTTTCTAAGAAGTTCCAGATATCTTAGAGCATTATTGTATGTCTCTCTCATTTTGTCTCTTTCTTTTTATCAAGTAATCAGTACAATGCTTAATTGTTTACTGAAAGCCTAAAGACAATTTGCATTGCAAAAAATTAAATTAATGCTGTCTTTTTCAAAGTATTTACTTGAAACTTTTCATTTTAATTGCATTAAAATTATCATTTTAATGCATTTAAACTAATTACATTTCATAGGCTTAAACACAAATCAAATGTGAAATATCAGATATTTCTGAAAGGTACAATTTACAGAGCAATTAATCCTATCAAAACAGAAGTTTATCTTTTTTTTGGGCATCATTTAAATTAAGAACTAGAACAGGAAATGCTTCTATGTTCTAGCCAAAATATCTCTTCTGGTCTTGCATAATATTTTTAGAGGTCAGACGGATTATTTTCATTTATGTATATGTACATACGACAGACGGTTTTCAAAATCTGCCCAAGGATTATGGCTACATCTTGATTTCTAACAACAGCATAATTAAAAATTAAGCCTGTTTTTCAATAAACAATTGACTTCCATTTAAAAAGTCTCACAGCATTTTGTCTAGGGTACCATTTAATGGTGTAGTGGTAGTGTGTGTTACTTAATATGTGCTGATACGTTCCAAATCCTTTACAAAATTATTGAGTTGTATTTGGGACATAAATAGAAGAAGTTTTGTTCTTTGTTTCTGAACGTAACTGTCTGATTGTAAGTATGCTGCTTTTCATATGTAACTGGTAATATTCTTAATAAGAAAGTTGTATTTCTCAACTATGTTCTACAGTTTCAAATAAGCAAAATTTTGTAAAAAGGACTTAGTGAACTCTATGATTTACACCTGAAATTCAATTAAATGATCTAATCTTCAGACTCATATTAAACCACTGTTATTTTTACTGTTTTCAGACCTCCCTACCCTGAGCATGACAGCTCACAGATTCTAGCTATTAAAAATTCCTGCTATAAACAACACATTGATACAGTTAGGACTTACTATAAGAAGGAGCATCAGAACTGGTGTGTGATTGATGCCTTTCGGAGCAAGTGGTGGATCTGGAACAAAGTACTGCAGGAAGTTCAAGTGGTTGTTAAAGAAATCCAGATATACCTAGAAAGAATAAGAGAAGGTAAAAGAAAAACAAAGTTTCATAGAATAATATGTGTTTCTTTAAGAAGGTGCAATGTAATGAGTGCATTTCAATTTCAACTTGCTTTGGATGAAGCTAATTCTTGGGCACGTGTATACCCTCGAATTCTTTTATGTCATCTGGAGAGATCTTGAAGAGACCAAAGACAAAGCCAACCACAAGACAGTCTGAGGCCATCCTCCAAAGAACAGGGTAACGGAATACAGGTGAAAGAAGTCAGAGGTGTCACGGTCTATGGCAGATTCCTCAACATTGGGTGATAAATCACAAAGGGTAGCCCAAAGTATACAAGAGGAACTATGACTTGCAGCTTCACTTAAGTGTGAAGCTTAAGAGGAAGAGGGAAGGAGGGGGAAATGTTAAGTTTCAAATTAAGGTTATATGTGCCATTTGACTTAATTTCTGTGCTGTGGGAGGAAAACGACTTTAAACTGGCACAGTTCCCACTTAAATTTTTGTGTGTCAGTATTGGTCAGGATTAAATGTGGCTTTTAAACATGCCTGTACAGTTTAACTAAAATTCCTCTGAAGTGCAAATAGGCTTCCTTATCTTATATCCACCTTTTGGTTTTAACTTTTACAGCTCTGTGGCTGTACCCTTCTCAAAAATTGCAGTCATAAGCCAAAAAAAAATTCCTTAAAAAAATGTTCCTTAGAAACACAAAGGAGTAAAACAATAAATCATAAATAAAACTTTCCCAGTGAAAACAGATTAGTAAGTTAAGCATACAGTATGCCACATCATTAATAATTATTATATTTCTTAAGTGCTAGAAAAATTTTATTAAAATCAATGGGTAAAATGGGTTGCAGCTGCATTTTAATATCAATCTATAAAAATGCTATTTTAATTCTCATTATTTCATATCATTTTCACATGATGAATTATAATGTCTTCTAAACTGTAACATTTCTGCATAGAAATGCTTGATGTTTCTATATCTTTCATTAGTAAAACATTACCATTAATTGCTTTTATTAATAGGAAAAGCAGCTGGCATTGCTGATTTATGTATTTCTCCTGAAGAGCTGCAATATCGGCTGGGGGAGTTTGGACAGTACTGTCCCGTCAGCCTTGCAGAAAAGGGTGAATTGGTTGACTGCTCTGTAACGTCGTCATTGCAGTTTGCAGCGGAATTTCGAGGACACTATTACAAAATGGCTTCACAGGAAGAACTGGATGTAAGTGTCAAAAAGCAAGTCAGGAGGGGATTACGTGAAGAGGGAACATTGTTGGTTAGATTCTTTGATTCCATACAGAAACAATCAATATGTAATTGGAATTAGACTAGTGATGTTAGTATTCAAGCTTTTGTTCTGTATACTTCTGCTATCAAACATCGAGGCAAACAAAATGCAGCAGGGTCCATTCAAAGCAAAGCTCCTCTTACAAACTGCCATAGATCAAACACTCATTTTAAAGCCAGCATTTCCTCCTTTCTCCGTCTGTTTTGGGGAGACTGGGGATAGAGAGTGGCTAATGATAGCAATGGGTAGTGATGGATGGTGGGTGGATAGTGATGACTTCAACGGAAAGTGGGTTGGAAAAGAAATGACTTATGCGAGAGCAGCAGCAGCGCCAGCACACTAAGAGAGATGCTGTAGAAGAAACAAGCACCTTAATTGTGTGAACCACTCCTCTGGTCTTTGACTAACAGTCTTACAGTGCTTCTTTCATTACAACAACACTTAATCATTTCTTTTTCTACAGAAATTTTTGAGCAGACCAGAGGTTTATGTGCCACCATTGGCACCTCATCCTCTCCCACTCCCAGATATGCTACCAAAGAAACTGACTGCAGCAGAAGTGAAGGCCTTATTCCCTTTAAGTGCTGAAATGCAGGGATACTGTCCAGTCACTTACCTAGACGGAAAACAGAGGTACATCATTGCAGTTTTCATTATCTGAATTACAGACTATATGTCCTATACTAACCATTAATGAGGAAATACTTTCAAAGTACTACTTAATAGTGTTCAGGGTTTGGACAGGAAAAGCTATTATGATTTTCTTATATTGTGCCTGTGGATTTTGAAATCAATGTAAACCTTTTGAAACTCATATAGCTACATGTTCTACAAGGATCTGTGTTGGCTTACTGTCTTTTGTGATGAAGACTGCTCAGATATAGTTTGAGTTTTCTCTATCATAAGCCTTCAAAAGCTCAAACAAATCTCACAAAACCTTAGCAGATGCAAAACTAGCTATTACAATTTTTGTAAGAGATCCATAAAGCTCCACCATGAAGTCCCACTGATTTCCTCAGTGTGCAGGAATTTCTCATCAAGGTAGAACCGTAATAGTCAATTCTATGCTGTCCCTTCTTAATCTCCTGAAGAACTACGACTGGCATTTTAACTAGAGGAGTTCTAAAGAAGCCCCTTAATAAGCAGATTTTGAGGCAGAGACTCTCTCAGGTTTTGAGCCTTGTAACTGTCAGTCACATGGTGGAAACTTGGATGATCCAATTGCTACTTTTTTGTAGTTCCTACACTTGCTGAATTACCAGAAAGCTCCCAGTAGCTCATGAATTTACACCACACAAATGATGTTTTACTTTTCTTGTGAATTAATAGACTTTTTCGCTCTGTTTCTTCAGATACGAAGCTTTGGTGCCTGGCAACATCGAGCATGCAGCAAAATATCAAGATAAGCTATATATTTTTGAAAGCGAAGAAAAACTTCTGAAGTTTATGAGGTGACTATACCAACCGTATTTTAATCTTTAATCATGTCATGGTTTACATATCTTGAAAGTGCTTACTTTTTATCTGGTTAGATTACCAGAGAAGTACTGGAATCTAAAGCTTCCATGTAAACTCCCTCCAATAAAGGAGCCAATACTACTCACTGCACTTCCTTTGGCTGGATACCTTGAACAGGTCAGTTTTTGCTTTTCTATTTTAAAACGTGAATTTGCAGTGTATAGTATATCCCACTCAGTTCATTTCATTTTTAATGCAATTCTTAAGTTCATTAATGGGATTATATTAAATTGAAAATTGTGTACTTAGAATTGAGAGGAATTTTTTAAAAGTTTTACAATAATAGGTATTTGTAGCATTAATAGAAAAAGTACAAGACCCTCACAGGGGAATAATAAACTGCAATATTATATGATGGATTTTCTAACTCTTTTGTTTATCAGATCTTGTAAGATTACATTTTGCTTTGATTTTTAACACCAAGATAGACACAAGCCTATCTGGAATCATTTAAGGATAGTTGGTTACATTTTGAGGCATGAATATGAAATAAAATGATTCATGGTCACTTCCCTCCCTGTTTTCTACTATTTGTTATCTTTGACAATTCACCAGCTTGGGTATCATCCTATATTGTTAGATTTGCATGACAACATGCTTTTAATATATTTTGGTTCTAGATTTCTGTAATGGTTTTATACAACTGTTTTCTTTCTTTAGGGAGTAGCAACTTCTCTAATAAAAGCTCTGCATGAAGTAGGCTGCTTAAAGCCAAAGTTTCCATTCCTAAGTGTAAAAAAAACTGCTCTGCTGTTTGTCGCCTGCCATTTAAAAGGTAGCGTATAAAATAATATGCTGTAAAAACAATGAATTATAGAACTGCAGTAACTCATCTGATACAACATTGATAATCCAATTATGTAGTTTTCTTATGTCCAACTTGGGAAAATACCATTATATACTGATTTAAGTACACACTGCCAAGTTTCTTGGAAATGTGTAAGGACCAGGGAGGAAAATAAGGTTAATACAATAGGTAGATAGGTAAGTGATCTCTCACAAATCAGGAGACTTTAATGACATTTTATCACCAACCACCTGATGGCCTTGAAAACATTTCTAACATACACCGTTGGGGTACTTAAACAGAAAGTAAAATTTTATAATCTAGGTGGTATTACATTTTAAACTAGTCACAGACAACCTGAATTGTCTTAAAAATTTATTAAAATTACTGTAATAAAAGGCTGCTGAAATTCTATCTGAGGAATTGTTTAGGTGCCTGAATGCTTGCCTTTTTTCAACTGTATCAGGTGGTCAAATAAAACTTATTAACAAACCTTGCCTTGCAGATAACCTGAAGGCAATTTTCTGATCGTACACATCTCCAACAACACATTGGCTAAATATGTAAATGAGAGGTCTAATTGTATCGAAAACAGCTTAAGTGCACATAGAACACCTGTCATTTTCAAGAAAAGCCCTTCTTTTGCATGGGCTCAGTACCGACACACAGTGCTGAAGAACAGCTATGCATGCAGATTAAATTGTATTTTTATGGTTTTAGCACAGAGAACTGAAATACTATTTATCAGTCTGCTTATTTGTGTAATTATCTGGGAAGATCTCAATATTAATGTGATTTGGAGTATCAGTATGTTGATTATTTTTAACTTCTTTTTTTGAATTTAATTGACAGTCCAATCAATCACCTTCCTTTTTCCATAACAAAGACAAACTGTCCAAAATTAAAATTAGGTGGTTTGTACTAAGCCCACAAAATAATGATAAAGTAAAACACCTCATGGAGCTACCTGAGGTTAGGACTAGTCCTTCACTGACGAAAGTGGTTCAAGCTTGGTCTCTCACATTCATATCTGCTACTTTTTATAATTTTTGTCTGGTTGGTTTTTTTGCAGTCCACGATAGCAGTTGCAGCCAGTAATGTTTAATACTTTGCAGTCAGCCTAAATAGTGCCAGCTTTCAGGATTTCAACAGCCTAATTTGCAGCTCTGCTGTAGCTTTGGTCTGGTTTCCGGTACTGCTGGAGATTTCTGGAGCCAGACTGCCTCTTCTTCAACCCACCCGTTCTGCCTTTTATCAGCCAACCTGTTCAGCTGAACTTTACCTTGCCTTTTCTTATTTCAAATCTTTACTTATGCTTTTAGATACCATATTTATTATTTGTCTAAAGTTCTTCGCATCCTGTGTTTCCTCATGCAGTTTCCGGAACCCTCCAGAATTTTCTTGGACTATCACAGATTTTTGCTAGCATAGCTTTGTTAAGGAAGACCACGGAACAGTGTAGGCACACGATACGCCCCTGTATAAAAGCACAGTTCTTAAGCCACCAAAACTGCTTTTATACTGTAGTTTGTTTCATCCACAAAGACTGTGTTCATTCTATTGTTAGCACAGCTTTGCTAACATAACGATGTCCACGCTAGGAATGCTTTGCTCATATATTGCATCATTAAATCATTAGCACTGGATGATGAACTGGAAAGGTTATGCAAGTGCACAAATCTCTTCTCCTCACGCAGTGACAAAACAGTTTGACCACAGGAATCCCGGAAAACAAGTTGTCTTCTTCTAATACAGGGCAGAGCTGCTTCCAACTTTAGGATACAGCATTCCAGTACACTGAAAAATCTCCTTTGCAAGTACAGCATTATATATTATTGTGTGTCTCTTCGGAGAACTCATGCTGTCCTTGATCAAAAACTTGATTGAAGTGCTTCGCATTGTGGTCCCTTGGAAAATTTTAAATCCTATTTCTGTCTGAAGTAAGACTTTCTTATTTTCAATGTATGTCACTCTAATCTCACATTTAAATAAGGGACAAGAAGTGGTTTATTTGCTCTTGCAGCTTCTCTAACAATGCTGGATTGCCTTTAGTGTCTAAGAAGAGAAGGTACAGGCGATCAATCATAAATGCAGACAGATTTACTCCTGCAAAAAAGAGCAGGAAACCATACATCACTAGAGTGATTTAGTGCCCTTCAAACTTGACTCCTGTAAGAGCTCTGCGTACAGCTCTGCTTGAAAAATCACTCAGAAGCTGTTAAATGCAGTTGTCTACAATTTAAAGCTAGTGGGGTGAAGTGTCTCATAGCACAGTTCTTCATGCTGTCCAGTTTTTCTAACGAGATATAAAGTACCATTTAGAGGAAAAAAAAAGGTTATGATTTGGCCATCTTAAATCACTCCTTCCCCTTTACCTCAGTCTAACAATTAAAATAATAAAGAATACTCCGAGGACTGGCACTCAATACTGAAGTATGTCAAAACACAGCTTACGGCTGAGAAGAAACAAGACTATCTCCACTGTAAAGTTCTTGGCCCTGATGTTTCCTCCCTCCTCTGAAGTATCAGTCAGCTCTTGATTTTTTATGGGCAGAGCATTTAGGACACAGCACAGTTGCGCCAGGGGCGCAGCGGCCCCGTGCCAGCCACGCGGCGCCTGGGCTGTCCCCGCGCAGCGCCATCTCAGGGTGTGCGCCGCGTCACCCACGTTGGCCATTGCCTCGCGGCCCCGTGGGATGGGCAGTTGGTGGTGGCTGAGCACGTTTGTTACTTGTCTACAGAAGTAACATTACCCTTTCGGAGTCAGGAATTTCTGAAACGCCAGACTTGATTTTTGTGTTGGTTGGGCATCAACGGGGACGGCCCACGGCAGGGTGAAAACACGAGGGTGCAGACTGGACCCTTTTCGAAATTTCTGTAACGTGAGCCCACAGTTACCAAGGGACACTAAGACACCGCTCCACTTCTTGCAGGCCACAACGCCAGGAGCTCGCAGGCGGCGCGGCAGCCCTACCAGAGGAAACTGCGGCGCTTCATGGAGCACTGCCGGCTGCTCCCCTACCTGGGGGCGGCCATGGCGGGCCCCTACCGGGAGCCGCGGCACAGGCCCCCGGGCTTTGACGCCAGGCTGCGGGCTTTTCTGTCCCTGAAAGACGCCAGCCCCGCTTTGGGGTAGCGCGGGCTGACAGCTCCCCCCCCTCCGCCCTCCGTATTTCCTTTGATTACCGCAAGGAACGTCGCCACCAGCCGCCCGCGTGGCCGGGGAACAACGCCACCCTCTCTAGGACCAGTTTCTTAGGCACGAAATCTTAAAAAATAAAATCTTTTGTCTCAAGTCAACGCCTCGTTTAACGCTTATTATAGCAGCCCACCGCGCCGCACCGAGCCACACGCGGAGGGCGGGCGGAGCTCGCCGCCGCGCCCAGGGCTCGCCGCCGCGTCGCGCGCTGCGTGCTACGTCAGGACGCAAGGCGGGCGGCTGCCGCCCCCGGCCGAAAGTGCGGCGGCGGTTGCGCAGAGGGGGTCTGGCGGCGGAGCGGTGAGTGCCGGGCGTCGCCGGGAGACGCACACACCCACACACTTCCCCCCGGCAGCCGGGCTGGGGGAACNGAGTTGGGCCGCGGGCGCCGCTCCTTCCCCCGGCACCGCCTCGCCCCGCTGAGGGGGCGAACGGCCTTCCCCGGGGAGCGGCCAGAACCGGCGGGAGCGAGTTACGAAGCGCGGGGCTTCAATGGGGCGCCGGGGAGGGGGGGAGCGGGCGGGCGCCCGGCGGCGGCGGGGTTTGCGGTGCCGCCAGTCGCCGCTCCGCGGGCCGCTTCCTGCCCGCCCACCCTCCGCTCCCTCTCCGGGGCCACAGCGGGCCGAGCGGGGCCTGTCCTCGCTGCTCCTGTCGAGGAGCAGTCCGGGGCCGTGCTCGGTCAGTCGGGGTCAGCCCCCCCAAAAAACGCGTGTGTTGGTCCTGAGCCCTTCCACAGCTCATCAGCGGGTGGACCGGGCGTGTTGCAGCACACCGGTGGCAGCACGGGTGCCTTCCCCTTATTACATAGCCTTGTTCTAGAGCTAGTGGGTTTTTTTGCCTGAGCACGGTGTTTTGGCGTTTGCAGTCAAAATAGTAATGAGGTCACCTCGTGATCGAATAACAAAGTCCTTCATGTGATCAAAACACCTACTGCCGGGGAATGCCTGCAGGCAGAGTAGCTCTTCAGGAGTTCCTGTCGTCCCCTGTGAGGCAGGGTCGGGTCAGACCTGCAGCCGTGCGTCACGGTGCGCCAGCGACATCAGGCTCACATCCTAGAAATTAAGGTTCCCAGGTACATGATTTGGCTTCAACATGAACTGTTTGGTAGCTGAATGGAAGTAAAGGATCACTCGTTGGCCACCTCTGTAGCATTTAGGTATCATTTGTATGAAGTCTATGTTGTTTCTTAAGGCATTGCTTCAGTAATCAGAACCATTGTGCTCATTGACTGCTACTTCTAAATACGTGTTTGTATTTAAAATGACAGCTTTATATTTTAAGGTGGCAGGTAGCTAATTGTTTCACATTTTGCTCAGCTGATCTTGAAATGGACATTTTTGGCACATCTTTTGTGTAGTATTATTCAATGGATTCTTCAAATTGCTGGATCGTTTTGGTTTTTTTTTTTCTTTTTTACAATTGAAGAAGCTTAGCAAGCCAGATGGGTGTTTAGCAGTCAGCATTGTCAACCCTATTTTAGACAGAGCTCTTAGAAAAAGCTGCTGGGTTTTGGCTTTTACTGCCCACCTCCATAGGCTGAAGCTTAGCAGGTAATTCTTCTGAAAGAGAAATTTTCAGAAGGGTAGAAAGTGATAAAAGAAGGCATGGAGTCCTGCCACAGTGATGCCAGTGAATTTTTATCGTTGATTACAGGATTTCATAGCCTTGTCCCTGAATAACATGAAATGTGGCATCTGCAGGGATGAAGCCACAGCTGACCTTTTCTTTATTATTATTATTTGTTTCTACTTAAGAGTTGAGAACAAAGACTTCTTTTTATCCAATTGTTTTAGTTGTGAAAGGAGTTTTCAGAAGGGGTAGCCTTTTTTTTAGATGCTATACAGTTCACAGTACATCAGAGATAAACAAGTGAAACAATAGGCAGTAATTCCAATATAAGAAGAAACGATCTGTAGACACTTCTTAGGATTTAAAAACACTTTTTGACGAAAATTTGTGTCAGCATTAGTGTTGATTTTTTTAAAGAAAGTTCAGAGGCTTCAGAAGTGTGTTGGAAACTGTTGAACTCTGATGCCTGGTAAAGCAAATGATATTTAGTGTCTTATAATGCAGACTTCTACAATATTTCTTAATTAAAGCTATTCTGTTCTTGTAGGCACCTCCTTTCCTATGTGCAGTAAAAATGGCAGAAACAGCTCCTGATGTTTCTGAGAAACTGGTTGTCATCCACTCCAAAGCTCACAAAGATACCATTCTAGCTAATTTTGAAGAACAGAGGAAAAAGGATTTTCTTTGTGACATTACCCTAATAGTGGAGAATGTGCAATTCAGAGCCCATAAAGCTTTGCTTGCTGCCAGCAGTGAATACTTCTCAATGATGTTTGTAGATGAGGGTGAAATAGGGCAGTCAATTTACATGTTGGAGGGAATGGTTGCAGACACCTTTGGAGCACTGCTAGAATTTATCTACACTGGTTGCCTCCGTGCCAGTGAAAAAAGCACAGAACAAATTCTGGCTACTGCGCAGCTCCTGAAAGTGACTGACTTGGTATGGGCCTGTACAGACTATCAGGCTAGCCGTAGCCCAAGTAACACGTTACTGGCTCCGGCTAATAGTGGAGCCTCTGTATCCTTTATTGCAAGTGACAAGAAAAATGAAGATCCTCCAAAGCGAAAACGAGGGCGGCCGAGGAAAGTCAAGAGTGTCCAAGAAGAAAAATCAGCCACAAATTCTGCTGAAGATGTGCAGCTGAGAGAGAACAACTCCGTCCAAAATAAGCAAAATTTTATGAAAGAAGACACCACAGAAGAAGAAACAGTTGTCAGCGAACAGGGTCCAGTGAGGAGAGATGCAGAAGAAGCTGAACCTGCTTGTGGCTCAGAAGCTGCTGTTGATCTGTCAGCTGAGAAAGATGAGAATTATGATCCCAAATATGAAGGAATACAGAGCACTCTTAGCCGTTATAGCAAACGTAGAATAAGGAGATCCATCAAACTAAAAGATTATAAACTTCTCGGTGATGAGGATGAAAAAGGACTGGCAAAGAGAACTGATGGAAAAAGTAAACGTGCAGGTTCTGAAGCTCGCTGTAAAGACTGTGGCAAAGTATTTAAATATAATCACTTCTTAGCTATTCATCAGCGGAGTCATACAGGTAGGTATTAGAACCATAGAATCGTTAAGGTTGGAAGGGACCTTTAAGATCATCGAGTCCAACCATTAACCTAACCTGACAAAACCACTTCTAAACCATATCCCCAAGTACCACGTCTACACTTTTTTTAAACACCTCCAGGGGATAGCGAATCCACCACCTCCCTGGGCAGCCTGTTCCAATGCTGGATAACCCTTTCAGTGAAAAAACTTTTCCTAATATCCAACCTAAACCTCCCCTGGCTTAACTTGAACCCATTTCCTCTCATCCTATCACTTGTCACTAGGGAGAAGAAGTCAGTCCCCATCTCTCTACAACCTCCTTTCAGGTACTTGTAGAGAGTGATAAGGTCTCCCCTCAGCCTCCTCTTCTCCAGGCTAAACAGCCCCAGTTCCCTCAGTCGTTCCTCATAAGACTTGTCCCCCAGACCCCTCACCAGCTTCGTTGCCCTTCTCTGGACATGCTCCAGCAGTGACTTGTTGCTAAATGCAAACTAGTTGTTAAAATGTGGGGTGTTGTCTGCAGCGAGAACTGCCCAAAATAGCATGCTGATCCAAATTATGGTGTGTCTCCTGTGTTCGCTGTGTTATTCTTGTCAGCAGATCTTGTAGCCTTTATGTCTTACCTTGATTGCAGTTTAGTTAATCATTTCTCTGTTTAAACATTGAATTATATGGCAATGCTTAAAGAATTATTTTATTGCTATGTGAAGCTTGTCTCTTAATTCTCCTTATCGCTACTCAAAAGTCGTTTTTAGTAGCTACTACATTGCGATCCATCTCATTATCAGCTTGGAATATCTAGTGAGAAATAATGCATCTATACTTACAAGTGTCATCTTTTGCTTTTAGGGGAGCGCCCTTTTAAGTGCAGTGAGTGTGGCAAAGGCTTTTCCCAGAAGCATTCTCTTCAAGTCCATGAACGAATGCACACTGGAGAACGGCCATACACATGCACCGTCTGCAGTAAGGCTCTGACAACAAAGCATTCTCTTCTGGAGCATATGAGCCTACATACAGGTAAATATTTCAAAGCAAACATAACCTCTCTCCCCCAAGAATTTGCCTTTCAGAAAAAAGGTATTCCTGCTGTCTCTCCTGTGTGTAAGTTTATTTATTTATTTCCTTGCGCTTGCTTTGAATGTGGCTTACATATAAGTGATTTTTTTTACAGGGCAGAAGGCTTTTACATGCGATCAGTGTGGGAAATACTTCAGCCAAAAGAGACAGCTCAAGAGCCACTATCGAGTACACACAGGTATAACAAGTTTGGGTCGAAGAGCTGGCTTACAGTCCATGCTGATTTGTTCTCCTAAAGATTGGCTAAGGCTGAAAAATCTTCAGCCATGTGTTTAGTCTCTGCTACCCTGATGTGTGGTATCTTGATATAACAAGGAATAGGGTAAAAAAGACAAAATGGTGTATAATAAATGGAATTTTTAGAAAAATAGTTAATCAAGAAGGACTGTTATGATGATTAAAAATTAGTTATGCTGTATTTGACGTACAACTTGATTATTTTAGCCCTGTCGTCTGTGTTACATGGAAACTAGGAATTGTATAAACAATTGTGACCACTGCCTGTTGTGCAAATTGTCTTGTACTTTCCCACTACTTTGGACCAGTAATGACGAACTAGCTTTAAGAAGTGTCCTCACTTCCGGAGCATGATGGAGATTAAGCTACACACACAGGAAGTAGTGGTAAAAATCAGAATTCACAAAGCTTCAAGAGAAGACATGTTTGGGGGGGAGCAAGTGTCAGTCCCCTCCTTTCACGTGATAATACTAAATAGAGAAATAGAAGTGTGACAATTAAGATCGGGAGGAGGCAGTGATTCACCTTTTGTTTTATCTCTATATTATATCAAAGTGGTTATTTTACAGGAAAATGCTTTAACAAAGATCACTGAAGAGATACAGGGGATCACTTATGCACTGACACTTTTTTTATTATTGCGACAAGGCCGTTCACTGCCGGAATGTAACCAGTGTCGTCGCAAATTCATGGATGCAGCTCAGTTAAAGAAACATCTAAGAACACATACAGGTAATATTGTGTGTCATGTTTTTGGTTTGGGTTTTTTTTTTTCCTTGAGGTAATACAGACAAAACAATGTTAGGCAAATGACACTTGTCTGTGTGGGATGAACTTTTGCTCTACTTGTACATAATGATGTGTGTATTGCTAATGAAGGGATTTGACATCAAGAATGCAGGAGCATAAAAAAGCTTGTATTACAACAGTGCAGAAGTGGTGCCTGTTATAGGAAGAGCTTTTTTTCCCCCCATTCTTATAAAGCCTGCTGCAGAAAAGGCCAGTTAGCTCTCCTGTGATAGAATCCTGGACTGGGAATTCAGTTTATCAGGAGAGGCGTATCCAGCATGTATGTGGCTTGAAGTAAGCGAAGTAGTAACAGAAAGTGTATGTCCTAAATGAGTTCGGCACCCCTGTCTGTGAGGAATGGGCGCTTATGAAAAATGCTGCTGACCAGAAAAATAATTATTTCCATTTACCTTTTTATTACGCTGTAATAAACCAGGTGTTGGCAGGAGATGGACTGGGAGGGATGATTTAATGCAAGTGCGTCAGAGGGTGTTTTAAGAGATTTAGAGGGCAAGATGATACTTGAAAGCTGGATAACAGGGATAAAAATCCCTTGATCTACCATCTTGTGATAACAAGACATAAGGTTCTTAAAATAGTTTTTTGAAGGGTAAGTTCATAAGATAACTTGTAAATATTTTTTTTCTTTTAAAATCGCTATAAACAGTGGAAATTGCTTCTTCCCTAAGTGAATTTTTTTTTAAAGTATGTTGCCTGGGATTGTAGTAAGGTACCCACAAGATCAAGTTATGTAGATCGTTCATTTCCTTCTCTTTCTCAGTGAAAATAACACAGCTTTAAATTCCCTGGGATAGAATGAGGCCAGAACTTGTGCCTTTGGGATTTTTTGGTATATCCAGAATAGTGTTAACTTGCAATACTTATAAATACTGCATTTTCTGTTAAGGAGAACATAGTGTTTGTTGACACATAGAACAGTTTTGTATCTGAAGCTGATAGAGCTCTGTAATTGTAGTGGGAAATGAGAAGAGGAAGCATAGTAGCAAGGTAAGTTGCAAAAATAGATCAATTAAGATGAGTTCTAGCAGAAACTGGCTTGCAATGTATTTTGCTTCCGGAAAAGACAGGCTGGGTACCAGTACTAACAATGCAGAAATAGCAATTGATCTGTCCCATCTCAAAAGCAAGAAGTAAAATTCTAAGGAGTTTGGGGACAGATGTTAACATTGGTAAGACTGTTCTGCTTTGGCAGAAGAATGTCATAAGAGTACAGTCTACTTAGGAAGTTCCTCCTGTTTTCAGTAGGAGGCTGGACTAGATGACGAGAGGTCCCTTCTGACAAATGTTTCTTCTTCTCTTGTACTTTGTCCCTGCCCTCCGAAGCCATATGAAAGCTGCCAAGTGTTGCAGTTCTGTACTAAATGTGAAGTTTCCTTGGAAACTAGCTGCTGCCCCATCCCCAGTTCAGTGTGCTTGGATGGTGTGAAGTACCACAGTGGGATCCTAATTCTCATGTCTAGTGTCTTAAAGAAGCTCAGTGCAGCCAGGATAAGTTATGGTCTGAATTAGGGTTCGCTTTTGTTGGGTAGTATCTGTTTCTTGTGAACCTTTTTGTTATTTAATTTGGCTCCTCTGCTTCTACTCAACTAGATACAAGAATTCCAAATGCAGTAAAAAAAAAAAACCCAAAGCCGCAATTTATTCAGCCCACCATAATTTAATTTTTCTTCGACTGGTGTTCCCAAGATATTGTAGGCCTCAGATGAGGCAGCTTTATAGGAAGTCAGCCAACTTGTTAAGATAATGGATTCACTTTTCAGGTTTGGAAACCTGGGCTTACTCATCTTCATGGTGCTGCGCACGAGCCTAGCGTTAATGCCTACTAGTTCAGGGTCAGCCTTTTTCAAACCTGTCTGCTCCGTGTGAAACACCTGCATCTGTATCGTAGGTACGTTTTTTGTTGCTGTGAGGGCTTGGATCACCTAATTCTTTATCTTCAAAGGGGAGGAACATCAGAGATCTACGTTTATAATACTACACCCTCATTTAACTAGTGAGTTTATTCAGTTTCAGGTATTTGTCCTGGCCCATGGCAGAAATGTGAGGATTTGACATTACACACTTGATACCATGTATGGTAAAATATAAAATGTTTAATATATTGATGGGAAGTGCTATATAAAAAGTGATGTCAAATTTCTTTTTGACAGGTGAGAAGCCCTTCACTTGTGAAATTTGTGGCAAATCATTTACAGCTAAAAGTTCTCTTCAGACTCACATTAGAATTCACAGGTAGAGTATGTCTAATTAGAAGTTACATTTTTAAAGAATGTAATGAAAATCTAATACCTGTATGTAGTGCTTGTGCAATTATAGAATGGTCAGGGCTTGTTTGCATTTTGAATGGATGGTTAAAGATTGACATTTTTGTTTAATCTATTTTAAATAATTAATTGGTAGTGGAAAGAAATACTAACGTGCCAAGAAATTGTAAGATTCTTCTTTTGTGTCTGTTTAATGGCAATATACTTACTGCTGTATTATTTATGTGAAAACTTTACTGTGAATTTTTGCTTGACAGCAGAACAGTAGCCATGGTGTAACAAGGTTATTATCCTGTTTTCCTGTACTCTTATCATGTCTCTTTAATAGCATTAGTTATCTTTTACCCCTGTCGGTGTGATGTATTGCATAAAGGCATGTAGGATTTTAAATCATTGGAGAACTGTTGTGGGCTTTACGTAAAAGAAAACATTTCCAGTAAAATTTCTCGTCCCTTTGAGTCGGGCAGTAAGTTAGGATCTGGACACTTCTTTTTGTTTTGAAGTCCACATTCTTAATAAGCGTTCTTCAAATAGTCAGTGCTTACAGTTGTGCAAAGTTGTTGCATTCTTGTTGAGGTCTAGCAGCATAGAATTTGTACCTCTGGTGGTATGACAGGAGGGTGGTTATGTTATTTCTGTAGCTCTGGAGTATATACTAATGAAAGTACAGTTTGTGAAGTCAAATGGAAATAATTAGGAAGTCAAATAGAGAACATTTTTAGCATCGCTATTCTTAAGTGCTTATGATTTAGCAAAACAATAATAATTTCAGGTTTTTATTCTATGATAAGTTGCAGAAAGCACTGTCAGAGTGAATATTTTAATGAGATCAAATACATTCCTTTGCAGAGGAGAAAAGCCATATTCTTGTGGTATATGCGGAAAATCCTTCTCCGATTCCAGTGCTAAGAGAAGACACTGTATCTTACACACAGGCAAAAAGCCTTTCTCCTGCCCAGAATGTAGTTTGCAGTTTGCTCGTCTGGACAACCTGAAGTCTCATTTGAAAATTCATAGCAAGGAAAAGCAGTTTCAGGAAGCCAGTGCTGCTCCGAGCACCGGTACGAATTCAGAAGTGAGAAACATTCTTCAGCTGCAGCAGTATCAACTTGCCACCTCTGGAGGGCAGGAAATTCAACTACTGGTTACAGATGCAGTCCATAATATAAACTTCATGCCTAGTCATAATCAAGGCATTAGTATTGTTACTGCAGAAAACGCCCCAAATATGACAACAGAGCAGGCTGCTAACCTCACGCTGCTCGCTCAGCCACCACAGCAGTTGCAAAACTTACTGCTTTCAGCTCAGCAGGAGCAAGCGGAACAAGTCCAAAGTATCAATATGATTGCAAACCAAATAGAGACCGCCCAACCTGAACAAATGCACGTCATCACTCTTTCCAAGGAAGCACTAGAACATCTCCATGCTCATCAAGGACAAAATGAAGAAATGCACTTAGCGGGATCTTCACATCCAGCTCAGCACGTGCAGTTGACTCAGGAATCAAGTCAACAGTCTCACTGTAGCCAAGATGCGGTTCCTTCCCATCAAATCAGTGAAGAACAGAATCAAAGTGTAGCTCTTTCTGAATCCCATCAGCAGTCTCTGTCAGTAGATGAGTCATCTCATGAGCATCCTATTGAAGGACAGGCTTTCTGAAATGCTTATTTGTCATCAGAGGGCTAGGCCATAGCATGCTTCTCATCCAGGCAGTGGTTACATGTATCACACTCTTTATTCTGCAGCATAATCTAGCTGAAGATGCATTTCTTGGGGATTTTTGATGGGTGACTTTCAGTTTTCTTAACCCTATTTATTTTAGACTTTTTAAATTTTTTCCAGATTGGTATTTCTCTACCACTTAGTTCATACCTCACAAGTGATTAATGTGTTTTTTTGTGCCTCGTACACGTCCATACCTACTGAGGAGATATTTGTCCCCTTATTTGCATTTCTGTGTGACTCTCCAGAGGAGCGTACCTTGCTGGGAGAAGGACAGTGTTTAAGATGTTTGCTGATCAGAAAGTACGACTTTTGTGATGAAGTCAATGTTACCTGAACTACTGTCAAGCTTAAGTTAACCAGTACTTTTTGCAAAGCTAGCACCGTCTGTCTTACGTTTAATGAGCTTTCTCTCTGCAGGTTAATGTATAATTTTCTATGTGATCATTCCCTGAAGTGCATTTTGATTTCTTGACTACCAAATTTGTTTGGTTTGGGTTAAAATTGTTGCAGCCTTTGACTGGCTCTGGATCTGCCCCTTCTGTTTACTCTATGCTGTACAAGATTTGCTCCTTGGAAGTGCTTAAGCCGTTGAATAGTGACAATGAGATGCAGTGGTTACTCTGGACAACTGAGAAGCCCAAATTCTGCTCTGTTAGTTCTACTACTCGCTCCCTGTGTGACTGTGGGCAAGGTAACTGACCTCTGTGCCTTAGTTTCATCATCTAGTAAGTGGGGATAGCGTTCACACGCTCTGCCAAGCACTTTGAAGAGCTCTTGATGTTGAAGGCACTGTCTACTGAAGTGCAAAATGCTCTTCCTGACGGGACTCAGTCTAAGCTTAGGAGCCGGTGTATATTTAAAGTGTTATTTTTTGTACTTTTGAGAGCAGAACGTAATGTTACTTTTAATATATGTAAAAGCTGGTAATTGTTTTTGTGGGGACTTGAACAATGAATAGAGTCACTTCAGAGCATAATGAGCTATATAAATGGGGCATATCGTGTTGAAGCTGTACAGCTATTTTCACTGACTAGATTAGATGTGTACAGATTGTTTTCAATGACTGACTGCTAACACAAAAGATTTGACATCTTAATAAAATGCCATGCCAGAATACATGCTTTGCATTTTCAAGTTTGGGTACTGGTAACATCTCACGTACTGTATGAGTGTGTTAAAATCCAGATAAAATACCACTGGTACCTAAAGCAACATGCTCAATCGTCACTTCAGTTTTAAAATGTCATACTTGTGATTTACATTGATATTTTATGTTTTAACAAATGAAAAATGTAAAAATTAAGGAATCAGCAGGTGAATTTAAAAGCAAAACAAAAGAGCTTTGTACATGCTTGGCTTATATGACTGCCCAGAGGGCGCCACTGGCATAAAAGCGCAGTGTGTAGAATGATAGAATAATTTAAGGTAGAAGGGACTTCCAGAGGCCATCTGGTCCATCACTTTCCTCAAAGCAGATGCACCTAGATCATGTCATTGGTGCCTGGTTGAGTTTTCAACGCTTCCAAGGATGGAGATCCACAACCTCTCTCAGCCACCAGTTCCAATGTTTCACCATATTCGCAATGAAAAAATTGTTTCCTGTAATTAATTGGAATTTCCCATGTTCCGGTTGTGTCCACTGCCTCTTGCCCTACAGCTGCGCCTCCAAGAAGTGTCTGGCTTTGTCTTCTCTGCACCCTCCCATTAAGTAGTTGAAGACAGCAGTAAGGTCCTCGCAAAGCCTTCTCCTCTTAAGGCCTGAACAGACCCACCTCTCTCAACCTTTTCCATAATGTGCTCCAGCTCTTTAGTCACCTTAGCAACCTTCTGCTGCTCTCAGTCCAGTGTGTCAATTCTGTCTCGTTCCGGGGAGCCCACATTCTGGATGACATTCCTTGTTTGAGTCCAGACTACTCAGCTGGCTGCCGACTGTGTGCTGCTGGAGTTTGGGTGAGTATCTCCATTTTGTCAACATACTAGATCAATTTTTATATAAATGGATGGTGAAAAGGGTAGACGGTGGGAATAAATGCCAAAAAAAATGTCCGACAGCGAAACTCTAGTTAGGCTTTTCATCTTTGGTTTTTTCCTCTTGGAATGGAGAATTGCAGTTGGTATACTTCTGCCACCAGAAAGACCCAGCATATTCTGCAGTTGTACTTCAGGAGCATGAAGTCTTGGTGCTGCAAGAACAGATGAAAAAATACAAGTGAAGCTTGTTACAACATCTGTGAAAATCTTACTGATGAATTGTATACATTTAAGTTTACAATAAATATTACGGAGGTTTCATCCTAACAACTCTGATTTTCTCTGAAATACTGTAATGTGCAGCCATAATACTGTCTGGCCATAAGGAGCTTGCACTGAGGTCCTTCTCTGCTATATACTCATGAATCCTGAGATGCTTAAAAGCTGGTTACAAGCTAAATTCTAAGACTACCACTAAAATGACAAATACTTTCCTCTTTTGTGACCTGTTCATTATGAGGTTCTTGCAGGCTTCAGTACGATGCTACAGTTACACTTGAGCCGCTATCACATAGTGCTTGGTTGATGCTTTCGCTGTATCTAAAGACAATCAGGTTTGGGGTTTGGAATTTTCTTGTGCTTTTCTACCAAATTAACTGAAGAAATGAGCTTCTGAGAATAGCACAGCAGTGACTCATCTTGCACCCTGCGTTGCTTAAGCTGTCAGCACACATTGTAGCTCGCGCTTGAGAAGCTGGCGTGGTTTCTCACACCACAAACGTTGCTTTTTTGACACCGTTTGCTTCCTTTCTAGTGAATACATTTCTATTAAAGATGAAAATAAATCCCTTTTCTGTGTGTGCATTTTTGAGGCTGCAACTGAAGCCTAGGATTGCTTTGAAAGGAAACCCCTTCAGCTTTGCCGTTTGGTCCAGCTGCCACTAGGAACTATTTAGCAAAAAAATGCATGCCTTAAAAACTATGTTTCAAAGCAGCTCCCTAAATATCTTCACTCCTTAGCCAGTAAACACCTTAACTTCTCCTTTTCTCACATAGAGTAATCTTCTTAGCAAATCCAGCTCACTGCTTGCTATGTTAAAATGAGATTAGGATTCTGGACATAAATGCAGGAAAAGAAGTAGTCTACGGAAAGATCCCATTTTTGTGAGCGATTGACTCTAAAAGGATTTTCCTATTCTTTTGTCAAATGCAAGTTTATGAAGCATTGGCTTTTTCTGAAGATGTTGGCTGATTCTGCAGATGAAAGTTGAACCAAACTCCTGAGGAGTAGAGCAAACGCGCTGTGTCGAGTGTGCGTTTGAGTATTGTGTGTATGCTTACTCTGCCAGCTCTATTCATGGTTTAGCTCTAAGTAGCGTTTCTTGACCTCAGCAATCTACAGTTCGAGAGAGTTTGCTGTTCTGTGCGTGGCAGCCAAGCTGCTGGCGGTGTGGGTTAGACCGGAGGGCCTTCCAGTCCACCATCTCATTTAATTCGCTGTGAAAGCGAATTATCCTGCCAGTAAGAAAAGCTTCATCCCCGCACGCTTTACTTTGCAAGGGTTTATTTTTTTATACTTGTTTTATGCTATCTTTTCTGCTCAGAGGGACTAAAAAAGCACTACTAGGGGTTGTACAGCAATTACCTCTTAGCCTCTTAAGTGGAAGAGGAGATGACTACCTTGCCAGGAACTCTTTCAAACTGGGTATATTCACAGGTTAGAGTTAGTGCTGAGCCTGCCATCGATCTTGCCATCACTCAGGAAAGACTTTGGCTTGCATCTCTTTATTTGTGAATAGCTTGTTTTAGCCAGTTAGTCATCGTGATCAAGTTCATGGTTGGTGTTCGCAAAGACCTGTCCTAGTGTGCTGGTTTGGGTTTTTTCCAGTGTTCCCACTTCACTGTAAATGAAAGCTAGCATGGGATTCCTTCCTAATCATTGACCCAATGCCCATGTGAGCATAGCAGCCCGGTACCTTTTCTGTCTCCCCACATCTTCCACCCCTGCAGCAGACTGTCTCACTGGCTCTGCAAGTGCCCACATCCAGGAGAAGCTGAGTCCAACTTGGGAGTGGCTGAGAGGAGACCGGTTTGCAAAGCAGGTGTGCCCCAGAGTCTGGCCAGCAGTCAAGAGCGCTTCCAGGATACTCTTATCTTCCCATGGTCAGAAGTCCATCTGTGCAGGCTTTTTCCCAATCCTACTGCTATTGCAGGTTATCTTTAAGAGTGGAGAAGGAACTGGCAGTGCTGTATTTGCCGTAACTACAGTTTCAGGACCTCTTTTTTTCCTATTCATTAGAGGCATTAAAGAGTCTGCTTCTTGCAGACCCGAAGTCCTGTGAGCTTGTCGTAGCTTGTTGTCCTACATGCTCCATCCCTTTTCCGATCTTCCATAAAACATGGTGAACAATGAATGGTTTTCTACAACAGATGGACTGCTGTTCTTCTCTGGCCCAAGCAATTCTTCCAGATGGAAAAAAACATCCAGCCGTATTCTAGGTGAACCAACTGTACCACTACATACTACCACTGTAATATGCTTACTGCTTGTTTCTGGCTAATAATTTAATTCTACCTAATTGCAAGTGTCTTTGGACTAGCACAAAGTAGAGCTTTGCTTTAATTAGCAAGTCCCCACTCTGTTCTGCAGGTTTTTATAACATCCACAATTATAGCCCACTGTCTGTCCATTCCTGAAGGGAACCGATTCTCACGTGTGCTCATTGGTCTTCCCTTCAAACCACTGGATCCTCCTTGCCCGTGAAGGCACCGTGCCCGTGTCTGTTATAGCAGTCACCTGGAAGAATTCAGATTGTGGACAGTCTGATTAGTGCATTGTCATCTTCAAGATCAGGTTATCCCTTTGGCTTTGCTTTAAATTTCTTGATAAAGCGATGTCAGTTTCTGCCTTCCATCTGGAAGAATAAACTTACAGAGGTCTTCCTTCTTTCTGGAGCTGAATCTGTCTGCTGTTCCCTGGCAGTAGGAAGACATTTTTTGAAGTCTCCCACGTTGATTACTTTGACTGCTGGGTGATCTAACAGCTGAGTTTTGCCTGCATAGCTTCTCTCAGAAAGGACTCGTGGCAGCCCAAGGGCCTGGTGTGACCCAGCGGTGGTGGCCCTCCCCCTAGTCATCACAGCACGCTGTTGTGGTTCGGCAGCTTCAGCAGATAAGCCGTGCACTGTTTCCTCTCCAGGTATTTGCTGTGAAGTTATTTGTCATTTGCATCTTCAATAAGCGCAGCGTTTTTCTTCATGCAGCTCTCAACAGGGCAATGCTGTAGTCATTTGACTCCCCCTTCACCAAAATGTCACTGGGTGACCCCTATCAGCTCTCCAGGCAGAGTATCTTCACATGGGGGCTCTCTCTCTCAGTTGTTGGGCTTATTTAATTAATCCAGTCTGCCTTTCTGTTCCCTTTCTCAGCCTCTTTCAGATGCTATCTTGGTCTGAAAGGAACTGAAATGTCTGCAGTCGGAGAGGTCTGGAGCGAGGAAACGGTCTGACAATCCCGCAGAAGCAAAACTCGTGGGTCTCGTGTCAGGGCATGTGTACATGTTTCAAAGGACTTTGTGTTTCCAAGAACATTAGCTGCCCAGCCTTTGGAAGGGTTTCCGTTTCATCATTTCAATGTGCTGTACAACTGACTATGCTTTCACCTCTCCTACGAAGACAGGCTGAGAGTTGGGTTGTTCAGCCTGGAGAAGAGAAGGCTCTGGGGAGACCTTACAGCGGCCTTCCAGTACCTAAAGGGGGCCTACAGGAAAGATGGGGAGGGACTCTTTATCAGGGAGTGTAGCGATAGGATGAGGGGAAATGGTTTTAAACTGGAAGAGGGTACATTTAGATTAGATATTAGGAAGAAACTCTTTACTGTGAGAGTGGTGAGACACTAGAACAGGTTGCCCAGAGAGGTGGTAGATGCGAAACGTTCAAGGTCAGCTTGGACAAGGCTTTAAGCAACTTGATGTAGTGGAAGACGTCCCTGCTCATTGCAGGGGGATTGGACTAGATGACCTTTAAGGTCCCTTCCAACCCAAACTATTCTATGATTCTTCCCATACTTTTCTTCATGGTAATCGTCGCTCTCTCCAAACTGACTGCACTTCTGCCACAGCTGGCGGAGCACAGCAGTACCAGCGAGCTCCCGTCTAACTCTTAACACCAGCAAGACATTTATGCTCATCTAAGAAATACAAATAAGCTCGCAGAACAACATATTGTCATAAACAGGTAGCAGAAAGAAGCTGAAATGAGCAATAATCATCCAGTTTAAGATTTTGATACATATATAATTTTGATAATGGGCAACCTGTTGAATAGATTTTAGTGTACCTGGATTACAAAGTAATGTGAAAAGAAGGGGAGAAATAAAAACCAGAATGAATAGAGACAGCAAGTAATTGGTGGCTCTTGGCTTGCTCTGTTTTTTTAAAAAAGCCCATCATAAATTTGCAGAAAACAGTCTGGTACAGCTAGTGATATTACTAGCTTGTTGGCTAATAATATTAAGCTTGTTTGGCTAATCATTGCTTTTCTTCTTAACTTTGACTATTAGTTGGCTATTAGCAGCATGTTTATAGTTAATTCCCTTTCTTGTCCACAATGACAGTAATAATTTCCATGCCTAGAAATTATCAGTAAAAAAACCCAGCTATATATTTTTTTTAAAAAAGGAAAAAGGAATAACAGGAGCCAGTCATATGTACGTGCAGAATTAAATTTCAGGAACAGGATTTGTGTGTAAATTTAAGCACATTTACAAAATGCAGACATCGATCTGTTTGAGTCTTTTTAAATAATATGTAGTGGATTGCTTTTGTTTTAATACTCATATGTTGTAGTAAAAAAAAGGAGGAAAGAGGCATTTTAAAACGCCAAATAAACTTCAGTTGTATTAACCTGTATCAAGCTAAAAATATGGATATAGAGAAAAATAGGCAGCAAAGAGAATATTTTCTGAAGTGTTACTGATTTTATATTTGATTCTGGGTATGCTACTTCTCTTCTTGACTTTACACAAGGCTGCTACAGACATTTTTTTTTTTTTTGGCTATAGCAGAAGCCATATGGTCTGGCTACAAAAATTAGGTTCCGCTTGTCACAGCCTACAGAGGCTCCGGCAGTCGTCGTCGGAGGGAAAGGTCTTTCCTTTGCATAGCCCAGTCACGGACTACAAACCGTAGCTGCAGTTTCACACGCTGCTTCACTGCGGTTAGCTGCCGTCACGCCTCAGCTTGTCTGCTGCCACCCAGTACCTGTGTGTAAATTCAAACCACCTTGGCTACCGTAGGATTTTAATATGTCCCCGTGTCCAAACTGTTCCATCTCCCTCAATTTTCTGCATTTTTTTCAGCAGGAAAACCTCATACCATGAAATGATAACATCTCGTGCACGGGTCTTTCGGGCAAGGGGAGCAGCTGCGGTAGCTAAACCTTCAGAATCTGATCATCTTCACAGTCTTTGATGACGAGAGGATGGAGCTCTTCAGATCTGACATTGCTGCAAATCCCAACAAAATAACTACGAAAATGTGAGCCTGACGAATCGCTGTAAGGAACTATCACTGAGCCACACGCAGCCCAGAGAAACGTCAGGGCTACATGGGGAAGCCCGTCTACAACCTGTGATTTCTTTCTCAGTCTGGATTTTTTACAGGCATGGGTAGTTCAGAAACACCTAGCTGAGAGGCTATGGGCTTTTTGGTTCCGACTCTGTGGTTATGTACAAATTTTGCACTTTATAAAGCTATTTGGATATCCAATTGCAAAAAAAAAAAAAAGTGCACGTTGCTATTAAGACAAGAAATTAATATTTTTTGTTGCATTTAACATAGGTTTGTTCTGCAGAACGTATTTTCCATGCGAAAATCACAACTGTCTCCTCTGCAACAGGATTTTGACATGTTAAAGATGTGTTTTTCCTGGGGATGGGACTGATTGTTCTGTTGCTCTGCAATGTCACGAAAAATTGCACAAACTTTTGACATGACATACAGTTCAGTGTTGTCCCTTCTCCTAAAATTTGCCTTGCTCAGAGATGAAAAGTGACCTGACCCAGCCCATGCTGAACCTACAGCTGTCCCACAAAACCGCTTTTGCACGTGCTGCGTTAGCCAAAAGGGCGCAAAGCTGCCGCGGTGGCAAAAAAGCTTTGCTGCGGGAGCCACGACCCCTCTGGAACTGCCCCATCAATGTGACGTACCACTCTGCCTGGGCTGCCGGCGGCAATGATGTCTCAGTGGCGCTCGGCGAATACAGCTGTGGGTAGGAGTTTCCACATCAAAAGGAGATGCAGACTTCACGCAGGGTGTAATTAAGCTGTAAATCTCCTTGCCACGGGATTTTGTGGGTACTGGATTTTTACATTTGTCTGAAAAGCAAAGAAATTCACATGAAAAAGAGCCACCAAGGGGAATTAAACACAAAGATAACGGGAAATCCTTGAGCAGAGGCTCACTGGAGGCTGGGAGAGTAACGGGGAAGCACTGCTCTCATGTTTGCTTATTTTTACCACTTTTTGCTGGGCATTTGCTATTAGCCACCATTGGCAACAGGATCATCATCCCGTACTGATGGCATCCGCCATGAGCTCTGGAAAGAGTCCTCTGCTCTGCCACACGCTTTCTGTGTAACCTCATTTTCCTTCCTCCAAGGGAGGACAGAAATCAGAGCATTTCCCACCCCCGACACGGTTGAAGTTAGGCTTTGGAAGTGCTTAGAAAGGCAGAAGGGGGGATGTGTGTGTTGGCGTCCGGCGTTGCCGTGGTGCCGGGCTCTGTTGACAGACTCATACTCGCCGTGGCCGGGGTGCCATGGGCCCGCGGCAAGTGCCGGTGGCGGTGACGGTGGTGGGGCTGCTCCAGGATCCGGCTTTCCACGTGGCCAAGTGCGCGGCAGAGGTAACCCCCCAGCTTCAGCCCCAGCACTGGGTTAGGAGCAGTGGGGAGGGGTATGGGCTGGAAGGAAATAAGCAGAGGAATGCCTGTGCCTGGCCATGGCTCTTAGGAAGAAAATATTTGGATTCTCAAGTCTCTGCTCTTCTTTGGTGCTGCCAGACACCAGGTGCAGGCACCGAGGTTTTACGGGCTCCCGGCTTGGCACTTCTTGGGGTGGGGGGTCTCCACTGCAGTATCCTCGCCTCCTTGTTCCTACACCTCCAAGAAATTTTATAGCTGTGCAATGGTGTATAAGATTTCGGGCACACCAAAGCTCTGCCCAACTTACTCGGCAGCTTATGACAAGCCCCTCAATGCAGCTTGAGAAAGCAAAAAGCTGCAAACCTCACAGGGTTTTGCAGACTTTTCGTGAGCATCTGGGCCGTGCGGTGGACGCGCAGCACGCAGCCCACCATGGGGGGCACAGCACTGACCTTCACGCCCTCCCTGCCCATAAGAGTTTGTCTGCCGGGCTTGTTCCCCAGCATTACTTACAGCTGACGAAGATCTGCCATCTATCAGCAGCTCTAAGGACAAGCCAAGCCGACAGCAGCAGGGGGAGGTGTGCCTCTCGGCTTTTTTCCCCCCTCTTTTTTTTTTCCAGCCACCGTCCCAACGATAGCAACAGGGACCGTGAGCCGAACAGAAAGTCACTTCTTTATTAAAAGGAATAACTTTTAAGACCAGCTGGGCTGGCTATAAGCCACAGCTTGTGGCACTTGTGTGTCACAGCCCACATGGAGATGAGGCTAAACTGACGGGCAGCAATGTCCCATATTTAAATAGCGGTGTGCTCCTGAGGCAATGGTACAAGCAACAGGGACTGGAAACTTTCACCTTGCAGCCTTCACCGAGCCCCTCACTTGCCCCGAGGCCCTGGGCCCGATCTCCTGGGACAGCAGAGGACTGTGACTCCCTGTGTGTGCAAAAATGCAGGAAAAAATGCAGCTGATGATGCTCAGCAACATCTTTGAATGTCTCACTGCTTATATTCATCTCACGGCGGGGGAGTGACAGCATAATTCAGTAATATTTGTGAAGTAGCCCTTCACATAAAAGAAAAGACACCCACTAGATCTGCAAACGGGGATTTAGAGCGATTTGAGTGTAATCCGCAAGTGTCGGGAATTACACCAGAGGCATGAGGGGTGCAGTGCAATAACTGGATTAGAACATGGCTTAGGTTGTAGTTCATGAAGGACTGCTTGTAAGCAAATTTTTTTTCTTTACCTTGAAAATCTAGGCTCTGAAGCTGAAGTTTCCAAGCAAGTTTGTGGATCCTGTTATAAAGCCTTTAGTAGAATTTGCATGGCGTGAATATTTACAGGAGAAGAAGAAGGTAACTCTCGCTTCCTCAGGTTATTTCAGACTCGAGTCCTCTCCCGGGGCTGCAGCATCTCCCAGCTCGGTGCCAGCCACAGATTTCAGAAGTGAGCTTTTCCACCCCAATTTATTTAATGTCCTCTGAGGTCCTCGAGGCAGGATGGGGCTCTCCAGGTGCTCTTCTTGTTCGGTCTGAGCTGCCCCTAAAGTGACACCCAGGTGACGACACGATTCTGTCCCGTAGCAGCGGGATCCAGACCTTTTGGGCAGGTAACTCAAGGAAAGCTGCTGCCCGACCCCTTCCCATTGGTGGGATTTGCAGTTTGAAAAGTAGGAAAGGCATAAAAATATCACAGGCGTGGTGCATTATTACTAATTGCTTCTTCACTAAATGTGTAAATGATCCCCGGCGGCTTTGTTTTCCCTCTGAAATGCAGGAACTGAGAGGTGAGGTGTGGGCATATGCCTCCTCGGTGATGTGCTTCGTTGATGGCCAGCTGCTGGGGGATGAGAAGGAGCTGCTCAAGTGGTCTTACCGTGAGTGGAACTATCGTGACTTTAAGCCTGAGGTACTTTACCAAGCGATTGCTGAGGATTTCTACAGCAAATACCTGAAAAACAGCCAGGCAAGTAGCACTGTTTTACAAAAAAGTACAAGGTCTGTAACTGGCTGGAGAGGTTGTCAGATGAGAGACCTCATTGCTCTCTACAGCACCCTGAAAGGAGGTTGTAGCGAGGTGGGGGTCAGTCTCTTCTCCCAAGTAACAAATGATAGGACAAGAGGAAACGGCCTCAAATTGCACATGGGGAAGTTTAGATTGGATATTAGGAAAAAGTTCTTCACAGAAAGAGTTATCAAGCATTGGAACAAGCTGCCCAGGGAAGTGGCGGAGTCACCATCCCTGGAGGTATTTAAAAGATGGGTAGAAGTGGTGCTGAGGGACACGGTTTAGTGGTGGACTTGGCAGTGTTAGGTTCATGGTTGGACTTGATGATCTTAGAGCTCTCTTCCAACCAGAAAGATTCTATGAAAGGGCAGGTACCACGAGGAGGAAGCAGAGTGAGAACAGCGGTGGCAGTTTCTTGGTTTCTGCCCTGTGATGGCAGAGCCAGAGCTGGGGATGGAACAGCTGCCGGGGAGCATCCCCTGCTGAGGACAGCAGAGCCTCCGCGCCTCTCAGCAGCCAGGAAGGGGCAAACACTAGCCTGGACGCCCAACACGTACTAACTGCTTCAGGGCTGAACAGACAACAGTGCATTGCCAACCATGCTGCATCCGTGCTGCTTGAAAATCCCAAACTTCCCAGCCTTTGGGTACCAAAATTCTTGGGTACCCTTATTCTTGGGTACCAAAAGCCCAACTGCCAAAGCTCTCCTTTCCCAGCCAAGATCCCCTGAAATGCCATGGTGGCATGAGGTGTGATGCTGCCAGCAATGACACGGTATTGAGAGCAGAGAAAAATAAAATGTCATACTGAAATGACTAAAATAGAAGATACAGCGTCGATGGTACGCTGATTTGAGGCTTGCTGGGAAGAGCAAGAAACGTCTGTTTTGGCGGGGTGGTCAGTGTTCCTGCAGATTCATTTATTCCTGCCTGTATTGTATGGGCTGCAACAGGCATGGAAATAAATGTAAGGGGAAGAAGCAGGCCCGGCCCAGTGGTTCGCTTTAACACGCTGTTAGGATTATTTCTGCCCAGAATGAAGTTAAACATCCTCTACTTTTTTTTGTTGTTGTTGTTTATTTCAACAAAATAGTAGGAATGCTGTTCTGCAGTGTCGCTCCCGCAGACATTTTCTGAGCCCACTCGCGCCAGGCAGCTGGACCCTGGCCCGCGTTAGGAAGCGAGTTCAGAACGGAGAGCTGGCCTTTCCCTCACTGTGTTTGTTTTTCTGCTTTAAACAGCATGTGTTTGTGTACCTGGAGATTGCCATTGAGGAACAGCCCATCGGGAGGCTGCTCTTTGAGGTACGTTACAGAGGAGAAAAGCAAAAGCGAGGAACAAGCACACCCAGTGTGGTGGTTTCACCTGCCGAAGGAGGGGGGACAGAAATCTGGCCATGGACGTCAGCTATGAATTTCACATGTTGTCAGCTATGAATTTCACACGTGTTTTCCTCTTCTTGCTTTTGCAGCTCTTTTCGGACGTGTGTCCCAGGACCTGTGAGAATTTCCGTGCCCTGTGTGCCGGGGGAGCAAAGTCTCCCCGCGACGGCCGAGAGCTCACCTACAAAAACTCCCTTTTTCATCGCCTCGTGAAAAACGGGTGGATCCAAGGAGGAGGTGCGTTTCCAGGTGTCCTGAGTAAATACGAGTTACAGCAGAAGTGGGGGTGGGATGTTCTGTGTGAATAACAGCCTTCATCCACGGAGACATAGCTGAACAACTGCATGACAAAGCTAATCTCTGCAGGACAAGCTCTTAATCAATATATATATAAAAAACAGAAAACATTTTCTCTTTTAGCCATCTCACCTTCTAAACATAGGATAAGTTTGGGTAATTTGTTCTTTTGATTATCCAAGACCTTTTCAAAAGCATTTAGGAAACTAATTGAAAGCATTAACTCTTTTCCATGAAGTTCTTTGGTAAGTAATTAGGAAACTAATTGGAAACATGAAAGCACTAAGAATATCCATAGGAAAACATATTACTTGTTTTATGGAGACATTAATTTACAGAGGCGTTTAGCCAAATGTCAGAACCCTTCCAAATGTGCTGGTGAGTTGTCTGAATGCCAGCGCTATGCCCGGAGTTTGGCACTGAGGAGAAAGACACTACGAACGATGGGTCACACAGCTTGACCCATGTCCCCAGGGAAGTCAAGATAGTTAGGTGTATCAGAAGGCATTTCCTTCATTACTCCCTTTTGGTCTATCATCCAATTTATCTGTCTATATTTCTTACCTACATTTGCCTTGCCTGCTCCAAATGTGAGTGCTTAAATCCATTTTAAGTTTATACTTTGAAGATACACTTCCTGCTTCCCATGAATAACTATGCAGATACCTATGTAGTCCATAAAAGCAACCCAAAATTACAAGCCTGTACTGTAGAGGAATAACCATAACCTGACCGGTGTAAGACAATGTCTAAATAAAGCAGCAAACCCAGACTTAATTAAAAAATAGATGCATCAGACTTCTTTAGTGCCTCACCCATGAGAAATATGGTTCAATAGGAGTGTCTCTCTTATCAAATCTCTTTTCTTACACAAGTTAGTGCTCTTAACTTGCTGTAATACCACAGCTGCATTTTCATCCTTCCTTCTTCTAAGCCTACTCCCTCCAACAGACGTCCTTCTCCAGGGCACCCCTTCCTCAGCTGGCCACTGCCACCACAGGAGCTCTCCCAGCAGGAAATGCTGGACCTTCTCTGAGGGGCAGTGACTAAATGCACCATGTGAAATAGTTCTCCATAGACAGACCATCTCTTGGGATGAGCTCTTCCCAAAGGTCTGATAAAATTTTGGTAGTAAAACAGAAAGATGGATGCAGTCGTTCCCCCAGGCTGGTGCGCAACCCACGTCTCTGACCTTGGCTGGGCTGCTCACTGACAACCCCCAGCAACGCCTGTGATAAACCTGGTCTCTGATGGTTACTTTTATCTACCCTGCAGACATCATAACTGGAAACGGAGATGAAGGAGAATCGATTTATGGTCCCACCTTTGAAGGTATGGTTCCTCAGCTATCTTACTGCACAAATGGCAAATGTCTGCAAAAATCAGTTTGTTTACCTGATCTTATTCACAGAATAACCTGGTAATTTCCTTTCATCTCCCTAAAGCTTTTGGGTTTGCTTTTCAGTCAGAATTATTATTTGCTTGCATTAGCATGAGTGGACTGCTTTAGAGAGGTCACTTGTTGATCTGTAACCTTGGCCCCCTCCTCTGATGTCCCCTGCCTGAGGCTCAGCTCCACCAGCCCCTTCTCTCTGCCTGAATGAGGGCTGAGGGTCATCCGCTCGCCTGCTTCAAACTGCCGACACTCACCTTTGTGGACAGGACCTTAGAAATGTAGAAGTGGATTAGCTACAGATCTCCAGGTACCTGATACCACTTGTTTAAATGCATTTAAAGCAATCAGAATCATAGAATGGTTTCGGTTGGAAAGGACGTTAAAGATCATCTAGTTCCAACCCCCCTGCCATGGGCAGGGACACCTCCCACTAGACCAGGTTGCTCAAAGCCCCATCCAGCCTGGCCTTGAACACCTCCAGGGATGGGGCACCCACAACTTCTCTGGGCAACCTGTTCCGCTGTCTCGCCACCCTCAAAGTGAAAAATTTCTTCCTAATATCTAATCTAAATCTCCCCTCTTCCAGTTTGAAGCCATTACCCCATTACATTACCCCGTTACTTACTTTCATTACAATGGAAGTAAGTTGGCTGGACATTTCCTGGACCTCGGGCAGCTTTTCAGGCTTGAGCACACCGCAGCATCACTGCCAGCAGTTACGTGAGTCTGCGGATGTAAGGGGAGTTACTTCTCAATCTCACGTAAAACCACGAAAAGTCGAGAAATGACAAACATGAGCTAAATTTAACAAAAAATGTTCCCCCATACTGGCATAAAGTAATAAAATGTAAAGAGAAAAAGAACATTATAACATGTAATATCTAAGAAAAACAACCCATATAATTGACATAGACGTTTGGGATCTTCTGTTTAGATTAAATGCTACCCATAAAGATGTTTTATGACAGTTAAAGCACTTTTGAAACTGATTTATGTTCTCTTATATAAAAGCTTTCCCACTGCCAATGGCACAAACGAGATGACATTTGAGCAGGCTGGGCAGCAGCCAACACTGAGATCAGAAAAGCCACATGTAGCTGAAAACGTTCTTTCCCAAGAAGCTGAAGAGCCCAAATGTGGGGATAAGCTGCTCTCACCTCAAGGCCCCAGGACGGATGGAGCAAAGCCCCTCTGGAGGCGAGTCACTAGCCCGCTCTGCCCGGCCGAGTCGCAGCGCTGGTGGGCAGGAAAGCTGCTGGAAGGGGAAGCCCAGCGTGCGGGACTTAAGGCAGTAAATGCTACGCCCTGCGTAGAGTGGGCAGGACAGGGCAAAAGTCACTTTGATGCTGGAGCTCCTGAAAGAGCAGCAAGCCTAGACACTCAGGACACTCACACCTCAGAAAGGCCATAAGCTGGTATAGGACAAAGCTAGGGCTGGCTCTTAAATTGTTTGCAAGGCAGACGTCACTGAGGATTTAAAAGTTTGTGAATCCTCTTTTCCAGCAATGCCAATAGATTTGTGTTAGCGCAATCCTGCACCCTTCGCGCTTTCTGTTTGGGTAGAAATCGTCCGTGGAGGAAAATGGGTTTGGAGGTGCGTAGGCGTCTCTGCATACAGCAGAGCTATGGCCCCACACGCGCTGCCCGGGCTGCGGCACAAAGCCCCAGCCCAGCACCCAGCGTTTCGCTCCTGGCTCCATCCTCCTCCTCCGGGCAGAGCGTGTGCTTTCCCTCTGCTACCCAGGAAAGAAGCTGCCATGTCATGTGGGAAGGTGACAATGCGTCAAAAATCACTTAAGTAATTTTAAGGTGGATTTAATTTTGAATCCGTCAACCTTGAAAGTGTCCCTGAAAGAGTTGTATTACCCACATTGCACATACTCCACGTCTTGATGTACTGAAGGACAGGATTGCTAATTCTTCCCCTCTCCCTTTTTTATTAAAAGTTGCTTTTCATCCCTGATAAAGGTGTTCACTTGGGTATGCCTTTATATCTTAAGGCTTAGATTGCTTTCCCAGTACTTCCCACCAAACTATTTCACACTGAGGGCAGAGGACAAATATCTTCGATATCTGAAAAGGGTGAGAGATGCCTCTGTCAGCCAGTAATGTTCTGGGAGACTCTGCGCTTGGCACATGTCCAGGGACTGCAACGCTTGCTGAAATTAATGGGACGCAACCACATTTTACTGTAATGAGCTGAAAGGACTGAGGTAATTACAGAGAATCACTCGGACTGGAGCGTCATGTCATAGGACAAAGCATCCTACTCCAAAATTAGTCTGCTGAAGTCATTTTGCAAACCGCAAGGCAGCAGTCAGGGAGTAACTGTTCAGTTAAAAATTAATTACCATTTTTATGAATCAGTTTCTGAGAAGGGCACTCAAATGGAGTAAAAAGAATTTTTTAAAAAATAATATCAGAGAACAGTAAAATCTAAATATTTCTACAGTTTCCTTCAATCTTGTTGAGAGCTCCATGGGGCTCTTGACTGCTCAGTGGGATCAGGTCATAGGCAGGTGACGGAGGAGGTCAGGATCGGTGGACTCCCTGCTCCCCAACTCATAGCTGGGCTCCCCTCCACGGAGAAGACGGAATCAAGTCCTTGCCATCATTCCACAAACCCAAGCATGCCTAATGCCTATCCTTCCCCAGCCATCCCTCTTGAGAGCCACTTCTTCTCTCCCTCACCAGCACTTCCTTAGCCGGCATGGAGGATCCTCTTCATGGCTCCCATCACCTGCATCCTCTCTTCACCCCGACTGCTGAACAAAGCTTCTGCTCTGGGAGCACCCCGACCTCCTGAAGTAAATATCTGCTCTCCATTTATCCACTTCTGTCATTTTATTTGGCTAAAGAAGTCTCCTGCTCGCCCTCCCGAGGGAGTCGCCAAGTGCCAGGAGCAGCCGCGCATCCCGGCCCTGCCAGGCATGTCCTGCTCTCACAGCCCCGTCTGTGCTCATGGGGGATCTTCTCCTCTTCACCGCAGGTGGCGGCATGAGGGGAGGCAGAGCAGAGGCTGTGCTTGGAGCATCCACTCTGCCTCCCACCTTCCTCGTCCGTACACTGGGAATAATCCCAAGAAGCTGTGGGGAAACACCACGCTAAGTACCCTGAGCTTCTCCAGTGAGAGGCATTACAGACCAACAACAGACAGCCGGAGTCATCGTTGCTGTGGCTCTAATAATCAGAAATACCTAGAGTGCTTTTTTATGGATATTTTTTCATTAGCTTCTTTACGGGCTTACGCACTAGGCAGTAGTGGGAAGCTCTTTCTAGGAAGGTCATTGATTCAAACCAGACTTTGCTCGCATGAGACTCGATGAGACCTTTGGGGGGAAAGGAGAAGGGAAAGGGAAAGCAGGGAAGGAGGACAGGGGAGCTTGTGAGAGCTGACAGAAGGGAGCTGTAGGGTGAGTAGCAGCAAAAGGAGCAACACAACTGTGCTTTTTCATCCCCGAACTCTCCCTAGATGAAAGCTTCTCCGTCCGTCACAAGGGAAGAGGGGTCCTTGGGATGGCCAACAAGGGGCGGCACAGCAATGGCTCACAGTTCTACATCACCCTCCAGCCAGCTCCCTACCTGGACAAAAAATACGTGGCTTTCGGGTAGGTATGCACAAGTGTGCCGCCACTGCATTGCGCGGGAGGTTGCCCAGGCCCTGCAGAAAGGAAGCATCCATGAAATCCCTACTGCAGCTGCAACGCGGATGCCTCTGGCTTGGGGGAGGGTGGATAAGTCAGTTTTGAAGTACCTAGTGACACCCATCCCTCCCTTTCTCTGCCCTGGCCTGGCTTGCTTAAGCTGGAAAACCCTATGGCAAAGCTACTGGGGCCTCTCTGGAATGAAGGCTACAGTGGCTACTATGGCTGCATAGCTCAGTGCCAGCCGAAGGTGGGCCCTGACGGACAGGGGGGCGTTGAGCAAAGCCTCCGGGCTCTGCTCTGCCCTCACAAGCTGAAAGAAGTTATTTTAGCAAATGCGTGCTGAGGGTTTGTTCTCGGGTAGGTCAACGTATACAGCTGATGCTGTTATGATTTTCAGATTTTCAGAAATATAATAAGAAAGATTATTGTTCAGAGCAGTTTGCGTGATGTAAGAGAGTAAAATATATATGTATTACCACAAAGCAAGAAATTCGCAGTGCCATTTCTGTGTAACCACATCATGGAGAAAGACAGCATTTTTAAAGGAAGCAAAAAGCACAACTGCCTAACCTACAGAGAACAAACCAAAAGCGACTGCCAGCTGGCAGCGTTTGCCTCGAGCTTCTTCTGTCTTGCCACCGGCTCTGTGCAATCTGAAAGGTGTGGGATCCATGACCTTATAGCCAGGGCCTCTTAAATCTGACTGCGAGCTTAATCCTGAGGGAGCAAAAAGCCACCACAGTATACGATGAGGACCGCCAGGCACTTTCCTGATCTGCTCTGCTCAGTCCTTCTGACATACCTGCTTGGGCAAGGGCCACCTGCAGTGTCCTCCCTGCTTTGTACCATTGTGCTGCATGGGATGGGATGGGGTGGGGTGGGATGGGATACAGTATGAAGCTTTCTGGAGCACTGCTGGCATCCACTGCTGTGCATGGTGCCTGCAGGAGGCACAGCTCGTGCTCCCACAGCACGGGAGCAGGACAGGCTGAAAACTGTCAAGATTGCAAAATGTTGGATTGTTTTCAGGATTCAGATTGGCGTTGTGAAGGAAAGGAACGAAAGATATTTCTTAGGGAGTCACTTCTAATACTGTCACTACTGACAGCGCATCTCCTGACTTCTTTCTCCTCAAAAGTAATGGCCATTTGTAGCCAGGGCACACAGTACAACATTTATTTCTTTAAATAAATGTAGCTGCATAAAGCCATAGTGTTTTCACCTCTCCTAAAATGCTAACCAGAGGGTACTTAATCAAGAACTGATGGCGTTTGCAGCTCCATTGCGAAGAACAATTTTTTAAAGAGTAAGGCAGGTGCAGCCTGTCGGCAGGAAACCGGAGCCTGGCTTTCTTACAGCCCCGCACAAGCCGGAGGCTGCGGAGTTGGCTGCGGACGGAGGTGGATCATATGTGCACTTTCTCCCTCCCATAGGCAACTGATCGAGGGCACAGAGGTCCTCCAGAGACTGGAAGTTGTACCTACATATAATGAAAGGCCTACAGTACCCTGCAAGATTATTAACTGTGGGACCTTCGAGCCGTGATCGCCCGCTGGTTTTCCTGCCTGCTGTAAGGTAGAGCACTATTTTCTGCTCAGCTTTTTACAGACCTTGATGGCTTTCACTTAAGGCAAAAATAAAAGCACTTCTTACACATGTGAATGGCTTGGAAACGTTCTTTTGGCTGAAAAAAAAAAAGAGTTCATAAGCTGTTAAAAAGCACTTTTACAGGAGTATAGAAAAAGACTTGTGAACATATCTCAGTGCCAGTCTACAGTTTATGGGAAATGGTGTTAATACGATTATATAGTGACAAGCAGATATGATAAAATGCACATATGGCTAAAGCACAGGTGGACAGATGGATACACACCTCTAGGGATAAAGCTAGCTTTTCCTGGCTAAATTCTGCCTCTACCACAACCTCCACAGCACAACTGCCCTGCCAGGTTTGCACCGTTTATAGTCTGCATATGGTAACTCAGACACCTCAGAGGAAAGGAGAAAAAAACTGTCTGCGTGACTGCGGCCTCTCTGAATGCCATATATTTGATCCTGCACTGACTGCTATAAACTAAAAGTAATGCCCTGGAAATCGCGTTGGGCTGCATCAGGCCAAAACCAAGAAATAGTAGAGCAGGCGTAAGCATCAAGTTATTATTTTTGGCAGATGATCTCAAATAACAAAAATGTGACTATTGCCAGTAAAACGGAGAAAAATATTGTTTATAGAGTTACAGCAAAACAGGAAATTTTAAGGATATGTGTATCCTTAAATACATAATTTAAGGATTGCAAATATATAATACACAATGATTGCTAGTGTCTGTGATTTCTTACATGCAAGATCTCTCTGACATACAGTGCAGAGCTTGGGCACAGACGGCTTCAGTAGAGGATGGCAGGTAAGCATTAAAAGAATATAAGATGTGCGGAAAATCAAAACGCAGCCTGGAACAAGAGGCCGTAACCAAGTGCATTGGAAGTTCAAAGCAAAGAGCATTCATTTGTCTGGCTTGGATGCAGATACAAGGCTAAACCAGCCCTGTGCTGCCAGGGCTACACGGACACCATCGGTGTACATACAGCTCTCTTGCTTCTCCTTCCAGCGCTGCGAAGAGCGCTGTGCAGAGCAACCTTTGCTCCTTGGCTCCATACCAGCTGCTAAACCCCACAAAACAGCACCAGTGTAAGACGGGAAAGGCTGAATTAGAGAAGTATTAGGAGAGACCTAATTTTGCCTGAGCTTAAGCCCAGAGATTTCATGGAAAGTAACAATCTTAAATTTATTTGCTAAATGGGAATGAATTTAACAAAACAGCAAATGTTTAACTGAATGCCTGAAGCAAGCACAGACCTCGAGTGATCTCAACATGCTCTCAGTACAGAGATTGTCTTAATTTTAGCAAGGGGATTTAGGTTTTTCACAGAATCACAGAATGGTAAAGGTTGGAAGGGACCTTTGGAGATCATCTAGTCCAACCCCCTGACAAAGCAGGTTCACCTACAGCAGGTTGGACAGGAATGCATCCAGGTAGGTTTTGAATGTCTCCAGAGTGGGAGACTCCACAACCTCTCTGGGCAGCCTGTGCCAGTGCTCTGTCACCCTCAAAGTAAGGAAGTTTTTCCTCGTGTTGAGACAGAATTTCCTGGGGGAACTGGGGAACACCACTAGTTACTGACCTCCAACTAGACTCTGCGCCGCTGATCACAGCCCTCTGAGCTCTGCCATTCAGCCAGTTCTCAATCCACCTTACTTTACCGCTTTCTTTACTTATGGTTAGAAACAAAAAGATTCTTTAATCTAATATATATGTATATATCTGTAGCTAGCTAAGGAGCCTTTAACACATTTTATCCTTTTATTTTCTAACACATTCTGCAATCTCTACGGAGACTACTATATAGGAACTAAATCTTCTGTAGGAACATTTCAAATCAATTAAACTGCCTAAAGGATAATTATTTTCAGCTCATAGTTCTGTGTCAAAGATGAAAATACAGTGTTGTATTTTCTTCATAAATTAATACGTTTTCTGACAAATTATATTTCATAAGTAATAGAGACTATTGTTATGAAAGGATATGGCTTCAAAGCTCAGTATTGGGATGGAGGTTAGCAGCTCTTATTTCTTGCAAGGATTTGAAATTGTATCCAAATGTTTAAAGATAAAAGAAAAGTAATTTTAGTTCTGCAGGTTATAGAGGACAATACTAAAGACCAATTAATTGATTTTTATATTTGCTGTTGGCTCAGTCACCCACAGCAAGTCTGCTCTGTAGCACAGCTGCATCCCGATGTCCCCAGTGTCCCCCCAGGGGACCAAGACAGAGCACAGCGTGTACTTTGAGTCCAAACGACCTGATCTGAGCAGCAGTCAGAGCCCAGAAACTCATGCTCTGCCAACGGGCAGTGTTCAGGATGCCTCAGGGCAGACAATGGCCTGGTCATGTCAAGTATCAGAAAGCTGATCCTGTGCCAAAAGTCACAGAGCTGCTACCAAGTATGATGGCTGGATGTATGACATACTGGGTGTTGTATGCTCGGGATCTAGTAGAGCCGTGCAGGGTGACCAGACGGGGGACAACTGGCTGAAGTTACGCCACATGGAAAATGCTGTAACAAGAAGAGGAGATTATAACCAGGAAATATTTTGAATTTCAGGCATAATGATCTTTCAGGCAAGCCACAATTACTGTATTTGCATTGGTCACAACAGGACACTCTGCCAGAAAAAAATGTGGTAAAATCTTTCATCCAGTATTAAGGAGGTCACTTAAAAGAAAGAGCGTGTCTTTCATCCCTGGTTCCCCAGCGCCTGCAAGTTGGATATGCTTAAGGAGCCCAAGGCGATGAACAATGAAACAGGAAAGGAAGAATTGTCTCAATGAAACAGGAAAGGAAGAATTGTCTTAACCCCAATCCAAAACTGGTTTGTGCCATATTTTCTTTTGTAACCTACATCTCCGATCGAGTAACTAGGAACGCATTGCCTCTTCTGAGTGAGCCAGACCAGAGAAGTGGTGTGCACAAGCATCCAGAGGTTGCACAAGCCCAGAGGCAAGCCACAGGTTCTCCAAAAGTCCGGGAAATTCAGGGGCAGACAGGGGAGGTGAAGACGTCCATTGCCAACTGCTGGTTTTGGAGAAGTTCCCTTCCCAGCAACCATATACAAAAACTCCCTTCTATAAAGGGCAGACAGCAGCAATCCACATCCTGAGAAAACTATTATCTCACGGGATTGCGCAGTTTTACTTATGTAACGTGTCACTGCTGTAGGAAAAATTGGTGTCTTTCACATTTTGCTTTATTAGAGTTTTATGCTGAGCTTCTTACTCCAGCAAAACACTTAGAAACTGCTCTAAATGCAAAGTGATGAAAGAAGCCCTCAGACTACATACAAAGATATTTTCTTCAAACAGGTGTATGTGTTAAAAGGACAGTGTGCTAATAAACCACGGACAGCAGGCTCCAATCGTTACCCCTTCAAGCACTGAGCAAGTGCCTGTACCACAGCACGCGTGAGGGGGCACCAGACACAGCTCCACCTTGCTTGCTGCCAGGTGCCAGTGTCCTCACCCAGAATTTCTGCTGGGGACAGACACACCGGCACCTTAAATGCACACTTAGACGTCACATGGCATGGCATGCACAACCCCGTACGTGCCTTGGGGCTATATCCAGCCTTTATCAGACACACCTCCACAGAGGGATTTACCATCATACCCATCTCATGATGCAGGGATTACCTAAGGTTATGAACCTCTGCGCACAGGAATCGATGCGTTATTTCTGAACAATGACAAAAGCGGTGAATGGCACCAGAACCCAATAATGCATCATTATGTAATGGTATGAAATCCCCCCAAACCCCTCTGGATGGTGTATTTTCCTTGTTAAAACACCCACCATGTATTTACACCTCACACACACACTTCCCTTTCCATGGAGGTAAAATGACAATTTGGAAATGAACACAGATGTTTACAAATTGAACCAAATATATGTTCCCTTCGGCTTATCTAGTAAATATTTTTTTTCATTTATTGCTACCGTCCCAAACTGCAGTACGCTCCTCTGGAACCTCTTCAAAAGCCCCATTATTGCATCTTGCCCAGCATCAATTGACACAACATGACCTGCTGCGAATCCTGGGCATTTACGACATTTAAAATGTACTTCCCTAAAATGGACATCTGCAGACCCTTAGGTTTTACCCGCTTTTGCCAAGCACTTTACATAAATTTCCAGTCATGCGGTGCTGGGAATTCCTTATAGATTCAAAACAGAGGTAAATTCCTTACTAGCCACTAAGTATAGAACAGTGCAATGAAAAACGAATACAGTGATGAATGTGGTATTTTAAATCCAACAACAACAACGCAGACTGCCATGATCCTGCTGACTGTATGCTACAACAAAGTCCCGAGATGCTGACTTTAAGAAAAAACAGACAAACCACATTTATCATTCACTTGGATTCCCATCAGCCCCCACGATTACACGATAGACATGTTTTCACTTGCTTGTGGAGACAAGCTGTAGCTGTAATTCTTGCTCTGCTGCTAATCTTAGTTCTGTTTTATTACCTACTTCATTTTCTCCCAGTTTTTCCATATATACACACACAATGATTGGAGTCCTGTCTTTTATCATCACATTTAATATATGTGCTATTTGTTTTCCTTCTCAAAAGGAGAGATTTTTAGTATGTAGTCCTCGTGAAATGCAGATTGCAGCAACCATGACACTTCATGTGTCCAGCACATTAACTGAACTTCCTCTGCATCCCTCATAACACACTATGATAACTGCTGGAGATATATTTAATAGCATAACTCTCAAGAACTGCAAAAAGGAAAACCTGAGTTCAAATATTGCCACACGTCTAGTGAAATCACAGGTGATCCTGTGAATCAAGCTCTGATGCCAGTAGGAGACCCTTGTCCCAGAAGCACATAAAAATCTCTGCAGGCACGGCCAGGAGGGATGAGTGGAAACCATAGGAAACTCTCATATTCAATGCTCACTGCAGCTTCAGTTATGTTGCAAGATGTATTTATGCAGCTCCTCAATTTATTTTACATGCTGCTTATTCGAAGTTGGAACAGAAACATAGCATTTCAATAATGAATGTGAAAATTATTTCCTCTCATTAAAAAGCCAGCAACTTTAATCATACTGCAGGAATAATTGAACTATTTTACACTACCACTCCAGTAAAAAGTACATGCAGAATGAAAGATAACTGAGTGTGTGACTTCAGTCACCTTATCACTTTTCAGAACTAAATTCAGATGTCACTGACATTTACATCCAACAAAACGTACTGGGTTATTTCACTGCAGCTGCTACGAGGTTCCTCTTCATATCGCAAAATTTATTCCCTGCTGTTTTCTTTGCAGCTCTTCTTTTATATTTTTACTCTAAGACTCCTTTGCAGGAAGGCAAAGCATTAGCCATCTTCCCCACTAGCAGAAGCACCACATTATATGATGGTATAGAAGCTTGTCAGAAAGCTCTATGCCCAAAGCATGTATTATCAAGTCCTACAGACCTTTCCAGAGCTCACACAGTAATCATGATAGGTAGCTTGCCTTAAAGTTTCTGATGTTGCATTGGTCTCTTGGCTCTTGGCAATAAAACACCTTCAGGAAAGAAAGTAAAATGGAAGATTAAGCTAGAGATTTATTTGGCAGTTTCCTCTTTACTGCCCAAGTCCAGCTCACGCTGAGGAGAAACGGGAGAGTTTTCCTGATTATAACTCTTCACTTTCATCTGTCCTTTCATTGTGATGGCACCTTTCTCAAAACAGCACCATACTACAATTTGCTTTATAGCTCTAGCTTGGCTTTTGTCAATTACAAGCAAGCATGAATGTTTGTCTTGGTTTCCCAATATCTGCCTGTGTTGGCATTGCACAAAATGTTGAGGCAGATTTACACAACCAAATTTTTATTTGCAGAGTCCACTGTTGACGGTATACATTGACTCAAGTTGCCTTAGGGAAAAACAAAGGACAGAAAGCAAGACAGGAAAAAATAGAGGGGGAACTCTCCTCTGTGATGTGATCTTAAAACATCCTTCTCCCAGGCGCTCGCTACAGCACACCTGGAGGCAACAAAAGTGAAGATGAAGGTGACCATTTTTACCATGCTTCCTGTCTAGTACTACATACATTTATTTCATCGTGGACTCCCAGTGTGTTGTTCCCACCTTCGATGGACTGACTGAAGCACCGCTGGACAACAATGTGCAACTGTTGCACACTGTTAAGCTTCATACATGATTAATATTTACTTCACCTAGTACTAAACTTACTTAATAGTATATAATACTAAGTTTATTACTTCGGCTAAGGGGTGGGGGAAGAAGTGAACCGCACACCAGTGAAAATCGCTCTGAAAGAGAAACCCACTGCAAAAACCTGTACTGGAGTTGGCAGAGTGACAAGAGCCGGTGCCGGAGGTGCCATGAGCGTAGGTTAACTGGGCGGGAGCACTTCTGCCTCGGCAACTGCGAGGAAAAGTCGCAGCAGCTCAGACCACGGGCTGCGACCTGCCAGCCAAGGCCAGGCTACGGAGCAGCGAGCAGCTGGCCCCCGGCAACCCCCCAGCCAGGGGAAGCCAGGCCTGGGCAACACGGAGGATCGCAAACCCCTCTGCCGTGAGAAACCTCGGCCTCTCCCCGCCCGGCCAGACCGCTCCCGCCCCGCGTTAGAGAGACCGCAGGGCACAGGCCGCCATGACCGGCGGCTNCCCCAGGCGGTTAGCGTCTGCCGGCTGGTAGGGCCTCGATCCCCTCCCCTCAGTGCAACCCCCACGAAGCAGCCATTCACCCTCCCAGGGGAGCGTGAGAGAAAAACCCCCACCGACCGCCCCTCCCCCGCTCCTCCCCTCACGCACAGCGCCT